>CAHIKZ030002024.1:17500-20000 GCA_903632075.3 Acanthosepion pharaonis
AAACCCACAGAAAATTTTGAAGTGCTTCCCCATTTAATTTCTCAAGACTTGCTTTCTTCAACGCTCTTTTGAACATTCCCACAAACCATTGCGCTTCTTCCTTCGATTTTGTCTGATATGGCGGGGGTCGTAATATGTTCAGTGGAGAACATCTTACAAAAGTCTTCGAATTCTGTACCCGTGAATGTTCTGTTATCAGAGACTATCTCGCAAACTGTTCATGCAAGATATTTACTGTCACTGAAAATATTGGATTTCTGCACTTATAAATTTCCGGCCATTTAGTGAAACTATCAACTACCCCAAGATAATGTGATGCATTCATAGGACCTGCAAAATCTATATGTAGTCTTGAGCAAGGTGGATCTGTCTTTGACCAAGGTGCTATCTTTGTGATAGGTAGTTTTGCTGCCATAGCACAGCCTCTGCGGTTTTCACTATTTTTCCAATATTTTGGTCCATTCTGTTCCCAAATACGAAAATTTCTCATCAGAGATTTCATTTTTGAAATATCAGGATGTCCGCTATGAAAATCCTTCAATATTTGCTTCTGTAACACATTCGGTATTACAAATATTTGCCCGAACATTTACACCGTTGCATAGCGAGTAAGCCTTGATTGCGTTCTTTATTACTTTTAATAGTTTTAATTTTCACAATAAAGACGTCATTTACCGCTTTTTTCTTTTATTTCTTCCAGGGCAACTGGTAACTCGTACTACATTGCATAAAATGTTTTTTTTATTTCCATTTTGCTTTTTAGTGCTGCAATAACCGCGCCCTCAAATGGTTTCTTATTTCAGGTATTAATCTTGATAATCCATCTGCATATCCTAATTTTTTAGATGGTTGTTATGCCATTGTAAAATCATAGTTTAATAGGATGATACCCAGCGTTGTAGTTTATAAGCTTTATGCATAGTTATTCCTTTCTTTGAACCATATATTGTTAACAGAGGAGTGTGGTCTGTTTGCGATCTAAAATTTCTTTCATGGATATATTTATGAAATTTATTCACAGCAAATATAATTGCTAGAACCTCTTTTCTATCTGGCTGTAATTTTTCTCTGCTGGCAGAAGCGAGTGTGAAACATGAGCGAAAGTTTTCATTTTACTGACATCCATCGTATTTATGTAAAATCACCGCTGCAGTACCGTACTGACTAGCATCTGACGCCACTACAATTTCTGCTTTTGGAGCGTAGTGTGCTAAGGATAAATCTAACGTAAGTCTTTTTTATTTCTTTGGTTTTGCAGTGAGACTTTATATGTCCTCGTTTACCAAACTTGTAACATTCTGCATTTTTAAATTTTCTGCATTTTTAAATGGACAGTCATTTCCAAGATGCAATTTACCACATCTGAAACAGGGATTTATTCTTCTTTTGGTACACTTGTCCTTTGTTTGTAGCAATACACATTCTTTTTTTATGAATTTCTTCCGCGTTGCGTTTCAGACTGGCAATCATCCACTTTATGGCAATATAGTATTACCGTTTTGTTCAATTTTGGTTAAATTCTTCGCTCGTATTTTAGTAATATTAGCTGTTAAATCTTGAACGAAAATTAACTCTTTGAACATATCTGGAGTCATTTCCTTTATTCTAAACTTTTCCAATTCTTTGTTGAATATACGAGCATACATAAAATCTTCGTCATTTTTTATTGATTAGATTCATACACCTCCAACGAGCATTAAACAGAGAGCACTTGTCGCTAAAGATTTTCGTAAGGTGTATTGTGTCTTCAAACCCGATTTCACCTGTTTTTTTTTCGGTAATATATAGTTGCAATATTTTTCATTTTCTATCGGAGATATTTTCTTAACAACAATCTCGTTTTTCTCTCAACTTCTTAACCGCTGCATTCTTGACTGAATACTTGTTCATGTCTACGAAAGGTCGCAGAAATCAGTTCCTCATCAGGATTGTATACAAATTCTGATATGCTGTTTTGGACAGCGTCTGGCGTAAGAGACGTTGAAAATGTTTTTATTTTCTTCAGAATTCTATCCAACAATTCCTGTTGCTGTTTTTATAGTTCTAGCTACTGTTGAGTTTGTTGTTGCTGCTGTTTCTGATGTTTCAACGATCGAAGGCAAAATTTGCTCCATATTCGCAAGAATGTTTTTCCCTACACCCAAGAGAGAAAAAATTTTTTCTTCTACACAAGAAGAAATTTTTTTTTAAAAACCAAAGTGGTTAAAATTCTTGTCGTCAAAGGTATCCTTGTTCCCGAAGCAACAAGCTTATTTTTTGCGTACTTGCTCACTCAATATAAGTTTCCAAATTCCAATAGCAATTCGTATGAGTTCCTGAATCCTTATTACTGTTATAAGTTGTAAGAGTTTCGAATTCTCATCACAATGGTTCTAATTCGCCTGAGTTTCGAATCCCTCGTCGCCATTGTTATAACGCTTATAATATAAGTATTGCTTCGGCAACTTGCCGTGACGCCTGTATTACTTAGTCTGAAGAGTTACTCTAAAAACTTACCTAT
>CAHIKZ030002024.1:22500-27500 GCA_903632075.3 Acanthosepion pharaonis
TTAAAGGTTTTATCGAGAAAAATCTCAAGTTGTTAAAACTGCCGCAATGAATTATTGAATTATTTTTGAATCTATTACGACATATCACAAATTTATATTTAGATATATTGTGTTTATTTTCAATTTTTCTAGTTAAATTGTTCACATCTATTGAATGTCATCCATTATTGTACATAATTAGTTTACAAAAAAAATTGTATTTTTTATATATTCTACTTTATGAAAATTGAGATATAATTGAATCGGGGGTCTTCTATCATAGATCCGGGGGCGGGAAGACACGAAAACCTTGCATATATAATATCTCGTTTACATAGCGTGTATGTAATGCGTTAAAAAATAACATTTCTGCGCCGATAGCCTAGGGATAAGAGTCTCTGACTGATGTCAAGTCGGCCGAGTTTCGATCCCGGCTTGGAGCAATCGGATGTCTAGCAACACTGATATACTGCGAAACAGGCTGTCTGTGGATGACTATATATATATATGTGTGTGTGTCAGAGAGTGAGAAAGAAGAGATATTCACCATCGGTAAATGCGCAAAGCGTTTGTTCTTTATGTTGTTTTAATTCAACTGATTTTTTTTCGTTTCGTTTCCAGCGGAATTGATGCGACTGAAAGCGGTTATTTTTAGTAATATTCCTACAATTGATCAACCATTTTTTCCTCTACCAATTAAATACCGTCTCTACTTCTTTAACCAACTTAATTACATATTCAACTTTGTTCGACCGTAGGAATCTCTTTTTTTTTGTATATTTGTGACTTGTTAACTCAGGGTTTCGCTTGATCCGTTCTTCGTCTCTCGTCAGGCTTAATCCGTGATCAAAAATTCAACCTCTAAAATGCACAGCCGATACATTGTTTTTAACAACTGTAAATATACAAAGAAGAGATAAGTGTGTCCGAAAAATGATGGATATGTTAACGACCTCTAAAAATCATGGGCAATGAATAAATGCACACTCTCAGATTACCAAATCTTGAGCCAGGATCTCATATCTCTAACGCTCAGGATATTCATACAGTAGTATAATATGGGATAGCAAGTAACGGAGATAAGAGTTATTGGGAGATATTTGAGCCTATGAGCGAGGAACTAATCCCATACCTGTTTTACATGCGTAGTCGTCTATGTTGTTTGTGTATTTCGAATGTGGTATAATAACTAGCAAGCATGTATCGTTAGCTCAATTACGACTGAATAGAGAGTTGGATCCTCACTGGGTTCTCCATGATTTCGGCCTTGTGCCACATCTAAGCCACGCTTAGAAACTTATCAAATTCAGCTATGTTGTTAATCACACAAATGCGCAAATTTTCATTATGCAATGAAAAGCCTTTTTCGCTGGAAACTTTTGCACACCTCTTAAAAAAATGCTAGCATAAAAATACACCATATTTTCAGTAGGTCGAAACTGACACTGAATATATCAGCTGTGAGTGAGTAATTAAGCAAGGCTGACTATTAAGATGGGGCTTACTAATCTTTGAATTATAAATATAGAGTTAAGCAGAGAAGCAAGGTACAGGGAGGATTGGGTTCATGTCTTCTAAAACGGAATTATCGTTTTTATGACAATTCATTCGAACTTGAAAACCACGAAAGTAGATTAGTTAAAGATGACTAATACAATCATGAAACGATAACGGAAAATGTTTTTTTAATCAATTTCATCTCAAGCAAGGCGATAATGCCACTAAGACGAAAGAAGCTACTGGAAGTTAAAGAGAATAAGAAGATTTTAGAAGGAACGATAAACCCATTCATAAATAGGATCAAGGGATACATCTCTGCTCCTGTTTAAAAGAGCATGGAGGAGTGTGAACCGGATGATAAGCGAACCTATCTACTCTTATGGAAATATGTTCACCACGTATTTTTTGGTATAATGTAATGGACTCTGTGCTGATTTCGACATATGAGGAACAGAGTTCACTTTAGAAGTGAACTGCTAGAATATCTACAGAGAGGATTTTATAATCACAGGCAAGAATTGTGTAGAAGAACCAGACACACATCTCAAAAGAACTGATAAAAGAGAAATTGTGCAAACTGTACGACGAAGTCTCTACACAACCCTCTGCAATGGCGAACTCAGAACTTCCTTTTCCTAGACTGGCTGCCAGTCAGGGCCGTGAAATTTAATCGATAACTGAGGGAAGATGAATTCATAATTTTTCCAAGGGTATTAGCGTGAAGTGAATGAAAGTCTATCGACTTAGAATTTAAACTTGGAACGCCGATCATATTTTCCGTATCGACAAACTTTGCGTTTCTTAATCTAATCTATGGTAAATGGTAAGGAAACTTTTAAGGAAACATTTGGCATTCATTAACCAAGAAGCAAGTGTTGCCCACGGTTTATAAAATGTATAAAAGTTTATCAAATCTATTTCTTAAAACGATTTATCAGGAAAACAGGCTTTTCAAGTCGAGTAGGTGCTCTCGTTTTTATTAGTATTTATAGGGGTTTCCTTTCTAGCTTTTTGTTTGAAGTAGTGTGGAACGTTAAAATCTTGTCATTATTTTCTCTTCCCTTTACATATGTTAGCCATTTTGGTTATTGCTGAAAGTCCTGAAGTCATATAGTTTCTGTTATCTGGCAAAGTTCCTTGTTTGCGATTTTGTCGCCGGTCCATATTGTCCGCAGAAGAATGTTCTTCGCCAAGATCCACAGGCTGTAATATCTGAAAGCTATTTTGATTTGAGCATGCAAATTATATACAGCTGACGGTTTAGATATTTCTGAACGAGTCTGGTGCCATGCAAGACATCCATATGAAAATCTCGATCGACTTTTCAGGATAATGTTTTGATTTCACGGTAATTTGCGGTGTTGGGCGAAAGTAACTCTAGCACAGTGCGTGTAAATGTGAGCACAAGTAAGTTTTTATGCATGTGCGTACACTGACATCCGAAGACGTATTGGGATGGCTAAAGACACATTCCAGAAGCTAAGCAAAGTATTAAGAGACAGGAAAATTTCATTGTAAACAAAGAAAAGAGTACTGAACCGTTACGTGATATCTGTCCTCCTGTAGGGTAGTGAATGATAGACGACCTCCTCAAAGATGAAGAAGAGAATTAAAACAACAGAGATGTAGTTCTACAGAAAGATGCTGAGGATATCATGAACCGAACATGTGAGCAACAATCAGCATTTAAAGAAAGAAAGAAAACAAAAAGGAAACTTATGCTTAACCTCGGGAAAAGGCAGTTGAAATTTCTGGGGTAAGTAATGAGGAAGGTGAATTTGGAAAACTTGATAACAGATAACTGAAATCTTTATCTTTTCGTTTTTCATTCAAAATACTCAAATTTTAGGAATACGTTTTCACAACGTCGCCCACATGACGACGTGATCATATTTAAACGGAACGCTGATCTTATAAAAGATTTCAGTTTGGATTGGTATTGCTTTTATGTTCATCGTCTTTTTCATGTTGAATTGTATATGGTCTATGTTAATTATGTTTTATGAATATGTCCTGGAGATGTTCTATTAGACCGAAACGTCCGACGTTGACATTAAACATTAAAACAGCATAATCGCATATTAGGATTTTTGTTTTTTTTTTCAGTATATTTTTCTTCATACTGTCGGATCTATATCCATATATTTGCTTATATATATATATATATATATATATATATATATATATATATATATATATATATATATATATATATATTACTGTGTGTGTGTGTGTTTCTGGTAGATGGATCACGTCAGCCTGGGAAGGCAGTCTAACGAAGGGGTGGGGAGAAAATCGGAATTTTAAACCACCTCTACATGGCTGATATATCCAGAAACGGAAAAGGCTATGGAAGTAAATCCAGGCAGAAAACCCGGAGTAGACCCCCGAAAGCGGTTGGCTGTCAACACTGACAAACTCCTGCAATCAAGCGGGCCCCAAATGTAATGACATGTGTTCCTTTGGGTTTTATCGGTACGGGGGGTAGGGAGAGAGAGAGAGAGAGAGAGAGAGAGAGAGAGAGAGAGAGATGTGATCTGGGTAAGGCACGGCCTTTATATACCACCACCCAGGCTTGCATCCTAGGAAGAGGTCACACACCCCGGAGTGAATTTGTACCAAACAGGGTGATAGCTTTAAACGGGTGCCTGCTGTGTGTGTGTGTGTGTGTGTGCGTGTGTGTGTGTGCTGATGACACATATTGCGCATGGTGGGTCTTAGTATGTATACATATCTTTTTATAGATATATCACGACAGCTCTATCGGAATAGATCGATCTATCAAATATACATGCTTCCACACAAACTCTATATACACATAGTTGGAAGGGTTTATCTTCTCCATAGACTTTTCATATATCTCTCTCTCATATCTATCTATTTATCTAAAAGTAGAGAAACGCCCAAAACACACACGCCAGAATCAGCCATCTTTCTTCTCACCAACCTGCGTACGACATTACCACAATTACGAAGCAACAACGAACGACTACACCATTATACGTATTTTGTTCTTCAAGAAACGAATAGAGAAAGAAAGAACGTTAAAGCAGGCTGTGGTAAAATAAGAAATGTATTAGAAGCACATATTGATAGACAGACAGCCGAAGAGAGAAAGAGAAAAACAAGGGAATGGTTAATGGAAATTAAGCTGGAAGCTTGGGAATCCAGATTCGGATTGAAGAAAGATTCTGTCAGTGAAAGAGAAACAAACTGTCTTCTTTGAATAACTGTATATATTTGAATATATATTTTTTTAAATGTTTGGGTGTTCCTTCATTTTTTTCTCTTGTTCGTATGCTGACATTTTTTTTTCTTGATGTCTTTTAGTGACTATTATTTCTTTCTTTCTTTCACGACTGATAAATATGAAGAGAAAAATAAGGACGTTTCGTAAGACAACGTGAACATTGTCGTCTGCGCGATGCAGGCGGGAACATGCCTGGCTAACGCTTCTAGTCGCTCGCTGCAATAAAGAGCACAGTAAATGGAAGAGGGGAAGGAAGAAAAAAGCAATAAAG
>CAHIKZ030002024.1:32500-65000 GCA_903632075.3 Acanthosepion pharaonis
GCAATGTATCTTTGAAGATATTCAAAAAGTTGTCAAAGTACAAGGACCTTGAAATAGAAATCGCGAAAATGTGGCATATGGGAACATCAACAATCCCTGTTGTAGTTGGAGCCCTAGGACTGGTTGGAAAAGATTGCAGTAGACTAATTGAAGGGATACCTGGAAATCCATGCCTCAACTACAGTCCACACTTTACGAAGGGCTTTATCTATGTAATTTTTTTTTTTTTTTGTCAGTGGAAAGTGTCATGATGCCAGCTCTAAACTTAGGTCCCTGGGCTGGACCCGGAAAGAAATGTGTAAACGCCAGAAATCAAAGAAAATAAAAAAAAAATAAAAATAATTGTGAATATGTTTTTATATCACTTGTCATGAGAGAAAGAGATCAGCCAAGATATTTCAACGAGACACACTTTACATATCAAAGAACCGCGAGTCGCTTGTGAGCAAGAATATCTATCTATCTATCTATCTATCTATCTATCTATCTATCTATCTATCTATCTATCTATCTATCTATCTATTTTTCTTTCTTTCTCAATCTGTTCCAATCTATATTTCTCATCTGAATCCACCCCTGCTTCAGTTGAAGACGTCTAAAATTTCTCTAAGTAATCCAAATCAAGTAGAAGTGAATCGTGGTGTTTTTTCAGTTTTTTTAGCAGAAAAGTATCCCTAGACTTGACTGTATCTGTCAACTGTCGTGTCGTGCTAGTAAAGTAACAAGACGCCTTTATTAAGATTGGGATACAATGCAGGTATATATATATATATATATATATATATATATATATAGCATAAAAAGCAAGAAATGTTATATTATAGGCCATGAGAGATTTAAATTAAAAGCAAAAACACACACCAGTCGACCGGTTTCGTCCCCTCTCATCACAACTGTTAACGGGGAACACAAATTATGAAGCGAAAAAAAAAGAAAAGAAAAAAGTCTGTCATGGATGACATGACTGGGTAGACAGGGAGAAAAAAATATAATTATAAAAATTATACCAACAAAGATGCTAGAAGCGCAGCACAGCAAGTCCAAGCAGCATAGCGCTTCTAGCATCTTTGTTGGTATAATTTTTATAATTATATTATAGTGAGAGGTAAATCTTCCAAATTATGAAATGGACAAAGTCCGACAATAATTTAGACATTTTTGTGTTTAACTTTTTTTTTATAGATACAAGTATTGAAGTTTATTATAAACAGACCATCTACTTAAATACTTGTATCTATAAAAGAATGTTAAACATAAAATGTCTTTAAATATATATATATATATATATATATATATATATCTTTTTCTTTTGCGTGTAACGACCTTTCACGACGTGAGCAAACATGAATTTCCACAATTTCTTGACCCTTAACAACCCCTCACTTTTTGTCTTTCCGCTGCCCATTTATACAGAATCGTCAAGTTTTTCATTCGCTACACCTCTTGCTCGTCTTTGTACCGTTACACCAAATCGCGTAGAGTAGACGAAAAAGACGTGCACACACTGTATGAGAAATCCAAGATGGCGGAAGTAAAATAATATTTCTCATTTTAACTTTCTTCAAAAAGTGACCTCATGATTCAAAACAGGATAATGGTTAGGTGACGGGAAAAACATCAAGGCGTGAAGGAGGCTTCCAGCTTTCCCGGGTGGAAGATATGTCTGTTTTCTTTGATTCTCTGGAGCAGACTGCTTTGTACCGATTCCTTTACTAGCAGGCCCTTTTCAGATAAAACGGAAGTGAGTCCGCGTTCACGTAAATGCGCATGCGTGATAAACATATTCAATAACGACTCAAAGAAAACGCCTTTTTTTTTCATTCTCCCGCCAGAAGTGTATCGGATTACCAAAGTAAACCCAACCGTGACAATTGGCATCAGATTCAGGCACCAGCACTATCGTATTTTCTTCGGAAATTTTAGGGATTAAAACTTTGACGTCTCTATATTCACTTAAAAAAGAAGCCAAAATCTAGTGACTGTATCATATCGGGTTATATCTTTCAATATGTAGCGTGAGAGGTAAATCTTCCGAGCCTTTTCCCCTCATTATGTGCCCTTAAAATTTCAGCTGTCTCCTGACTGTTAGCAACAGCGTTTTGTTTTTTGTTCATATTCTTCTTAAAACTTTTTTCGATTCTTACATGCTCTATTCATATTGTTTTCAGCAGTCACCGGTAAAACTAAATCCACCATTTCGCCTCTTCTTTATCCATCCAAAATTCACTGCCACAAAGAAAACTAATCATAATGTAACCGTATAGAACACCTTTCTTTGTTTCTAACGATATTTTTCGACTCCTTAAAAGTTTGAAATCTGAAAGGCATCTTTCGCTATTGTTATTTGGGATATCTGTCACAAATTTAAGTCGTCTGTTAGTACACTACACAAGTTGTTGAATCTCCGCAGCTGATTTAGACGTTCCAGACGACATTTGTTCTTATAGTTAAGCGTTCATCTACGCATTTGGTTTGACAGTTAATTACTAATCCGTACTTTAGCTGAAACACTCTTTTCAATTTACTAAAGATATTGTTTTCGTAGCGAATAAATTTGGTACAGTTAGTATGCTCAAAAGCAGGTTATGTCAGACAGACATATTGTTACAGTCAAAAAAAAAAAAAAAAAAGAAAAGAAGGTCGCCTTCCCAAATTTATGAACAAAACACGCAGTTGCATGCTGGGATTTCTTCCTAATCAATGAAATAGGCCACTTCTTGGTCTTATCCGATTCAGATCTATTCTTGAAGCCAGAACGATGCGATCGCTTGTCTATATCACCTCTTGTGTGTTAACACCATTCTTAAGCCCTGGGTATGATGATAAACTACATCCGGCAGCAAGGGCTCTGATCTGGAGATCTGAGGTATTGAGTAGCGTGGAACCACCTCTTGATTGCTGTTGTTCCCAGTTCTACCCTAACCCGGGTGGTAGCATGAGTATAAAAATACATTTTATTAGTAAAAATACTATATATTTTAGGTAAAAAGACCGATATTACATAATCGGCAATACATTTTTTCTGTAGTTGAAGGCGTACAATTACGTTCAAAATATTTAGTTCAAGTCTTGAAATTGTGTTAAAAATATCTGGATTTCGAGATTAAATAACTCGTAGAAGTGTTGATATGCCGCAAGACAAAACCAACAAAACAAAACCAACAAAACAACCAATATAAACTTTCATGACAGTAATCCATATAATATCCTATGATTTCTTAAATCAAGCAGTATTTCAAAATCTAATATAAAATACACATACCATTGTTTCTAGTAATTATGCCCACGCATTTGTATATGCACAAAAGCTGAGTATCATCTACCCTGTATTCACCTGTGAAAGCAGAATAACATATCTAATATTTATTACTTCAAAGCTCCCAAGAAAATTCAATTCCGGCATTATATGAGCCATAAGGCGTTGATATGCCGTTAAACAAATCAACATAATTCTTAATTTTTGAACATTTTGCCTTATTGCTGTCAGATTTGCATTATTATTGTTTTGTTTACTTTGTATTATTTTTACTTTGTTGTTTTTTTCTCCTATTATTGTTTATTATGAACTTTGTCAATTCTGTTTGTTGGACATTTCTGTCAATTTCTGTCAATTGCATTTATTTAACCATGGACAATTACTCTACACATATTTAACTTATATTAGATGAGTGTCAAAAAAAAGGTATTTCTTTTGTTCTCGTCTATCCATTTGTATTGGGATAAGTTTGTTCACAAACTAATGACTCGCTTTGTATGACTTAACAACGTAAATAAATAGTTAAAAGATGAAATAAATGTTGAACAATACAAAAAGCATTTAATAATATGAATCATAAAAAAATGAAAGTTCTAATTTTCTACTTACAGCTCCGTAGTGTCTTACAAGCATGGGTGAAAATGCATTTTCACGAGTCACAAAAGTATATATATATATATATATATATATATATATATATATATATACACGTTGAAGTATCTTAGTGTGTCTGATTTTAGAAATATGAATAATAGTTGACTAATTCCTTACGAATCCTGAAACACCTTAGGCTCCTGGAAGCACCACATCTACTGCAACCATAGCAGCAGTGTTCTTGGATATGACAGCACGGCGGAGCTGGTTTGAATTCAGAGTTTTCCTTTTCCTAGACTGGTTCGCCAACCAAGGCAATATGTTCTATTTACCCATAACTGAGGGTAAAAACACATGGATTCATGTTCTTTCCCAAGGCACGTAAGTGAATGCAATTAACTCGACTGGAATTCGAACCCGATTCCTCAATCTTAGCCGTTATCCATATACCCCACGATGCATATACACTAATCTTTTCGGTTTCTATAAAATTAACCTGATGAATGTTTTTTCTGTATACGACAATAATTGTTTAGCTTATTTTCTGAAAAGGTGAAAACATAAAGAACCATTCCTTATTTCTTAACGACACTTGTACGGAGTGAACAGTGGGGGCTCGAATACTGTAACGATTTATCTTCCCCGTGGCGAGAGCTGCTATGTCACTACGAATCAATGACGTTTAAACTGCACTGAATACATCAAAGGAAATCTAAACGGTTTAAAAAATGAATGAATGAATAAAAAATAAATAAATAGATAAAAATAGATCCACTTAAGTTGGTTCACTGTGTCGGACGAAACAATTTTTCTTTCCAGAATCCCAAGCTTTGAACATGTATGACTACTCTCTAAGCTTAACAGAAGTATGGTGATGAAATTGATCATAAATGAAGACCACATGTTCATCATTAACTAATCATAGCTAAGGATCAGAAGCTCCTGAAGAATTGAAATAAAGTCCTGAATCAAAGCTTGACTTCTCGTTTCTGTAGCTGGTGTGGGGAAAACTGAGGAAAAAAAAAGATCATGTTCATATCTTACTAGATAGTGTGAAAAGGAAAAAAAAAGGTGTGTTCAAATTTCCTTCCGTTTATAGATAAATCCTTCACGTCACTTCAATATTGGCTTTTAAAATTTGCAGACTTACAGTCAACTCCCTCTGAAAACACCGGTTCTCGCTCGAGGTAATCAGCTATATTAAATCGATTGCTAGGTTTGTGTTAAAAAAGTTGGTTCACTGTGTAGTGCTAGGCACTAGTTTTATTCTCTCCAGAATCTATCTTACATATCTATAAGTCTACTATTCGTTCATACTTTGAATATTGCTGCCACATATAGTCTAGTTTTCCTTCTGAGATTCTGGATAAAATTCAAAAAAAGAATCCACAATATTATTGGTCCTTACTTGGCGTTTCTCTTTTAATCCCTTTCCCACCACCGTAATGTTCATTCCTTGTGCCTTTTCTATAAATACTTTCATGCTAATTGTTTTGATAAGCGCTTCGCAAGGATACGTAGACTTTATGAATTTAAGTACAGTACTAGATTAGCAACAAGGTCTCATCAATTTACACTTGAATTGGATAAATGTAACCGTAAGTTCTATGCTAACAGTTTCTTCTGTCACACTTCTCACTTGTAGAACTCACTTCTGGCTTCTTGCTTTCTATCCAACTTTGATCTTGAAAAATTTAAATGCAATGTCAATCGTTATCTACTGTCTTCCTGATTATTTTTGTTGCTCTCGCTCCTTAATAGTGTTTCTGTTTTCTAATTCTTTCACACTCAGTAACCCCTTGCGCCTTAGGCGATGTATTGCCTTGCTTAGGGTAAAATGATTAAAATATATCGAGCAAGGTCTGTACTTAGGTGGGGACCACTTGAGAACACCGGCTACTGTAAATGAGCACCTAAAATCCGAAATATGTTTCAGCTTTAAATAAGTCACAAAAGGTTGATAAACCGTAAGAATCAAATTTGCTTGGCGGTTAATCATTTATAACAAAGTTATCGAGACTGACGGCAAGTACATGTTGTGCATAACACATGCTTTTCTTAACGGCACTTGTACGAAGTGAACAATGGGGGCTCGAATACTGTAACGATTTATCTTCCCCGTGGCGAGAGCTGCTATGTCACTACGAATCAATGACGTTTAAACTGCACTGAATACATCAAAGGAAACCTAAACAGTTTAAAAAATGAATGAATGAATAAAAAATAAATAAATAGATAAAAATAGATCCGCTTAAGTTGGTTCACTGTGTCGGACGAAACAATTTTTCTTTCCAGAATCTATCTTACATATCTGTATTCGCCCAAGCTTTGAACATTACTGCCACATATACTTCCATGCCTCTGCTATTTACCTTGGGCTCCTTGATAAAACCCAAAGAAAAATCAGCAATATTAACGATCCTGATTTGGCAGCTAGGGTTCTGTCACTTTCCCGCCGCTGCAAGGTTGCCTCTCTGTGTCTTTTCTATAAATATTTTCATGGTCATTGTTCGGATGATATCTTCGATATGGTGACTTTATATAATTTAAACGCAGCACTAGACTGTCGTCTAATCAATTTATAGTTGAGCTGGCTGGATGTAACCGTAAATTCTATGCTAACAGTACTCGCACTTCTCGCTTGTGGAACACCCGACTCCATGCTCTTGATTTTGCTTCTTTTTTTTTTATTTATTCGATCATTTTATTTATTTTTAAGAAAAAGAAAGCTGTCATTATCAACTGATTGTTTGTATTTTTATTTTTTGAAATTTTCTATGTTCTCAAGATTATATATATATATATATATATATATATATATATATATATATATATTAATAAAAATATATACGGAAAAAACAAACAAAAATCCTTATATACAATTATGCTGTTTTAATGTTAATATGTCAACGTCGGACGTTTCAGTCTAATAAACCATCTTCAGGACATATTCATAAATTATAACATTATCAATACAACGATATATATTATATACCGAGTGTAAGCAAAATTGTTCAAATCGTGTAACAGCAAAATTGTCTAATTCTTGAATTGTCTGAACCGTTGTATGTTAGAAATGATTAAAGATATCTTACTGGAATTCTCCGTGGTTTTTATAACACTATTGGACTATGAGCAATAAGAATGTATGACTACTCTCTAAGCTTAACAGAAGTATGGTGATGAAATTGATCATAAATGAAGACCACATGTTCATCATTAATTAATCATAGCTAAGGATCAGAAGCTCATGAAGAACTGAAATAAAGTTCAAATATATATTTCAGGGTCATTTACCAACTTATTCAAGATTATCTTCGCCCTCTCTAACCTTTTAAGCTTCTGTCCTGGAGAAACAATGTGCCTCACAGGTTTCACGTACGATTTCATTTTCAAGTCTTTTTTCACTGCTCTTTGGACTGTCATAATTGAAACTCCTCTCTCACGTGCCAAACGACTAAAGATGTAACCGTAAATTCTATTCTAACAGTTATCATTCTTGCACTTCTCGCTTGTGTAACTCCCTTCCATCAACTTTAATCTGCAATAATTTAAATGCAATGTCAATCGCTATCTACTGCCCTTCTGATTGTTTTTTCTCTTCCCGTTCATTATTATTGTTTCTATTTTCAAATCTTCAACACCCTGTAGACCCTTGTGACTTCTTTTACTGCCTTGTATGAAGTGACACCAATTAAAAAAGAAAGCAAACAAACAAACAAAAAAATAAACAAAAAAACAAATGTTTAATCCCTTTGTCACAAAGTGAAATGTAAAAACATGTAAAGAGGTGAGGTCCAGTAGAGGCAAATTGATTTTTTTTAGTTTTAATTATTACAAAAATTAATCTGCCTTGCTTTATATATTAGAGTAGGCTTCTTGTTATAGTTAAATCAATAAATAGATTAGCTCGAACGTCTTTACTAGATGAACAAGAAGTCTATCTGTTTTAGCAATAATGAGTAGGAGTTTTACTGGGTACTCTCAAACGCACCCGAAATCATACATGCACACACATAAAAAACGAGGCGTTTATTTCAAACATGGGTATCCACTAAAATAACTTCTGAAGTAATTAATAAAAGTAGATAGGTTCGCCTATCACCCAGTTCACTGTTTAGGACTGAGTTTCCGGTTCTCACTAAAGTTTTTTTCATTATCTTTCAATAGACCCCCCACCCCAGTTATCTCCTTGTGTATTAGTGGCATTTTTGCCTTGCTTGGGGTGAACTGATTATAAACACACACACACACACACACACACACACACACACACACACACACACACACACACACACTCAAAAGTGATTGGTTGGTTGTTTTAGTTTAGCGGGATATCAATAACTATTACAACCAAAATCTAAATATTTTGTATGCATTCTTTGAGATGATAATGGTTTTAATGATACAAATCCTACTAATTAACCCAACTGAAATTGGAACTCGGCTCTACGATTAACAATTCCGAGTCATTATCCTTTACACCATCCGTACACCCAAATTTATAGCACCTGGTATTCTCAAGCGGTCACCCATCTATGTACTGACCAGGCTCAAATTCGGTGACCGTGCTGGAACCGGTCTTTAAACGTGATATGGCCGTAAACGTACATACGAGTGAGATGTGGTTCTATGGAACTATGCAGAGAATATCATAAACGAAACATCCGAGCAATGGGGAAGTTTCAAGAAATGACACTTCGAATCAGAAAGAGACAGTTGAACATTTTGGAACACATAAGAAGGAAAGATGGCTTGGAGAATTTAATATTCACAGGACATCGTGAATGCATGAAAAGCAAAGGGAAACATCGAGTAACGGGCTAACGAACTTGCGAAAATGGACGACAGGAGAAGATGTGGAAGAGATAGCAAAGAGACAAATATTAATTAAATCAATGAAGTATAAGATGTTGTGGAGAGCAATGAGCGCTCACGTCCTGAATAGTCTCGGCAGAAAAAAGATGTTTATTTGTTATTTATTTCTAATCAGCATAATTCGATTCAGAACATGACAATTCGGAAATATGAGAAAAAGAAAATCTTGTGACAAGCCGGATGTGGTCAACGGGCCTGAGTCCGGATACTTCCGGTAAAAAAATATAAATTAGAATGAATTTCCGGAAATGCGCTTGATTATTTTGTTAAACTAATTAGTTATTCCATTAAGCTAGAGTCGACCGATACACGAAGCCTGTGGCAATTCTCTTGTTCCAGATCAAGACTTGACTAATTCATGAGATCGATTTATATATATGGACATAAAGAATCTTGTATTTTACCAGTATATGAATGTATCAGTCTGAAATATTTAGCTGCAGACTGGATATCCACTCATGGGTTCTGAAATAAAACGATATAAAACAGATGTTAGGATTTACATTGGCGCATATTTTGCTAATCATTAAGAGGGGATTGTAGCTAAAGATCTCAAGTTTACCCAGTTAAATTAATTCTTCCGCTTCAAAAGTTTTTTTTTTTTTTTATAATTCTTCCTAGCAATGGGAAGGAAAAGGAAACAGTTTTTCTTCCGACGAAAGTAATCAAAACTTTATCTGATATACAATGTAAGAGCCTAGTGAAAAAAAAACAAAACAAAAAACCCAAGTACAAACAAAAAACACTATTTAATAACAAGCCCCAAATAAGTCTACAGGAATAGTTGAATTTTTTTTTTAATTACCAAAGACTTTACTGGGCTCCCATATGTCGGTAATGGGACATTTGGTCGAGAGATATTTGGCCGACGGACATTTCGCCTAACGGACATTTGGCCGACGGACATTTGGCCGACGGACATTTAACTAAAAATATAGTGGCGTACTTACATGTATATCACATTCTTTATCGTGATGTGCTACATATATTTATACTTATTTACTGTATTTATAGTTTTTCGGGGGTTTTTTGTTGTTGTTTTTGTTGCTTTTTTTTTTTTTTTTTGACAGGCTTCTCTTTAAAATCTATTCTGTATATATTATATCTTCAAATATTATTGGAAGACGATAAGTATTTTGAGAAAAAGTACATTTTTACGACAGCGTTTGTGATAAGAAAGATCTTTCAATTTCGCTTTTAATGATCATTATCTGAAAAGGATGAACTAGTTTTTTTTTTATCTTTCTGTTAAATATGAATTTAAATAATTAGGTGCTACTTTTTATCCAAATACACTCAAATATTTTTTAAAATACCAATTTTAATAAACAAATATTGAAATAAGAAAACTTTTAACTTTAAATTTAGATTTAGAAATTTAATCACTTGAAATTCAGTTGGTATTTATTAGTCGTATTCTACCTTATAATACTACTAATTAAAATACTTAAAGTACTGCTTGTTATTATTTTTACTTGTACTTTTCGTTGAAATATCCGTCGGTCAAAGGTCGCTCGCCCAAATGTCCGGCCACACCATATGTCGACTAAATAAAAAAACAGAAAATACATAACGAATATCTTGATTATATATATATATATATATATATATATATATATATATATATATATATATATATATATATTAATTTGTCTTTTAAACTGGTGCTTTCTTAAATATTTATACCAAAAGCGTCACAAAATTTCTCCTATCGTCCGGTTCACACATTTCCCCGATCTTTTGAAATGGAGTAGAGGTTTATCCCTTGTTTCCTGTTTATGATAGGGTTTCCGGTACTTTTTAAAGTCTTTTCGCTCTCTCTCTCTCTCTCTCTCTCTCTCTCTCTCTCTCGTACACACACACACACACACACACACTTCCGGTGGCCTCTGGTGTCTTGGTGACATTATCACCTTGCTCGAGGTGGTGCCTCTTATTTTGTATCCCTCTACCTCGAGTGGCTCTTGAGTATTGTAGAATGTAAAAAATGCCAGTCTCATTCACTCCCAGTAGACCTTTGCGTCTTGGTGGCATTATTGCCATCTTCTGTCTTCCTGAAACCTGTTCTTTTATTGTCCTTTCTCCTCACTAAAGTTTTCTTATTCTCTTTCACTCCTCGTAGACCTTTGCGTCTTAGTGGCATTATCGCCTTTCTTTGAATGAATTGATCAAAAAAAAATATATAGTGATATTTTGCCATATGCCCACAAAACAGTATTATTTGATCTTGTAAATAAACTAGATATGAAGCATACAATCAACTTCACTTATGAAACATAAACAAACTTGTACTAGTGATAACAAGAGCAAAGATGAAGACAGTGGTCAAAATATAAATAGTGTAAATTAATTTTGACTTATTAAAAAAAAAACTATTGAATAATAAGCACCAAAAAACGTAGCCGAAAATTTTGTAAATTCCAAAAACTTTACTTTTCCACTTTTTTTTTTTACTATTTTTCACCTAACACAGGACCCAAGAGCCTGTCAAGGTAGCCGGCAACTGTGGAAATGACTAGCGCTAGGAGTATAGGACTGAAGTAGACGTTAGAACGAATCGGAAACCCAATCCTAAACACGAAACCAGGGATAAACTTCTTCCTTTGTTTAATATACCGGGGAGGCGTGTGAACCAGACAATAGGCGAATCAATTAAATAAAAAATAAATAAAGAAAGAATATCTTGATTATACGTTTACGTATATGAGATGTTTTATTTGCATAGAACATATAGAAATAAGCTTTTTCTTAAATGTTTACCTAAATAATCATTTCTCATTTTTAGTATTGCATCAATATATTCCCGTAAAACAATATTAGCTGATGTTGTAAATAAACTAAACAACATGTTACATAGAATCGAATTCACTTATGAAACAGAAACAAACACGATGTTATCATGCTGATTCAATATCATGTCAAACCGTGGACTGATGAAGATATAAAAAGGAACATTTACTGAAATTCCACTACCAAAAATAATCTCACAAATGTCGACTCGCAGCTCAAAAATAAAATAAAATCTAGTATAATTAAGAGCATTTCGAATTTATATCACACACTATGTACAGGATTGTTATAGAATAGTTTTCACAGTGGAGACTTGTATTTCACTAAGTCGGTCCTAAAATAGGTTCGACGTACAAAACGTTAGGGACTTGAAATAATAGTTAATGACGCAGCAATCTAGTTGTGGTGACTGAAACTTTAATGTCCGACATCGAATGACTGACCAACTCACTGAGAGTATTTAGCCCCCTCCCCATGAGGGCATCATGTGGCACAAGGCCAAAAATATGCCCTTTGAACCCGTATAAACGGGTTCAGGGTTGGTTTACCTCCCTGAAAGAGACTCCGCCCTTCGGCGTAGCCTCGTTCGGGTTCCTCCCCGCCCGAAGGCAGAGAGTTCAACCGGTCAGCCGGTCGTCCGACCTCAGACTGAACTCGGACCAACTCACTGAGCTCACTGGCGACTGCTACTACTACTACTTATTATATGTGGGAGAGTCTATTAACAATAGAATAGGTGTGTTTTAGTATAACAAGGATGAAAAATAATACATCACTTTCGATACACAAATTATTTCCTAGGTTCGACTATCGTAGATTCAAACCCTTCTCCAGTCTTTTGTCCAGGAGTAGATGTTTATCTCTTGTTTCCTGTTTAGGATTGGGCTTCCGGTTCCTTCTAAGTTTGCTTCGTCTCTGTACTCCTAACGCCTGCGCCTGAACTCTGAAATTTTTATTCACTATTTGTTTAATTTTATTTTATTTTTTATCCTCCATCAATAGCATTAGACAGTTTCGTCAATCGTCTGGTTCGCATACCTCTTCAGTCTTTTGAACAGGAGTAGATGCTTATCTCTTGTTTCCTGTTTAGGAACTCGGACCAACTCACTGAGCTCACTGAGGTGGTCAAAATATAAATAGTGTAAATTATAAAATAATACATCACTTTCGATACACAAATTATTTCTCTTTAGTTCCTTCTAAAATCTACTTCAGCTATATGCATCTAACTCGTTCTTTCCTACGCTAATATAAATCCACACAGTAAACTTCTAACTTGAGTGACTCTTTGGTCTTGTAATGGGTGGACATTAGTAAAATAAATAAATAAATAAATAAATAAAACCCGAAGAGGAAAGTTTACCAAATCCACAAAAGAAAAGCAAACAAAAAATAAGACGAATAACTCTGATGAAAATAGGCAGGTGAAGCTACTTACGACATCACTAACGACAACAAACATCAAATAAGTGTCAGTCGTTTTTAACGAAACTTTTATAAAAGGGGGATTGTTGGCCACCATTTTTGTTAGTAGATATCCCACACTATGGTAATAGAAGTTCTGCCAGTAATATTGTAAGAGCTCGGATGAAAATTTACTGTAGATGACCTTGCGATCAAGGCAGTCTCTAGATATTTCCGTCGTAGTGAATTATTTCTCATTTGATCAGAGTAGCATTTTTTATGTCAAAATTGTGGTGGTTCTCGTTACGGTGGGTAATACACACACACAGACACACACACATATATATAGAGCGTATATTTTGGTAGCATGTTTTCATTAAAACATGTCTCATTAAATAATTTAGACAAGTTTTGTCTACTTATTTTTAATAGGATCCTCTCATAATTATAGACAAGTTTCTTAATATCCTTATTAAAAGAAAGAAAATTAATTTTTGATGCATATTCATTTTATTCCGAGTACTTTCGACATTAGCACAGTGTCATCATCAGGATGTTGTTTTTACTACGACAAAAAATTGTATTCATCATTTTTCTAAAACAAAAAAAAAATGATGAATACAACAATTTTTTTGTCGTAGTAAAAACAACATATATATATATATATTACAAAATTCTTACATTTTTCTGTTTGGCGGGAGAGCAAAAATTGTCGATATTTATCATCCTCCTCACAAGGATGTGGTACAAGGCTGAATTGGGGCAATACGAACCCGTAGACTCGGCCAAAAATTCCCGTAAACCCCGTATAAAACGGGGTCGGGTAGCTGTTTTCCGAGACGAGACTCTGTCCCTCGACATAGCCTCGTCTGGGGATCCTGTCTGCCTGGAGGCAGAGAGTTTGACCAGCACAGCTGGAAATAATTCCAGCTAGAGAGCAAAAATTGTCGGCATTGACCATTGTTCCAAGTGTTTTCGGACATTTCTTTAGCCATATTCAAGGAGGTTTATCTCTAGGTGTTATTAATTTCTTTTCATGTTTGACTGTTTTTAAGATGTAATTTTTGGGCTGTTTGAATAATAACAGTGTTTATTTCGAGGTTCGCCAGTTGAGCGTGGCTGGAATTCGTGATAGAAATGTGTAGTTAGTATAAAAATATAAATATATATATAAAATATATATATATATATATATATATATATGTGTGTGTGTGTGTGTGTGTGTGCAAAAATATGTGCATAAGTAGCTAAATATACACGATTATTTACGAACTCATTTGCCCCAGTGAGTGTTTGAGAGTCTTAGACTAAGTTCCTTTCTTATTTCATGAACGGACTCCACCAATGTGAAATGAAGGCATCTAAAGAGGTGTTAGAGAGCGAACAAAAGTAAGAAAGAAAGAAATAAAAGGAAGGGAGAACGAAAGAAAGCAAGAAAGAAAAAGGAAAGAAAGAAAAAGGGAAAGGAAGGTAAAAAGGAAAGAAAAAGCAAAGAAAAAGAAATAGAGGAAAAAGAAAGAAAGAAAGAAAAAAGAAAGCAAGAAAAAGGAAAGAAAAAGAAAAGAAAGAAAAAAGGAAAGAAAGAAAAAGACGTAAAAAAGAAATAGAGAAAAAAGAAGGACAGAAAAAAAAAAAAAAAGAAAATGAGGAAGAAAGGAAAAAAGGAAGAGAGAAAAAAAAGGAGAGAAATAAAGATAATCTGAAGATTCCTGCTAGTTCTATTAGCTTTATCTTTCCTCGGGATATTACAGGTGACCTTTACAGAATTAAGGCCCCAGCTTCTCATGTGTTTTCACGGACCGATTGTCGCGTTCCAACGACCTCCCTTACCCTATTGCAAAGAAAGGAACGCATAAGAGGACTGTGTTCCGGGTACAGGTTCGGGAAGGTGGCCACGCTGCTTAAGAACAGCGCTGTTTCCGGCATACATTTTTTGGTGAGTAAGGACCGAGACACGTTCTTTCATTTTTACAGCGTCAATAATATATGAAGAGTATTTAGATGATGTATGTAACTATTTATGTTGGTATGTGCGTTCCGCCTCTCCCGGCATATGTGTATAAGTAGGCACGTGTGCATATGTCTATCGCTCTGTTTATCGCTACCTACCCATTGTGGTGTGTAGCATTTGCTTTCCAGTACTGCCCCCCACAACCCAAAAAGTGAATTGAAGTGAGTCTGATAACGATGAAAACGTATATAAGTTGTAAAATATTAACAGAATTAATGATATTTTTTAGGTAATTAACAAACTATTTATTACTTATAGGATTGATTTTCGGAGTTACTTTTATCCTTTCCATTCGAATTTTCCCACTGCAGTTCAAATTCTTTATATTTCTAACGTATTGCCAATCGTTATGAGAGAGCAGGAGTTGACATTTTCACATACGTTCTTGTGAAAATTGTGTCATTAAGCACTGAATTATTTTCCAAACGCCACCTCACTTAGAAAATAAAGATTATCAACATATTTTTACAGTGTTTCTTTGATTATTTTATTCGGTATCTATCTAACTCTGCTCTGTTTCTATCTATCTATCTATCTATCTATCTATCTATCTATCTATCTATCTATCTATCTATCTATCTATTTCCTCATTGTTTCTTTCTTTGTTTCTATCTATCTATCTATCTATCTATCTATCTATCTATCTATCTATCTATCTATCTATCTATCTATCTATCTCCTCTTTGTTTCTATCTATCTATCTATCTATCTATCTATCTATCTATCTATCTATCTATCTATCTATCTATCTATTTCCTCTTTGTTTCTATCTATCTATCTATCTATCTATCTATCTATCTATACACACACAATTTTAATAAACAACTCTCTTCAGATTATTTTACTAAATATATTATTTTTTATTGTATTCAAGTTTTCTACCAATTGTACTGTTTTTTTTTTCTTTTTCTTTTTTTTTTTTAGATCCAAGCGTAAAAAAAAGAAACAATTAAGGCAACTTGAATATTGATTCTTGCGCAAGATTAAATAACTCATGTACTGGTCAGAATCTTAAATCCTTATCTATCAAAGGTGGTAATATCAAAGGTGGTAATATCAAAGGTGGTAATATCTATCTCAGAGTCTCTTCATATCTATCTATTTATCTTGATTGCATGCACCATTATGATTAGTCTTTTCGTTTTCTGTATGCCTTTCATCAATTTATGAGTCTTTAAATCCGTTGTGTGCAGGCACGTGACCCATCAAATATAGCCAGATTGTTTTCGACTTTTTTTAAAACTGATAAATTAATTGTAGCTTTTGTAATTAGTTGCAGTCGGCATTATCAAAAAAGACAAGAAAGATATCTTTAAAATCATTCATTTTTCCGAGATATCGACAATAAATATTTTTACATTTAGTTATCTTTTTTTTCTTAATGTACCATTCTGTATTGGTGTGAAAAGAAACAGTTTGTACTTGAGTTATTAAAGGGTGATTGTTTCTATCTATCTATCTATCTATCTATCTATCTATCTATATATATATATATTTTTTTTCCTCTTTGTTTCTTTCTTTGTTTCTTTGTTTCTATCTATCTATCTATCTATCTATCTATCTATCTATCTATCTATCTATCTATCTATCTATCTATCTGTTTCCTCTTTGTTTCTTTCTTTGTGGACAATACGACCCGATTAAGAAGCCCTTCTCCCCAGAAATTGATATTTGGTCATTTTCGACAAATTTTACTGAAGTCAAAACACTAGGCCTATTGCCTGACTTTGCACTTTTGCTAAATTTCATTTATATTTTGACTTAAAGTGTTGTTCTATTGTGGAAAGTGATTATTGTAAATTGAATTTGACGCATCAGAGGTACAGATTTTCAAATGTAAATGTCTGCTTACTAGTTTCAAGTGTTCATTACAATCAACATAAATTCACTGGGTCTACTTAAAGTGTTGTATGATATAACACAAAGGGAATAAATTGTGTTTTAAAATAAAGATATTTGAAATTTTGTACGGATAATTTTTATACGATAAGTAATATGTGCCTGGCTTGTTTATACTGATTATATATATATATATATATATATATATATATATATATATATAAGTAATTCATCGAGTCTGAAAGAAACCTCAACAGAATGCAAGCACTGGACGGCCGTTTCGTCCTATATTTGGGACTCATCAGCAGTGCGCATCCACTACCGAGAATTGAAACCCGGACAGTTAGGTTATCAAGCAAACGTCATACCAACTGTTGATGAGTCCCAAATATAGGACGAAACGGCCGTCCAGTGCTTTCTGCATTCTGTTGAGGTTTCTTTCAGACTCGATGAATTACTTAATTATATTCATCAAATTCTCCTAATAATTTCTATCATATATATATATATATATATATATATATATATATATTAACAATGTCTTCATACTACAAAATTTTTATTATATACCAGTTGCGATGGGTAAATTGTCGCCATTTTATATTTTTAATTTCGCGCATACACGTTGTTTGTTTTGATTTTGTCGACTGTACAGTATAGTAAGGTCAGCTGGGCACCGTCTGTGAGAAAAAGAACACTATAATGCATTTCACTCCGCCAGAAATTTAGAATCAGCATGCTGTACTGCTTGGCATTCGCACCGGAATCTCAAATAAGAACATCTAAGAGTGTTGGGGTGTCAATCTGAGGAAAGTGTAGAGGATTTGTAAATTGGGTGAATCAAATAGGGATTTCGAAGGTACAGCAACTCAGAAAAGTGATTTTGGTCATTTTGATAAGAAAAGAACCCCAGGATCTGTTGGTGACGGCCTCAGACTCAACACAGTGGCCTACATCAAGTACCTTGAGAAGGTAGTGCTGCCCTGAATCAAGAGGGTGGCTGTTGAAAGACACTATGTCTGGCAATAGAACTCTGCACCATGGCACAAAACAGGGGAACATAGTCCTGGATGTGAGACAATTTTTTACTAACCCCATCACCCCTTCCATCTAGCCACCTAACTCCGCAGACTGCAACCCCCAGATTATTATGTGTGGTGCACAGTTGAGCGAAAGACCAATAAAACTACTTGTAACACCAAAGATGAACTGAAGGCAAGGATTATGGTAGCCGTCACCAATTTAAACAAGGAGACCGTCCAGAAGAATTTCAGGGGATTCCGAAGTCGTCTGGAAGCCGTGACTGAAGCCAATGGCGATTTTATTGAATAGATTTACTAACTATTAATTTAAGATATTTTAATGTAATTTTGGTAAATATTTCTGTTAAAATGTTAATATGTCAGTGTTATTTTCATTTTTTGCGTAATTTAGATGACATTTATCCATCCCACCCTGTATATATATATGAACAATGACTTGATACTACAAAATTTATTATCTATCTATCTATCTATCTATCTATCTATCTATCTATCTCTCTCTCTCTCTCTCTCTCTATATATATATATATATATATATATATATATATATATATATATATATATATATATAGGTTGGTGCAAAATAATCATGTAAGAATGTCGTTTTTGACGTTAAATAATACGTCAAAAAACGACATTATTATGTCATTATTTTTGCACTAACCTAATATATATATATAAATATATATGTGTGTGTGTCTGTGTATATATGTAAGTATATACATCTATGTATATATATAGATGTATAAATATGTATGTATATATATCTGTATATATATATATATATATATATGCATGTATATATACGTATGTATGCATATATATATATAAGTATGTACATATATATATGTGTGTGTGTGTGTGTATATATATATATACATATGTTTGTGTGTGTGTGTGAAATGGCTTGATACTCAAAATGTTATTATAGCAATATAATATATACAAGTTTTAACCTATAAACATTTCACTCTTGTGCTATTATAAGTACATTCGGATATATATATACATATATATATATATATATATATATATATATATATATATCTATGCATGTGTGTGTGTGTATGTATGTATATACATCTATGTATATATATATATATATATAGATGTATATATATGTATGTATATATATATGTATATATATATATGTGTGTGTATATATATATGCATGTATATATACGTATGTATGCATATATATATAAAGTATGTATATATATGTGTGTGTATATATGAGTGTGTATATATACATATGTGTGTGTGTGTGTGTGTGTGTGTGAAATGGCTTGATATTCAAAATGTTATTATACCAATATAATATATACTAGTTTTAACCTATAAACATTTCCCTCTTTCCTATTATAATATTCTGATAAATCTTAATTCGAAAGTTAATGATTGAGTAATGTTATAACGCGTTCTACGACAATTCCCCTATCGCATCGTTAAATATCTGAGCTTAACTTTAACAGAAATTATTGCAATAAAACGCATATCTATATATGCTGTTCCTTATTTTAAGAAGTGGGTACAAATGAAAATATTTGAAATTGGCAACCTTTTTGCATTTCACTGAAACAGCCGTTAAATACTTTCTTTTATCTATTTTCTCACTGAGCCCAGGTAACGTCTCTGATATGTTAACTTTATCAAATGTTCATTATATATGAGGTATTGGCAAATGACGCTAAACACTTTTATCTTCCTTTCTCTTCTTTCAGTTTCTCACAGAAACCAAGTAATGTCTTTTCCCCTCTTTTCACGCAAACAAAACGTAGAATAGCTAACGACACGGGTGTGGGGTAGCAAAATTATAATATATATATATATATATGTGATAAATTGAATAAATATATATATGTATAATTATTTATAAAAGTAACGGCTCAATATCAGAGATAAACTAACATATTTGGTTGGATAACGAGTTTGTGACCTGGGTTTCACGCTTTAGTTTCAGAGTTTGTGACGATCGCTAAAGCGTGAAACCCGAATCCACAAAATCACATCTAAACCAAAAAATATATATATATATATATATATATATATATGAACAATATTTATATATATATATATATAATATATATATATATATATATGAATTTGTGTATTTAGGCAACAATCTTTCTTTATGAACATTCATTGAATACGACAGACAAGGTGCTTTGATTTAGTTTATTATACAATTTCTCATGTATCTATTTTATTTTTTTCTTTTCAGATGATAGATTATATAAAAACTGTCGAAAGTTCTTTTTATCCGAACGCTTTGGCTATATATTTAGCCATTTTCAAGGATGAAATATATTAACTTAACAAGAAATAGTTTATTTGCGTGTATGTATTTATATAACGTTTTATTTTCAAAAACGGTCAAGATATTGTGTCCATGTTCGTAGTTGATATTATTAGTTGATTTTTTGTTGTTTTTTATATAATTTATCATCTGAAAAAAAAAAAAATTTGATCACATGAGAAATGTATAAATTTTAACATATATATATATATATATATATATATATATATATATAGAGAGAGAGAGAGAGAGAGAGAGAGAGAGAGAGAGAGAGAGAGAGAGAGAGAGAGAGGAGCACATCAGGATGGAAGACAGAGATACTGCATCTTTTTACCTGTATCACCTTTCCTAACAGAAAATATGCACAATTGTATCAAGAAATCAAAAAAGAAATGGTTGAATGAATAAAAACAATATTTCCACCCTTGATAGTACTTGACGTAATTTTCAGTTGACAATATGAATATAATAGCGTTTTTAAATTCTTAAGTTGTTCATTATGTTTTGAATGGACACTTTGTTTTAATAAATTCGTTTCCTTTTTCCTTGAAAAAGTCCAAAACGCGTCGGCTAATAAGAGAGGTCTTTTATCTACATATTGTCTTTTTTCTCAGGTTAACTCTGAGAATTTTTCATCATATATATATATATATATATATATAGAAAGAAAGTGAGAAGAAGAAAGAGAGAGAGAGAAATTGCACATCAATGAAGGCCCACCAGAAAGATTACTTTATATTACTTATATATATATATATATATATATAGAGAAAGAAAGAGAAATAGAGAGAGAGAGAAATCAGATGATATCATCAGATTACTTATATTACTTATATATATATATATATATATATATATATATATATATATATATATATATAGAAAGAGAGAAAGAGAGTGAGAAAGAGAAATAGAGAGAGCGAGAGAGAGAGAGATTGCACATCAGATGAAGATTACTTTTTTCGAATATGTATTTTAACAGACTAGGACGTCTGATAAAAGAAAAAAATGTTTAATTTGTGAGATGGATCGATGGACAAAGAGAGGCTCTACTTCCCTGAAATTATATCATTAAATGAAGGTAAAAATGAAAATATAGAGAAACATGATTCATCAGGACTGATGACATTTTTCGAATGGCAAAAGTTGAATTTGCAAAGTACGTGTAAGTTGGTGCACTGAAAATATGAAGTGCACGAAATTGCACAGCAAATTGTCAAAAGTATGATAGGAAAAGTAGAAATGGAAATTCTCTACGGAAAATCAACATCAATCAGAATCTCTCTTTGACAGTCTTGCGTATGGTTACGCAGAGGTAATCTGAAAAGAGAAAATAAATCTCTAAACGGTGTAGCGAAGGACACATAAATAGGAAACAAATTCTATCAAATGAAAATTATACAAAACCAAGAAAAAATAAAAACGCCACTGTATTGAATAGGCACCGTAGAGTAAAGGATAGCGGTTCAGATTGAAGAATCGGAGAGCCGAGTTCAAATTCCAGTCGATTCGATTACATTCACTTACGTACCTTGAGAAAGGTATGAATCCTCTTCTTCTCTTCCCAGCTATGGGTAACTTGGAGGACAGACCGTGTTCTATAGCCTTGGAGAAAGAAATGACAACCCACTGAGGGAAAAAAATCTGCCTTGTATCGAAAGATAAATGATCACCTAAGCGTGTATGATGCATGGCACGTAAGTGAATGGTTGAGAAAAAAAAAAAAAAAAAGAAGTCGAGACTGCAAACGATAAAATAAGTGACTATAGTTTAGCTGGATCAAAAGGTATACAAAAATCACATATGACAGGTTAGAAACAGCAATATAGTGAGAATTTGTGTTCGACGATATAAACAAATGGTAACAATAAAAACTAATTATAAATGAATGAGGAATTTTGTAGCGTGAAAATCTAGACTAACCACTACAAGAGAGAAAAACCCGATACAATACAAAAAGTTTATTCTCTCGCTTGTGGAACTGTCTTCCGGTTTCCTGGCTTCCTGTTAACTATGACTTTCAAAAATTTCAATGCAATGCCAATCGTCATCATATGTCTACTCGGATCGTCTTCTATTGTCTTTTTTGTTTCTTTCACACTCAGTAACCCCTTGTGTCTTACTGGCTTTTATCGCCTTGCTTGGTGTGAAAGGATTAAAAATGTGATTCTGCCAGATTATTGCTAGTAGGCTGCATTCAATTCCGAAGAAACTAAAGAATCTTGGAACAATATAAAAACGGTTCGAGATTGGAAATTCGAGAAATAAAAAGAAACCGAAAAAACGGAAACTCTCCTGGCCATGCCGAGATGTTTGCAGGGAAATTGAGAAAGGTCATAGAGAGATTATGAAGAGACTTGCTCAATGTCTAACAATAACAAAAAGACAAGCTGGTGTGAATACATAAATGCATGAAATGTGATGAAGGCTAAAAATGATTTTAAATAACATTTACTTCGAAAAAAGTCGCAATACCTATAAGAAAGCCTTCACCCGACCAAATTCTTTGTAGAGATTTTCCGTCACAATGTAGGGAGACCTGATCCATGCAAATGCAGTAGTCACACAGTCTGCTATATTTCTTATTTCCTGATGTCGATGTTAGGTCCTCTGAAGTCGCGTTGACAATTAGAAATATATTCATGATGTATTCGCATGTTGCATGCTATTATTATTTAACCACATATAAAAGCACACCTACGGCAATAGCCGATGGAACGGGGCCATGTTTGGATAGCACGCCATAAATTGCGACCTTGAACCCTATGAAGCATTGGATATATATATATATATATATATATATATATATATATATATATATATATATATATATATATATTATCTCTTTAAAAATGTTTCGCTTTTTGTCTTTGTGAGGCGTTAAATAAAACCTCGTTTTATGAAGAAAATAAAAGACATAATGAGGAATAAATGAAGAAGAAACTCGGAGAAAGACAACGACAAAAAGAAAATTTACAAGAATGAGAAAAGAAGAAAGGACACGAAAGATGATGATAATGATGAAGAAAACATTAAATATGAAAAGAGATGAAAAAAAAAAGAATGAGGCGAATGAGAAAGAAGAAATGATGATGATGATGATGATGATGATGATGATGATGAAAAAGAATGATGTCGAAAGAGACATGAAATGAAATAATAATAATAATAATAATAACAGAGACGGATTAAATTAAGCAAAATGAGTTGGAAGAAAAAGTCGACACCGCAGAATCCCTCGGAAGAACAATGGAAATATTAGAAACAAAACTCAGATCAAAGAAACAAGTACCCGAGTAATATAGCGAAATATTCAAGATCTATCTTAAGTTGGAAAAAATGAACAGAAGAAATTGGATTACAAAACCAGGAAGTTGTTAATATTGCATATAGCGTTGCGCCCCAGAGATAATATTGATAGACTATATATGAAAAGGAAAGAGCGTTCTCCAGTAATGAAGATTGCTCAAGGCAGCGGGATGAAAGGTTAATTATGACAAACAAAATTTGCAACAGAACAGTTGGATTGTAAAACAAGAAAGATGTAGACATTATGTAAAGTGTTGAATCCCATGGGAAAAGGAAAGTGCGCTAGCCAACATTGAAGCTAGTTCGAGGCAGAGGAATGAAAGGTGAATTATGACAACTAAAAGTTGCAACAGAAAAACAATAAAGTTATTGACATTACATGAAGCGTTGGTTTCGAGGGACAATACAGATAGACTACATGTAAAAATGGAAAGAGTTACTATCAGATCGAACCAACGGGAGGACGAGCAATGGACCAAGTAACTCTATAACGAGAAGCTAAATATGGAAAGAAGTTCAACAGCATGGTTATTTCAGGAGACAAATTGAAGAAATTGCAGGTGAAATGACATGGAAATAGTTGCGCAGAGACCATCTGAAATGCGAAATTGAATCATTATAATCAGCACCCCACCACCTAAAAAAACGCCATAAAAACCAATTATATAAAAGACAAGACGCAGAAAATTAACAAATGCAGACTGTGTAGAGATGCGGCTGAGAATACAGCACGTTGGCTCATGAAAAATGTCAAAATATATACATGACTGGGTGGGTGGATCATCTACTGGGAAGTGCTCAAGCAGCGAGAATTGATTATACTGACCACTGGTATATAAAATCTGTTTCGGAGAAGAACACACTTAAAATTCTATGGAAACGGATAATCGAACCAGGGCTGGAAGCTGAGATCTAGTTATCGCAAACAAAAAAAAAAAAAACAAAAAAAACATCTGTCTATATTTCTGAGATGAGGTATTGTAATTATTTACACTATCTACATTGTTCGGACTGTTGCCCTCATCTTTATTGTCACATTCACGACGTTTCGACTATTCTACGCTCCGGCTTTCTTCAGGTGATATACGTTGGAATTTCGATACGAACCCTTTATTTCGCCCACCGGAAACTGAGATATCCAGAAAAGGCATGGCATGTAGATGTAGAACAATCTATGCCGCTGGAGGAAATAAAGGGTTCGAACTAAACGTCTTGAATATGTATAAAGATGAGGACAAATGTCTGAAACATTTAACTAGTGTAAATAAGGAAATGTTTTTTTAGATTATGGATTCCGATGCTTTAGGAAAAACACATGATTGAAAGGAACCGAACAAATACCTTAGGACCTCAATTGAAGTGAATAAATTAGAGAACATAAAAATGACGGTCGTGCACATTGTTAATTGGTCACTTGGAACTGTGACCTAAAGAGCCAAACAGAAAGGCTGGAAGAATTGAATCCACCAGTAGAGAACTGCTGAAATCCCTTACTATACCGAGAAGAGCGGTAAAGTATTGCCGCTTTTAGCCTGTGGCACAATTGTTTTTGGTTTTGTTTTGGCAGTCGAATGAAGACGTTTATTACTAATTCATTTTGGGGAAATGAAAGGTGATGTTTCGTCCGAGAACAGACGAACATAAAAGAAAGAGGGAACAACCCTTCGCACGCTCCAAACAAGGAATAGAAGGACATCATCAAAGAAATTTGAATATAATTTCATAACAACAATAATGACAAATGAAAAAGAGGAAAGATATTCTCAGAAGAGTTAAAAAGAAGTTTCGTAAAGTGCCTAGAGAAATAAATTTAGAGTAAACAAATATTCGCGTATGTACGGTTATGAGAGTTTGTGCGTAATATATGTAAGTATAAAACACACACGTATATATATATATATATATATATATATATATATATATATATATATATATATATGAGTGTCCTAATTAGAAAGTCTTTCTTCGGTATGGTGTGAGTAAATGAATGCACCGTGTATACTCCTGTGTCTGCTTGTTGAGAATCGTTTTGTGTTCGCTCCTGTGTGTGCTTGCTGTGAGTCCTTCCGTATGCGTTTGCTGTGAGTCCCTTTCTCTGTGCTTTTGTGAGTCGTCTGTGTGTCATTTGGTCCGTTCTTATATAGACTGGAGATAGGCTCAAAAGAAAAAAAAACATAATTTAATAGCTTTATCGTGTTTCCCATTAGTTGAGAAGAATCACATAGTGCGGTTACTACGACGTCCGCGTGCTCGTGAAACTAAGTTTGGTTTTACTTGATTATTTTTAGATTTGATGAAATTGTGGTTCTATGGGGAATTTGAAAAAAATATTTTTATTTATTTTTGTGTATTTTCTTGGTCTCAATAAGTTTGAACATGTCGAAATTTGCACAAGAAAAGCAGTCAAGAATCTATAAAGAGTAAATAGCGTCGCTAGTATTGATTCTACTCCGAAGGAATGACTGATAAAAAAAAATATCTCTCTTCCCAGATGTCTCGACACATCCTACAGATATTTGCTAGGATTTCTTCCTAACTAATAAAAATTAACCCCTGAACATATCTACTCCAATAGACAAAATCCAAAAATCTCTTCCAAAGTTTTTAGAAGGACTAGATAACCAAAGAAAACTATCAGCATTTCTAAAATAAATGAAAATATTGAAAATAGTTCTGGTGATCTCGATCAAAAGCCATCAATTAACACTGGGGTGACAATTTAATAGCAGTAATAGCAACAATGACTGAAAATGTTGATAGAGAAAGAGAGAGAGAGGGAGAGAAAGAAAGAGAGAAAGAAAGTCAGAGAGAGAGAGAAAGTGAGAAAGAGAAAATGGGAGAGAAAGAAAGTGAGAAAGTGAGAGAGAGAAAGTGAGAGAGAGAAATGAGAGAAAGAGAGAAAGTTAGAGAGAGAAAGTGAATGAGATAAATTGAGAGAGGGAAAATGAGAGTGAGAATATGAGAAAGAGAGTGAAAAAGGGAGAGAGAGAGAAAATGAGAGAGAGAAAGTAAAAAAGTGACAGAGAGAAAGTGAGAGAGAGCAAGAGAGAAAGTGGGAGAGTGAAAGTGAGATAGAGAAAGTGAAAACGTGAGAGAGACAGAAAGTGAGAGAGAAAGAGCGAGAGTAAAGGAGAGAGAGAGAAAATGAGAGAGAGAGAAAGGGAAATAGTAAGAGAGAGAGAAAGGGAAATAGTAAGAGAGAGAGAAAGTGAGCAGGAGAAAAAGAGAGGGAGAGAAAGTGAGAAAGTGAGAAAGAAAGAGAGAAAGTGAGAGAGAAAGTGAGTAAGTGAGTAAGAGAGAGAGAAAGTGAGAGATAGAAAAGTGTGTGTACGAGAGAGAATGAAAGTGAGTGAAAAAGAGAAAATCTTGGAGGGGGAAATGTCGGGATAAATTCGCTACGCAATCCTTATTAATTCATTGAACATTGATAAATACTGATAAAATCAAGGACTGCTTCACTAGGTCGGTAATGCCTGCCAGGGGAAAAAAAAGAAGAGTATTTCTTCTTATATATTCTTATGGATGAAAAGATGAGGTAAAAAAAATAACCCCCCAAAAAAGAAAGAAAAAACATCAAGTAAGGAAAGAAAGAACAGAAAGACGAAGAAATAAAAAAAAAAACCAAAAAAAAAAAAAAACACGAAATTCCATTGCGTAAATAAGTAACGTTTGACGAGCGATGCAATCAGTGGAATTGATTTATCTCCCCTTGATTTTTCATTTAATTATTTAAAAATGTTACCAACTGATTAAAAAGGAAAAATCAAATATCAATTAGAAATCGATTTGTTTACGGATCTCCTTAAAATAAAAGCGAGATTTAAAAAGAAAATAAGATTCATTTTTTCAAATTGAAAATGATAATTTTGGCTGATTTAATTAACTTTGATTGATTGATATTGCATTGATGTTCATCTTTTCCAATATTATCTTTTATGCAAGAAAGGGATAGGGTTTTCCGTTTTAAAGATCTCCGCCAAAGAATTTGCTGCTGGTTTTTGAAAAATATTGCTTCATTTTGTTTTCGAAACAAGAGCCATTTTAACCTCTTTCCTCTGGAGAATGCCCTTTCAAAAGCATTTTTTCAAAATTTATTTTGACGTTATGCACCCGATTGTTATTCAATAACGGGCTTGTTTCAAAGCTATTAACACGTAACGTATCTTCGCTAAATACTCAAGACAACAGACGGCTTTGTAATTTTCTTTTAACTAAATGAAACCATTATTTAAAAAAAAAAATGAAACAGAGACCAAAATGACTTAGAAGTCAAACCAGAATATTATTCCAGGCTTTAAACCGATAGATTGAAGAGACATTTTCCATGTGACTGGACGATTTTGTTCCTTGCTATAATTTTAAATATGAAAACAAACTTTTCTCTCTTTTCTCACTTTCTCTCATTTCTCACTCTCTCACTTTCTCTCTCTCACTTTCTCACTTTCTTTCTCTCTGACTTTCTCTTTCTCACTTTCTCTCACACGCTCTCTCTTTCTCTCTCTCTCTGTCTGACTTTCTTTCTCTCTCACTTTCTCTCTCTCTCTCTTTTTCTCTCTCTCTATCAACATTTTCAGTCATTGTTGCTATTACTGCTATTAAATTTTCACCCCAGTGTTAATTGATGGCTTTTGATCGAGATCACCAGAACTATTTTCAATATTTTCATTTCTTTTAGAAATGCTGATAGTTTTCTTTGGTTATCTAGTCCTTCTAAAAACTTTGGAAGAGATTTTGGGATTTTGTCTATAGGAGTAGATAAGTTCGCCTATCGTCCGGTTCACACTCCTCCCCGGTCTTTTGAACAGGAATAGAGGCCTCCTAGTTTCTTGTTTAGAGTCGAGTTTTTTGTTCCTTCTGAAGTATATTCTCTCTCTTTCACTTCCGGTGTCCTCTGGCGTCTTGACGTTATCACCTTGCTCGAGATGTTGCCTCTTATTTGGGACTTGTATAGTGTGAACGTCATTGTAAAAAAAATGCGAGTCGTAAATGCTTGACAATATTGGAGAAATAAATGTCAGTAATTCTTCTTAATACGTTCAACGACAAAGTGATTTAATTAAAAAGGACATAGTAGTTAGTTCAAAACTCTCAAACATGATCCTAACTGATTTTTTCCTGATTTTTCCAGTGTTAAAATCAGTGAAATTGTGAAATCAATGTGATATTGTTCCCTTCAGAAACTCTGAACTCTGCTGAGAGAAAAAGCTTTGTTCAAAACAATGAACCACTGAACCTACTGGGGGTGTATAAATTGATCAGAAAAAATACATCCTTTTTATGAATTGTACTCTTGAAGAAGGCTGTACATAATATAATGTCACATAATCAGTAATAAAGAGACCATCATTTTCAGAGCGAAATATTAATACCTCATCAAAAACTTACAGACCAATGATTCTAAAAGGCGAGTCACTTAGAACTAGGTGACAATTCAAAATGATAGAGACCATATTTATGTGGGGTTTGAGCTGGTATTTCCCTCACCGCGTTAAAAAGAACGTGTCAAAGCAAACCAGCGTGAAAGTGGTCGCAGGAACAGGAGAAACCATACGCCTCATTCTACCACAGTCGGAATGTAGGTAAATATCGACAATTCAAAATGGTGGAAGAAATTATGAAACCTAGATCCGAAGAGGTGGAATGTTACCAATGACTCTGTAAACCACAGTTATAAACACAATGTTGGATGTTTGACGATATACAGTAATATATAAATTAGGTATAGACGGAAGATTCCATGGACGGGGCGAGTAAACAGCAAGGAAATCATTGAGAAAATTTCAATAGAAAAAACACTATTCAAAATCAGGTGAAGACAGATTAAATTAGGGGCATTTTTAAATCAATTCAACCCAATCAAGGGGATAAAGCCACTGAGACGCAAGAGGCTACTTGGAGTGAAAGAGATCGAGAAGGCATTAGAAGAAACCAGAAACCTGATCCTAAACAGGAAACAAGGGATAAACCTCTACTGATAGTAAAAGAAATAGAAAGAGGAAGAAATATATGCATTTCACCTAATAAACATCATCAATAATCAGTCAAGTAGATACTCGTAATGTCCCAGTGGATAAAAGCGTTGGTTGGGTGATCCAAAAGTGATTCGACACAAAGAGTTGTGAGTTCAATACCTGGCCGCAGTAGAAGAAACAAAAAATTGGAGATTTGAGTGATCAAGGGGAATTGACTGAAACTGAGTTATCCAAAGGCATGTGACGTGGAATTAAAACAATCTAAACCGTGGACTAAATAAAGGGTTTGCTTAGAAATTCCAACTAATATCGCCTGAAGAAGGCAGAAATGTCTTGAATATGGCAATAAAGATGAGGACAACAGTCCGAACAATATAAAGTGTAAATAATTACAATGGCTCATCTCTGTAATATAGACAGATTCTTAAGAAGGCCAGAGCGTACAACGGTCGAAATGTCTTGGATATGACAACAAAGATGAGGGTATATTGTTCTAGTTCTACGACTCTTCCGGATATCTCAACAAAATAAAGGGTTCGTTTCGAAACTCCAGTCACCTTAAGAAGACCGAAACATCGTGAATATGACAACAAAGATGAAGACAACAGCCCGAACAATATAAATAGTGTAAATAGATACAATACCTCAGAAAATAGACAGATATTGAAGGGTTTCCTTAGAGCTTGTTCAAATATTTTGATAATTTAATGAAAGTTTATAAATTGAAGAATAAAACATTTTCACGTTTATTTCTTTGTAAATTGGTAAAAGAGAATTATTGCATTGTACTAGGTTTTATAATGTTGTAAATATAAAATTATTCTTGTAAATAAACTATCTAATATATAAATAGTGTTTACTGTTTTTGTTGTAAATTTTCAAGAACAAATAATGTATAAATTCAATTTCATAATCTGTTTCTTTTTTTAAAAAAAAAAACAAAACAAAAAGACATTAAAGATAGTTTTAAAAAAAGCGGTGTCATGGGAAAAAAAACTTTTCTTTTGCCACGATGTTATATTGCGGGCGCCTTCATCCGTGTTTTCTTCAAATACACATAGCCCAGTGGATAAAAACGTTGGTTGGATCTAGTGACTTGACCCAAAGAGTTGTGTTCAATACCGGGCTACAGCAGTGGTGAGCAAAAGACTTGGAGAGTTGAATTAAAGGAAGATAACTGAGACACCCGGAAGAGGCATGGCACGTGGAACTAGAACAACCTACCCCGGTAGACGGAATAAAGTGTTAAGTCCGAAATTCCAATCACCTGAAGCGGGCCGGAGCGTACAACGGCCCAGACGTTGTGAGCCTGGCAATAAATATGATGACAACAGTCAGAACAATATAGTGTAAACAAATAAAAAAAAAAGGTTTGAGTTTGAAAATGTGAAACGTGAAAAGGCATGCTGAAAAAATCTCATAGTAGTCGACATTTTGAAAGATGTAGGGCCGAATTCCACAAAATCTTTTTTCTTCTTTCAATCAATTGACCCCAAACAAGATGATAATGCGACTAAGAAAGAAGTACTGGGCGTGGAAGAGAACGAGAAGGCATGAGAAGGAACCGGAAACCCAATCTTAAACAGGAAACAAAGGAGAAACCTCTGTTGAAGAGAGATAGTAGAAGGCAGTGAGACACGTACCCTTATGGACTTGGGTGAATTGATGGTGGAAGTTGTTTGGATCCTCAGCAAAGAGAGTAAAACTGCCAAAGGACACAAGGAATGAGAAGCTGTGGAGAACCGTTATCGCTTATATTCTGAAGGGACGCAGTATGTAGAAGAAAAGAGAGTGATTCTAGGGAGGCTCCTAAGTGTATTGTGTAAAAAGTTCTGTTCAGAAGCAGAATTATGGCCAGATTGAACGTTGTAATGTTCATAAAAGTAGACATAAACAGCGATCATTTCTAGAACATCAACGAAAATAGGTATTTTTTATGTTTCTGATTGATCACCAGAAACCTCGACAAACCCGCTTTATAACAGGTTTATTCAAAGTTTATTGCAGACTTACTATTATTTTTAAATTTTTAAATGAAACATCATCAATAATCATCATTCATTTTGAATGGCATTTCTTTTCATTTTTAGACGCTGTTTATCTCAAATTAAAAGGGTCGTTAATCTACAGCAATGAGCCGGTTCGAAATAATAAAAATTAAAAATCAAACTCACATTACCTCTGATTCAGGAAAGTTTAGTTAAACGTACCAGTTTTGTTTATTGTTTGAGCTACAGAGAACTTTACGATTAGCAGATCAAATCTCACTTCATCAAATTACCCCTCATGCTTTATCGATTATCGTAGTCTAAACTGCTACGCTTGTTATACTCGTAATGTTAGAAGCAACAAATCTGATTTAACTTCTAGATAAATTATAGCAAATTATTATTAATAATAATAATTTTGAGTTATATATATATAAGTGGACATTGAGGTCAACACCGCGCAGCGACAACCTGTTTCATGCTTGAACGCATTCTCGAGGGTATGGCCTGAAGATTGCTTTTAAACATGAAACAGAATATTGCCACTTCGTCTTGATCTCAGTGTCCCTTTTATATTTACATACACTCTATCTCTGATATCGAGCACATTTACCCATTGCATCCCTTAAAATCATAAAATCCTATATATATATATATATATATATATATATATATATATATATATATATATATATATATAATTTTTACATAAGGACAAAACAACTTCTCACTACAAATATGCATTCTTGTTTCGATGCTCATGCCTCTCGACTAGTGAAAATCAAAAATAGTTTTTTTTTATACCTTTTGGGGGTTTTCACCAGTCGAGATGCATTCGCATCGAAACAGGAATGCATCTTTGTAGTGAGTAAGTTGTTTTGTCCCTATATAAAAATTATAATAAATAATTATTGCTCTATTCATGGTGTGTGTGTATTTAGGCAGCATATTTTCATCCAAACAGGCTTGGTTAAATAATTTACCATATCAAGCTGATTTATTTTAGTTGTAATCCTTTTCTATTTTCTAAGGAAACCAAGAAATTAATCCGTAAACTTGAAAGTATCACAACAAAAATAAGTCGAAAAAGCGATTTCCCTGATGAAAAAATGGGATGCAG
>CAHIKZ030002024.1:70000-72500 GCA_903632075.3 Acanthosepion pharaonis
TAGGATAAACCTCTACTCCTGTCCAAAAGACCGGAGGGAATGTAATTAATGTAAATAATGATAACTCATCGCAAAATTTCAGACAGAAAGAATATGCGACTTTATAATGTCCAGGGTTCTGTAAATGTAACGCCATTTTTTCCAGCTGGGTTGGTTAAAGAGGCGTGGAGCAACTGAGTAGCCATTACCAAACCTAATACCATCAAAGTTATTCTTGTGGGGAAAGATCTTGATTACAGGCTAAATGTGAAAATAAATTCCCGAATTAAAAGAAGTTATTTCTGATAGATTTTCTGAAATTAATACAGAAATGTGTCAAATGGTTTGTAGCTATGTTGCTGATATGGCAGAGTTTTGACTGAACATGAAGAGGGGATATTAAACGTGTTAAATAGTTTGTTCAGGATGTGACAATACTTATAAATTTACTTAAATTACTGTAATTTATATTTGTTCAATAAAAATTAATAATTAAAAAGTGCGTCACATTTACCACACTACACACACACACGCACGCACACACACACACACACACATATATATATATATATGTATATGGAGAGAGATTTCTTAGCCAATTGATCTTACCTTCAGCATCCCGACTCTAGACTATCGTAAACGGACCCTCCAGCAATCACTCCGTCAAGTCGTCAGGGGATGTGTGTGTCTGTGTGTGTGATAACGAGATATAATTGTTTTTATATACCAAGAACAATTGTAGATTCGGTATATATATATATATATATATATATATATATATATATATATATATATATAAAAATATATAGAAAATAGGAAGGAACTGGTTAGGTAAATAGTCCAAAGTTCCTTAGTATTTTTGTTATTATTTTTAAAAAATAGTGCTCGATACAAAAGTAGAGCATAGATATAATTATTTATTTAAAAATATGATTCCAAATCGCTACATAAGAGGTCTCATGTTTCAAAACAAGAGCCGAAAACTTCAATATAATCCTTTAAATTAAATTGAGTTGAAATTAAAAAGGGCTCCGTTCCATCTTCAAGCGAGTTTTTTGTTGGAATAACGTATATCTGAAATTTACTTGTTTTAAAAGTTGAAATCAAAATCACCATGGTAACAGTTAGGGCGAATTGTCTAAAATGGGTAGGCGAGTGTAGGGTGTTAATGATGAGTGGCGGTATAGAGATACTTTCAAGGTGTCAAGTCGGGGGAAGGTGGGGGTGTTAAAAAAGAAACGAAGATGTATTAAGCTTTCGTCAAGTTGGCTTGTCTATGGAGATTTATTTATTTATTTTATTTTATTTTATTATGAAAGGGAATTGTGCTTATAAAAAGAAAAACTTTCGTGGCGTTTGTTTTTTGACGACTTCATAAAGGGTTATCTTTTAGGTAAGGTATTTAAACTACTAATTTGGGCTATGTATTATGAAGGGTGTTATGTTGTATGCAAGTTTGTAGTTAATAATTTCTACTATGAATCTGATGATTGGGTTATTTGTTAAACAAGTTATATAATTTTTTTTTTTTTTTTTTTATTTCAAACCAAAAATCTGATGATGCCTACAAAAAACCGTTAACTCGTGTCTATTATTTAATAGATTATTATTATTTAGAAGTTTAATAATGTGTAATTTTTCATGGAGGCACAAAGGGCATGGGTCATCCCAAGCCTTACATGTTCTAGCCTTGTCAATAATTTTCCATTTAACTTTTGGTGTCTTATTTGTTTCCTTCAAGTGTCAAAAATATTTTGATAGTGAAGTCTGGTTCTTTTTGTTTATATTATTAAAGGAGCACTTATGCTGCCTCCATCTATCTTTAAAATTATTCTTCGTGGACCCAATGTATATCATATTAGTGCTAGGGCTCTCTGTGGATGAAATAGTGCATTGGTATACCACAGAGTTAATACAACATTTATTTTCTAATGGGCAGTCTTCTGGGTTTCTACAGTTACATAATTTTTTCCCTATTATCATCTGATTTAAGTGTAGAGTTTTTTTTAATACTGTTTTGGCATGGGGGTTTGTTCAAGATCTTATTATTGTGTTTTTTTTTTGTTTTTTGTTTTTTATTATGCGTTCAAGATTATCAGAGCAGCTGTAGCTCAATTTTAGGGTGTTCTTATTGAATATATTACTAAGCTTACTATTGGTGGGGAAGTGTTTATTAATTAGAGCTAAGAATTTCTGTCCTAGTTTAATACTAACCCTTTGGTTGAACGGAGGGTGTACCATATGATATTTCTTTTCCTGTTTTTTTTTCCCATGTCCGGTGCAATTTTCTCTGTAGTTAATGTTAGCATTTTATAACCACTATTTTTTAGGGCAGTGTTGTAGAAGCTATTATGTTTTTGGAATATTTCCCTGTTTGCGGAGTTAAGGCTAATTCTATTTTCTATTGATGAGGGTATATGTTTAATTATTGATGGAGGATGGTTTGACTTCGGGTGTATGTATAAAGGGTTAGCATTTGGTTTTCTATAAGGTTGGTATGTATTGTCTGGTAAGTCTAGAG
>CAHIKZ030002024.1:82500-100000 GCA_903632075.3 Acanthosepion pharaonis
GCAGTTCATAGAAAGAAGCTGTTCGAGTGGAATTTTGTTCTCACCGATGGAATACAGGGGGAATGTGGCTGGTTTGATATAATGTAAATGGCATGGTGGGACCTAGATGTGAAGATTAGAACTAGTGTAACAAATGAATGTAGTTCGTCTGAGCACTTTTCATGGAAATGGCGACAGAGCAGCGAGTATGATTTTCGTATACATTTATATCAATGATTTATAAATTAGTCATGAGATTTGCAATAGTATCTAATAATAAAATAGAATAATTATAACAAAAACTCTTATAAAAGTTATTTAACGAATAGAAGATTCGTCCTTACTGTAGATCTTATTGGGTATAATAAGTGATTAACAATAATCTCTATCTATAAAAGGCAGGATTTGTGTGTGTGTATGTGTGTGTAACGAATGCACAGACGCAATTTTCGACGGAATTGCACCAAAATTTACATGCACATGCCTCAAGTTAGCGGTAAGGCCAAGACTGACTTTGCATTTCCCAACTCCCATCGTTAGTGAAAATAATCGATTTTTTTCATGCTTCTACGGCAGTTTTCATGTAGTTTGTGGCCATTTTCTACTGGCCAGAGTGAGAACCAATAGCTGGTTGCCACGAATAGGCAGGAAGATTCTATTGGCCAGCGTGAGAGCCAACAGCTGACTGACACGAATGTTAACTAGCATGCTAGCATGCAAAAAAAAAAATCGATAGCTGCATTCGTCACAAGTGGGAAAATTTAAATCTGCATGGCACTTTACTCCAATTGGCTCATTCGCTTGCTTAAACTCAACGTTGATTCTGATTCCGCAGAACTGGGTTGCGTGTGAAAAAGTATTTGTTGTTAACATTCTTTTTTCATTCGGTTTTTCCAGTTACGAGTCCTTTTTTAAAGCTAATCGTTTTGTGTTCATTTTGGTTAGTTCTTTTTTCGTAACAGATTTAATGTTTAGTATAGAGCTTAGAAAAAATTCGCAGTGTGAGATAGGCAAGAAGTAAGGCATGTAGCAACATCAGCACGGAAAAGGGCACTCCTTTAAAGGCAAGGGAGGGCAAAAATATTTAAAGTCAAGTGATAGCGATTGCTGTATGAGTCGTACGATTTTTGAATCAAGCACGGGCAACGCCGGGTCATGCTGCTAGTAACTAAGAATAAAATAGAACTATCATAACAATATAGTGCTGTATAGGAGTTATGTGACGAATAGAAGATTCGTACCGTAGATCTTAACAACCCCAGTATATACGACAGTCTATCCACTGTTATGATCCAGAATGATATTTCATTATTCTAAAAGCAACCTTGACATCAGTAATAATAGAAAATAAGGATATTTCATCATCCCTGAAATAAAAATAAAAGTTTCATCATTCTAAAAACAACCTTGACTCAAGTGATGACATATGAGAAAGATATTTCAACATTCTAAAGTCTGATTATAAAAGTGACCTTCCACAAAAACCGATGACAGTTAAGACAGTAGGATCAGCAGAACAGCAGTAGACTAGAGTAGAGTAGCAAGTAGCAGTAGTAAAAAGGAACACGTATCACCATCGATCCGGTAAATCGTAAGTTGACGATCTCAAAGGCTATCTTTAACAACGAAATTCTCGGAACAGGCAAAAACAAGTAATCACAAACTTTTAAAGAAACAAGAGACATTAATACTGAGAACATTTTAATCATACCAATATCTGTAATTCACATCACGAAAAAGAAAAAAAAAAACACATTATTGTTATTAATGTCAACACGTGCCTCAAGTCTTATTGTTATCGATGTACGTTTTTATTCATTTCATTTTCAGTATAAAAAAGTAAAAAGGATTCCTCTATCAACTACTACTACAAATATATATATTAACGAGGTAATCACAACACACACCTCAACACCCGTTACATTAATATCTCTTTCTCCTCCCATTATCTCTTTATTTATTTTTTCTTTTATCTTCCAATCTACTTTTGCTCCATTCCTTTATCTTTTCTTTCTCTAAACTTTCTTCTCCCTCCTCACTCTTCCCTTTTCTTCCTTTCATCTTTTCCAGTCTGTTTTGTACGCTTCCTTTTTCTTTTTTACTCTTTCACCATTTCTTTCGTTTTCATTCTTTCTCCGTCAAATTTCATCTCTTTCCTTACTTCTTTTTCTCTCTTCACATTTACCTAATTTCCTTACTCTTCTTTCTACTCTCATACACCAAACTCTTTCTTTACTGTTTCTCTTTCTCCGCCAAATTTGGTAAAATGTTACGAAAAATCTCACCCGAAAAACAAAAAAAAAAAAATTACGAAGAACAAAAATGCTTAATCACTTTATGACTAGCAGCTAAATTAATCAGAAATCCGATAGAAAAAAATCGATTTTACAAAAAAATAAAGAAAGAAGGAGTCTTTTAACTTTATTAATTGCTTTTACTGATAATTTAAACCCAAACTAAAAGTGCTGTTCACTATTTTTTCAAAGCGTGAAAGAATTACGCATGGCAGATTTTATGGTGTGGCAAATTTGTTAACAAGTAATCGCCTTGCGTTAAGAACCAAAAGGAAAGAGCAGCAGCCTATACAATTCATTTATCTCGATTTTGTCGAAAAATATTTTCAAAACTCTCAGAACAAGACCACAAGTGTGAGTCACTTGCAATGAGCGGATACACTATGAGTAGAAACCTACACGATTTCTTTTTATAAATAACTTAGAATTTGGGCCTGCATTCAAGTTACTGAATTTTTGCTTAAGAATTAGTCCTTAAGTTGCTTAAATGGTTATGAGATAACGATATATAAATTTTTATATATCAACAACATTATTGGGGGGAATATATACGACAAAGAGGAAAAATGTTTTCGTGTTACAGGTTTCGTCTAAAGAATTCAGCGGACTAATTTTTTATGTTGGTGCGACTACACATGCGCACGAACGAGGGATGCCGGGATTTTTTTAAAATATATATAATCTAGTCGATTTCATTTTGATTCTTTTTTTCTTTTAGTTTCCATCTCTTTTTTTATTAGATATCCCAACTGTGATAACAAAAGATCTGCCAGTAATGGTGCAGGCTGTGGATGACCTTGCGGTCAAAACATTTCTTCAGTGAATTGTTTTCTCCTTTGATCAGAGTGTCATTTAAAAAAAAAAAATATGCTTGTGTCTAATAAACACCAAAAGAAAAAAAGCCATTTCAATGTAACTAAACGAGTAGAATTGGTAGAATTGAATACAGTAAAACTTTTTAATTGCTGAAACCACACTAATGTCAGTAGTAAAGTTACTAATGATTTCATCGAATTTGAGTCTTATGTCCCTTTAGGATAAGGGAGATCATGGTTCTCTTTAATTATCGTTTTGATATCTTTAATCTCTGCTCTGTTCTTCTCACTCTTGACGCAAGATCGTTAGGTAGGTTTACTAAGTATAGCTTAGATGTGACACAAGGTCGAAATCAGGGAGCACCCAGTCAAAAACAAAATCATACGTGCCGTGTACCTTGAGGACATTGGCGATTATGGCTCGCCACAATTTCCTGTCTCATGTCGCCCTTGTCTTTTTGCCATCTCTCCCAAACTCCGCTTCGCCATTTATTCATTCATGCTCACCAGGTAGGTTATGTATTGCTTTCCTCTGGCCCTCTTAAACTTCAGTCTGTCCTGTGAGTATCAAATTTTCCAAGCCCTCCTTCCTCATTATGTGTCCCAGAAATATCAACTTTCTCTTCTGGATGTTAGGTATTTGCACATTTTGTTGCCATTGTCTTCGTTGTTACTCATGTGTTAGGCCCATGGTATTCTCAGCACCCTTCTGTAGAGCCACCTTCCTGTTGCTTTAAAACCGCTTCTTCATCTGTGAGAAAATTGTCCAGCATTCCCTGTCACCTAATAGGATTGATATTACATAAAAATTCAGTAATATGTTTGGGGATTTCTAATGATATTTTCTATTTCTTAATACTTTGCTTAGCTTTTGGAGGGCATCTTTCGCTATCCCAATGCACCTTCGGATTTCAGTGTCGCACTATTCGTCCTCTGTTAATACGCTTCACAGATATCTAACTGGTTGTACTTATTTGCACTATTTACACGGTTCGGAATGTTGTCCTCATGTGTTTTATCATATTCACGACGTTTCGGCTCTTGTACCATCTTCAGGGTGATATACGTTGGAATTCAGAACCGAACCCTTTATTTAGTCCACGGAGTAGATTGTTCTAGTTCTTTGTGTCATGCCTGTTCTGGATATCTCAGTTTGAGTTAATTCCCTTTAGTAACTCAACTTTTTGTTCACCTCTGCTGTAACCAGGTACTGAACTCACAACTCTTTGGGTCAAATCACTGAATTACTTCAACCAACGCTTTTATTCACTGGGATGAGAAAGATCAGGACAACAGTTATAACAATGTAGATAGTGTAAATAGTTAATACCTGATCTCAGAAATATAAACGATGGCTGTAACCTCTTTGATTACGATATTTCCAGTCTGTAATTTGTATGTTAGACAATTCCTTCTGCTAACAACGAGGCATTCCAACATACATCCTAATCCTTACCGAAAGTAGTTAATACCTATTATTACACAATACAATGAACGGAGCCAGGTTAAAGCTTGTCAGTAGTTTAAAAACTGTATCAAGCAGACGCGGAAGTTTAAATATCTGGAAAGCGTTTTGACAGAGGACGGTAAGTGCGACAGAGATCCGTAGACGTATTGGGATGGCCAAGGCCGCATTCCAAAAGCTGGACAGAGTATTACGAGATAGGATCATTTCTTTGGTAACAAAGAAAAGAATACTGAACTGTTAAGTGACATCTGACTTTCTGAGAGGATGCAAAAAAGCAGGAGGCTTATACTTAACACTAGGAAGAGGCAGCTGAAGTTTCTGGGACACGTAATGAGGAAGGAAGGCCTGGAGAATCTGATACTCACGGGTCGAATAGAGGGAAAGAAAGACAAGAGAAGCTGGCTTAAGCAAGTGGATGACGGTAGCAAGGGGAAGGAACTTATTTAGAACTGCAAGGGATAGAGGGAGGTGGAGTGATATGATCGTCTACGTCCTGAAAAGACATGGCGCATAAAAAGAAAGATCCAGATATCCGATGTATATCAGAAATCTGTCTACTAATGCGGCTAGTTAAATGAGAAATACTCGTTTTATATTATTTGCTAGAACAAGTTTTCGATTCTTCTATGAGGTCAGTAGATTCCCTGCCTCCTTCCAATAACGTCGACCAACGCTAATTTCCCAACGACAAAAGACACGTGTCTGACACGTGACGTTCTGTTTTCTACACGGCGCTTCAGAAAAATACGACTTCATCGACAAAGTATTAAAAAGGTCCTTAGCGCTGTTAAGGGATTGAAAAAAAATTGTTTGGACATTGTCACAACTGTCATGCTCTGCATTCTCTCACATGACAAATGTGATTGTCTAAAAGAACAGAGATTTAGCTTTTATTAGAGTTTGTTTAAAAGACCCTTGCACGCCCTCCTCACAACCAACCAAGGATTATATCTCCTCTTCAGTGGTGGAGTCACTTGCCCTTGGGATGGAACAGAAAAATCGGGGGGATGCTAATTAGAGTGTCGGGAGTCGGTTTATGAGAAATGGCGTTAGAATCAAACAACAACAATGGCTATAACAATAATAATGGTGGTGGGGGAGAAAGAGAAGGGCGGGAAAGGAAGGGAAATATACAGAAAGTGAATAAATAAAGACAAGCTGATAAAAAGAATAGAAATATATAAAAGAAAGTGAAAAATAAGTGTCACAGGGGATGTGAGGATTGCAGAATAGTAATACAATAATGACAATTTAAATAACTTTCATAAAATCTGCGATTAGCTAAAGAAAGCACATGACTGCAGTGTTAGTGCTTAGTAAGCGAGATTTGCGAGCCCTTACGAATAAAAAAAAAACATTTGAAAGGTGTCTCATAGTAAAACCGACATTTTATTCTATTTATTTATTTATTTGTTTTTTTTTTGTTTTGTTTTTTGTTTTTTTGGCAACTGAAAGTTTTGTTTCACGACTTTTTATGGGACTTAACGGGGTTCACAATCGTGCACATGATCTTCTCGGATTGTCTTGGCGTCTTCAGTGCGAGCTATGCACACAGACAACAACATTTACATATTTTAAGATGACTAAATCGTTGATAAAGAAGCGTTGTTGGTCCGTCGATTTCTTAATAATAATTGAAAAAAAAAACACAGCTAATGATTTTTTGTCGTGTAAAAGATGAAATTGTGTCTTTGAGTTAGTAAGTGGTACAAATTGGTAGAAAAACAGACACAGTGACAAATTTGGAATTGTATTAGTAGAAAACTGTCAACTATTTCAGCCACCAGACTTGTTCTCTTATATGATATTTTGTTGTTAACACCAGAAAGTTAAATTTTAAAGCATCTTTCCTCTTAATAAAAAAAGCTGTCGACCAGTTTGAAATAGTTTGCACTGTAAGAGCCGTGCATACGTTGAAAGATAGTCAGAAAATTTGCCTGATTTCAATTCCATGAAGGTTTCTGGTCAAGAATTTTAAATATTGGCAATTCGTTGATTTGGTATTCTCATTTACTAAGCTATGGCAGAAGACTACAGACATGGTGTATCCAGTTAAGATCGAACTCACTACTCAGTAGTAATGGTCTATTACACTTTTTTATTAACAGTTAGCTCATCCGGAAGTGCCCTCATTGATTTTGTTTGTAAGAAAAATCATTTTCTTAAAATTTTTTACGCTTTATAATTACAAATGACTGGGTAAAACCACTGTTCCACTGGGAACTGTGCAAACTGATTTAAGCACAAAATGAAGCTTTCATCGAGAATAATAAAAGTAAGATGCGTTCTGATTTTTAGATCAATCAGCAAATCGAACCCAGTCACTGTGGACAAAGAAAAGATCTGTCAGATATTGAAAAAAAAGAAAAAGAAAACAATGTTTGTTCTACCCATCATTATTAGAGTAGCTTGAACAGCGTCAAAGAGTCTTATAAAATATTTGGAAGAAATAGAAATTCGTCAAAGAATTAAATCTATTTAGACGACAGAATGACCAAAATCGGTTAGAACGCTGAGTACTGAACAGATCTGATGTCAGTTGAGCACCAGCGAAAGCCACCAGATGCTACTGACGTCAATAACAATAACAATGATGATAATGCTCCCATGCTATACTTTCCATGACTGTCATGGCTTTTGATCTTAATTGATTTCCAGTTGAGTTCATTATATCCACCTATGAGTGGGAATTAATATGGGTTACAGTAAATGTTCCCTCGGTATCACAAATTAGATTGTCTCTTTCCTGATCTTAACCAGTTAGGAATATTCCCTAGGGACTGGCGAAATGTGCATCTATGTTCGTGAACGGGTGTTGTGCGAGAACATTCTGTCATGGCGATGAGAGAATCTATACTTTAATGGCTGAGGCAGCCACAGCGACCTTGGAGTCACAACTGTAAACGGGGTGTCTCCTCACCACCATAAAAATTGACATAATTTAAAATGTGTATATCTGAGTAAATACATGTCCCAGGCAAACGAAATTAAATAGGGCTCACGTTGAACAATAAAAGATTTATTTGACAAAATTCGAACAAGATATCCAAAGGGATGGAGATTTTGTAACCGATTTCACAAAGCTTCACAAATGTTCAATATGCGCAGCACTTATAACACGACATACTTCAAGTCGGTAGTCCAGCTTCTGCTAAACACGTTGTAGCTTGTCTTGCCTAACATTCTTTAGTGCCTCAGGGATTCTCTGCATAAGTTCCTCTTGGTTTGTAGGAAGAGAGGGGATATAGAGCTGTCCTTTCACATAGACTCATGAAAAAAACTCACAAGCTGACAAGTGAGGTGAACGGGCCGTCCATTTTAACGTTGCATTATCACCGACACGCCTGATCCATCTTCCTGGTAGATTCTCATTGAGATAAGTCCGCACAACAGCCGACTTAGTGTTTACATATGTTAAAATGTGAGACCATTTGACCGAGAATTGGCTATGTTATTAGACTACAATAAGATGTCAGTTTTGGGGGTACACCCTGTATTTGGGAACAAACAAACGGCGACCATCTTAGCTGAGTACGTTACCCGAGCTGAAGATATTTCTAAGAGGGCCCCACATGAACCCAACCATTCCATTGTTGTTGGTCGGCTGCTTTGTCAATAATAATTAAAAAAAAAAACAGCCTATGGTTTTTTTCGTGGCGTAAAAGATGAAATTGTGTCCCGTTTAGTTAGTAAATGGTACAAATTAGTAGAAAAACAGTTACAGAGACAAATTTGGAATTGTGTTTGTAGAAAACTGTCAACTATTTCAGCCACCAGACTTGTTCTCTTATATGATCTTTTGTTGTTAACACCAGAAAGTTAATTTTTAAAGCTTCTGTTTCCTCTTAATAAAAAAAAAAAAAATGCTGTCGATCAGTTTGAAATAGTTTGCATTGTTACTTGTAAAAGAACAGCTGACAGATGTCTGTCATTGACAATGGCGGTGACAGGGAGCGGAGAAATAACTGAAGTTATATTCAGATGAAAAAAAGAAAGAAGGTTATTATAGCTATTTAAGAAGGTTGCTCAATAAGTCCACAGGCCGGCATAGTTTTTGTTAGAACATTTATTTGAAATTTTCACTGTAGAGTGTTTGAATTATGTGATTAACGGAGTGTATTATCAAGGAAAGAGATTGTTTTAAAAATAAAGAATGGTTTATAATATAAAATAAATGTTTACAATGAAAAATAAATGTATATTATTAAGCTAGAGTTACAGATGTACCTCTGAATATGGGTAGGGCTAACCCTAACCTTAATTAAAGGTGCAAATTATAATTTATAAATTCATGAACCATTCATACAAAAAACAAATATAGAGGTTAATGATTTAAATGGCGAGAATACATCTTCGCAAACAAATATATATACATCAACCCCGAACCTGTATATAATAATATATGTTCATAAAAATAAATTTTTGAATAAGACATCCTATATTTGTTTTTTTATGAATTTGATGAATTTATATATTTATATATTTATAAATATATATATAAGAAATAAATTGAATAAATATGTATTTTTCTTTTTAAAATTTTATAGTTTTTAAACTTAATTTTAAATTTGGATTTTAAAATTGCCAGATTTTTATTTTAATAAATTTTTCATATAATTTTATAATTATTGGTTGGTAAAAATTCTTTTTAATATTAGCCGTATTTTAAAGATCTGAATAGCTATTATAACATGATTTCGTTGTCAAGCTTTTGAATCTTTCTATACTTGGATTTTGATTGGTTATTCTAGCTTTTGTAACAATGTTTCCTCCTAATGTAGGATTGTTAATCAATTTGAAACTTTTAAAACCATTTATTTTATCTTCAACATCATCACTTGATAAGACACCGAGGGTGTTGAAACGAAATGGCTATTTTTTTGTAGTGATTTTATAACATATTTATGTTATAATTTTTTATAAATAATAATTATATCTGCTATACTTTGTATTGAGCACTCTTTTAAGAATAGTAATTGTTGTTTATTGAATTCATTCCGTATATACCAATTATATATATATATATATATATATATATATATATATATATATATATATATATATATATATATATATATATATATATATATATATATATATATATATATATATATATATATATATATGGTATATAAACGATTATCGGTGTTAAAAGTTGTTCAGATAACGTGTATTTAACTGCATGCCCTTATGAACGGAACATAGCTATAAGGCTATGTTTACAGAAGATGCCTTACATAGGTGAGGTTAGAGACAAAAAATGTTCTGTTTCCTCAATAACAATAATGATGAAAATAAAATAAAATAAAGAAATGAAAGAAAACAGACAGATATTTTGTAGACATTTCGGTTATTAACTTCTGGGTTGAAATGAAAATAGAATTGTTTCGTCTGAGGCAATGAAAGTTATGGTAATCAATCCCACTATATCTACACTGAATAGATTGATTGGATTTCCGATTCTTTTAAATAAATGAGTAAAAACAATAACAACTCGCCCAAAACAGAGATTTAAAATAGTTACCATAGCCACAAGAAACTATGTAATATTTTCAAATGAATATCTGGTAAAAAATCGTGGCAAATATAATGTATCTGTAATGAAAATAACAATGTGACTTCGTAATAGACAGATTCCTTATATAATCTATAAGTCAACGATCCGTCCTTGCATGAAATATTGCTGTCATATATGGTCTGGTGCTCCGGCTGTACGTCTCGAGGTCCTTGACGATATCTAGAGACGAATGTCCAAGATGATAGGTGCTGATCTGATATCTAGTCTACAATCGCTATCCCACAGACGTGCCATGGCCTCCCTCTGTCTCTTCTACAAGTATTTCCCGGACTACATGAATTTAAACGAGCTACCAGGCTGGTATCTCGGCCCCATCCTTTCATTGTCAAAACGATTAAATGTAACCGTCTCTTCTTCTCAAACAGCTTCTTCTCCCGCGCTTCCCGTCTGCGTAACTCCCTTCCCCTTACTTGCTTCCTCAATGACTATAATCTTCAAATATTCAAATGTAATGTCAATCGACATCCGACACCCTGAGCTTATTCCCTGTCTTTCTCTATATCCTTTCCTCAAACACGCCTCTTTATTCTTGTTCTCAGTCCTCTGTAATCCCTTGTGTGCTAGTGGCACTCTCGCCTTTCTTGCGGGGTGGGGTGCCTTAAAATAAAAAATTGAAAAAAAAAATAAAGTGCAGATTTATTAAAAATTCAAAATCTAACACCCGTGAAGAAATAGAAAAGATTGCTGCTTTCGGTAGATTTAATAAACTGACATTATGTAAATTACGAATTAGTGATACCAAAATCTAACTTAAATATATGAGAATTGTTTAAACAGAGGACAGGAAGTGCGACACTGAAATCCGAAGGCGTATTGTGATAGCGAAAGAGGCCTTCCTAAAGCTAAACAAAATATTAAGAAATAGAAAAATATCGTTAGAAAGGAAAGATTACTGATCTGTTATGTCACATCATTCCTCTTACACGTCAGTGAATGCTGGACAATTTCCTCAAAGATGAAGAAGAGACTTAAAGCAAGAGAAATGTGGCTCTCCAGAAAGATGCTCGGAATACTATGGAATGAACAAGAGAACAACGATGAATAACTGATCTATACACTGAGTTATTTAATATGTTTAGTATTTACTAATTCTACATCCTGATTATTTTAATGATGTATTTATGTGCAGTAAAGATGCAAGGGGTTACAGGGTGTAGAAGAATTAGGAACAGAAACATTACTAATGAGCGAGAGGAGAAGAGAGTTATCAGGAGGACAATACATAGCGATTGGCATTGCATTTAAATTTTGGGGGATTAAAGTTGACTAGAAGCATGTAACCGGAAGAGTGTTCTACAAGCGAGAAGTACGAGTAAAGAAACTGTTAGCATAGAATTTATGGTAACATCCAGTCAATTCAGCTGCAAATTGATGAGACCTCGCCGCCAATCTAGTACTGCGCTTAAATTCATAAAGTCTAGGCAGCATAGGGAAGAGTGATATTTATTTGTAATTTCATTACAAAATATGGCACAAGGCCAAAATGGGGAACGGGGAAAAGAACGGTCTTCTTCTGTGTTAACGTTCAACTTAGCTAACCACAAACATTGAGCCAAACATACAATAATATTCCTTACACCACAACGCATTCTTACTTACCTTTCTTACTACATTCACCATAATACCGCAATGTCTCTAAATAGTCCCCTTATGTAAAATTTACTATCTGGGCGGGGGGGGGGTTAAAAAACTGTTTAAAATGTAAACCCCAATGAATATTTACAAAATGAACAATACTATATACAATAAAGTAATGCAAAATAATGAAGCGCTCATCTGAACAATTACCATGAAAGGATTTATAGAAAGGCACAGCAGGGTGGGAGTGCAACCTTACGGCGGTGTGAAAGTGACTAAAGCCGAGCCGCCAGATCTGGACCGAAAACATTGCTGTTGGAAAGTTATTGCTTGAGGCAATATATAATAGCGGCCATTAAAAGAATACATTACGACAAATCAGTAAAAAAAAAATTAATTTACTCGCGGGAATAAATTAAGATTTTATCTAATTGCTTTTCATTTTTTGTATTTATACCTTGCTCACTTTTTCTTTTAAAGAATCTCTTTTTGGTTCAATTGTAGGAAAATAATTGAAGTTGATAGCTACATGACATCCCAGCCCTCGTTTGACTCTTCTAACGATCCCGCACGCACACACACACACACACACACACACACACACACACACACACACACACACACACACACACACACACACACACAACTTTCCGGTCGTCACTGGTACCTCCAGCCGACTACTTTTTAAAACCTCTGACCTCTGGCATTTATCAGTTCAAACATTTTCTTTTTAAAAGCGAAAATGACTCAGACAAATAACTCTAATACATCAACTCTGCCAGGCTAGAAGGTCGACTTTACAATCTAAATGTTAAATATCAACTGAAATAAAAAAAAAAGGAGGGAGGAAAAGCCACGTCCTAACAACATTGACTTTTTTTTCCTTTCCAATCACCGGGGAACCCTTTTATTTAAATTAACATTCACAAAGACCACCTCACGTTGTGCCTGTGATATCACCAACAAACACCCAATGAGAGTCTGTTTAGAATAGATACCGACAATGATACGACAAATATTGGTTTGCTTATATAGTGAACTATTGGTAAAAAAGAAGGGAAAAATGTAACGATAGGAATACACCGTCGTTCTTAATTAATCTTTAATAAGTTTATTGATTGGTTTTCCTCACCCTCAGTCCTGATGTTCTCAAAGGTAACTACTTTAATAGCCTACAATATTTCACCTCTCCTACCAGGTGATAATCTCGTCTTCCATAATGTTATTGTATTATCCAAACTGTTGTTTTCATCTTGGTTAATATAAATATTATAAATATAACGTTTCAACCAAGTACCATCTGATCATCATCAAGTGTCCATTGGCGGATATGAGATATACGATGTTTATTGTAATAATTTGTACCTGGATTGTTCGTTAGTGTCAGTTCTATTTGAATTTGTCTTTCAATAATTGATACGAGGATTGATTCAACTCATAAGACCTAGATGACAATACCACATATATAATAAACTCATATATCTACTACACTACCAATGAACATTAGTCGTGTGGTTTTTGGATTCTTTTATATTCAATGTCAGGTATTTTTTTTATTATATTGTCTTATTATATTGTCTTTTATAAGATTTTACTGGCCATAAATTACGCGATTTCTTTTTATAAGCGACTTAGGATTTGGGACTGTTTTTTTATTCGATAATTAGTCCGCAAATTTCTTAGATGATAGGTTTTTATGCTTGGGTCTAATAAATATAAAAAATACATTTTGATGTGGCTAAATTATAAGAATTTGTAGAATCGTTGAATACAGTATAAAATAACGTATTTAGTAACTCTTTTTGGTTAATTTTAAGTTTTTCATATTTTTTGAGCTGCTAAAGACGTGCTGGCGTCAGCAGAGGTATTAAAATTTGCTCAGATTTGAGTGCAATTACTTATAATACATTCAGTCATGAGTAAGTCTTTATTTCCTGCTGATTAATAAACCGAGTCAATTATAATTGCTGTGTATTAATACATTAGCTGGTAAATATATATTTAAATACGTTTGTGAGAACCTTAGAAAGTACTTAGAAAAAGACACCGTTACTTTCGACGTTATGGGCGTAGGCGTACAAGGCGGGAATCTGGGATGGGAGGGCAGTCTCCCCAGGTTAAGCGAAGTGTACATTTTCAGGGAAAATTCTTTGTGTTTTCCCTGTAAAACTTCCGTACGACTATGGTTTGGGGTAAACTGATATTAAAATATTACTGTACATAGGAAGTAATATTTATTGTTAAAACTTGAAAGAATCATACAAGTTTGAATAAGAAGTTTTTCTAGACTCTTATCGTTTATATGAGCAGTCGTAACCGCTCTGAAATAGCTAAACTGTCAGTTCTATACAAGCGCCTTTTCAGATCGCTGCTTTAAAAAAGGCTTCGTGCGACATCCAACACCCTGAGCTTATTCCCCGTCTTTCCCTATATCCATTCCTCAAACAATCATACAAGTTTGAATAAGAAGTTTTTCTAGTCTCTTATCGTTTATATGAGCAGTCGTAACCGCTCTGAAATAGCTAAACTGTCAGTTCTATACAAGCGCCTTTTCAGATCGCTGCTTAAAAAAGGCTTCGTGCGACATCCAACACCCTGAGCTTATTCCCCGTCTTTCCCTATATCCATTCCTCAAACAATCATACAAGTTTGAATAAGAAGTTTTTCTAGTCTCTTATCGTTTATATGAGCAGTCGTAACCGCTTTGAAATAGCTAAACTATTCTTCTTCGGGTCTTTCAGACTAGCGTTGCAGAATCGCATAGAACTTTTAGCAAATTGCAAAAACCACATCTCTTGAGGACTACCAACAGCAGCAACATCTAAAATGGATAGCTCATGTAACTCAATGAGAAAATAATGACACAATCAGGATGTTGATGTTCCATACTACTTCGAACAAAAGTTTAGGAAAGAAACGCCCACCAATATGGAAAAGAATGCTAACAGTGGACTTGAAAAAACCTATTTCGCTGAAAAATTGTTTTAAGAGTAAGATTTTAAAAATTTTAACCGGCTGTAGAAATGGCTGTTCGCTGAATGAATGCCGAATGTTACCTTTTAAAGAAACGATTAAAATTACGATTAGCGATAAGGAGAACAGATATTACTTTTGATCCCAGCCCAATTGCCAGAAAGTGAAGAAAAGCGAAAGTTAAGTATCATTGGCTGTTCGGGCAATAAATGTCGAATGTTTCCTTATAAGGAAATGGCTAATATTATCGTTAGAGACAGGAGAACAGATATTAAACTTAGCATTTACTGGTCCACCCAAATGAGGAGCCCCAGCGCGTGCACATGCGCTAAGGCCAAAACTTGCCCAGTCCCTGAAACCAACGTCGCGCTGGTGTCGATATTCCATTGACCCTGCCTCTTTGTACTTTGATATAATTCGTCGACAAACAGTCTCATTTTGAAGAATTTTATTTCGCATGCTTTGTGTGAAAAAATTCTTACTCCGACCCACTTTCCAAAATCTAGACATTATTTTCTTACTGTAGCTGGAATTTTTTTTTATATTGTAAACTTCCAATTTGCAGAATTTGATTCCAGATTATTGACTGACCATGCCAACAGAAAGTATGGCACTTTCCATTTTTCTGCTATTGAAAATTAGCGGTCTCAACTCTTGAAATTGCTGATTATGTACATGGCCTAGTTTGTGCCGACCGACAAATGTCGAACAAAATAATTTATTTTTTAATCAATTCACCCCAAGAAAGGCGATAACGCCACGAAGATACAAGAAAATGAAAGAGAAGGAAAAAATTTTAGAAGGTACCGGAAAAACCCAATCCTAAACAGGAAACAAAAGATAAGATTCTACTCCTGTTCAACATACCGGGGTGGAGTGTGAACCAGACGATAGGCGAACTTATCTACACCTTATGAAGGGAGAAAAATGAATAAATAATAAAGTTTTAGGCGGAGAGGTTAGAAGTATTAAGACGAAGTAGAATTTAGAAGGAACCAGAAACCCAATCCTAAACAGAAAACAAGAGATAAATCTCCTGTTTTAAAGAACTGTCGAGACTCTGGAGATATCTTAGGAACGTGTCGGGTTTATAGCTCATGAGCAGTTGAATATAAATTAGATGTCAGCTAAGTGGGTACCAAAGTGTTTAAATACTGCACAGAAATGATATCGATTGAACACATCCATATTGATTTTCAAGCCTCTTTATTAAACGACTTGTTTCTCTTGATGAAATAGAGTAACAAACAGTGGGATCGAGATATCAAACTATGTAATGGAGGTAGACCAGTTCTTTACGCTCAAAAAATTTCAAAACTCAAAATGGTTGCGGGACAGATTATGGCCGTTTTTATTTATTTTTTTGATAAGGAACGTATTTTTTCATGACTACTTTCGGAAAGGACAAATGGAGACTGCAACTCGAGCTCGTTGTGCTGATTAAGGGAGATGATTAAAGATAAACAGTTTGAGACGTTGCACTATTTTTTGCCGGACAATGACGATTGATATATTTTTTTTTAATATGGGGTTTGAGTACATATAGCATCCACACTACACACCACATCTTGATCCCTTTATTTCCTACTTCCAAACGTTAAAAAAGGAATTTTAAATGGTAGGGACTTTTCGCATGATGAGGTAGAGATAGCAAAAGCCGAAGTATTTTAATGACCAAACGTCAAAATTTGTTTAAAAAGGTCAACATAAACGATTAAGAATGAAATGACCTAAAGCTATGAAATGTGCTCATACTATTCCACAAGTAAACCTTGCAATTCAACCTACATGGTTGAATTGCAAGATTTCATGGTTTGAGATCTTACTGGTCGGACCGAGAACTTTTCGGTTACTCTTTCTTAAATTTTTACCAAATAATCAAACGTCATCATTTTCGTAAATCTCTTCTTTTTGCGAACCAAGATTACTTTCTTGAGAAAATTCACTTTGAATACGTTAGGATACGAAACTGCATCTATGAAAACTTTTGGGAGATCTATAACGAAAGAAGTTTCGCTTAAAGGTACAATTACCTATCCGATTGGTTTGGCATTATGTAGATCAGTTGATCAGAGCGTATCGAATTTAACGGTAGCTCCCTCAGCCTAGAGGGACGCTGATTCGAATTCTGCCAGAGGGTGTACATTTTTCTTCAAGATTTATGAAACATTCAGGCCAGTAGACGAAAATAAATAAATATAATTGATACGGAAACGGAGCGTCTATTCAGATCGGAGTATCCACTAAAAACAACATTTAAATTTTTTCTTTATTAATTAATAAAAATTAAAAAAATATATATATATATATATATATATATATATATATATATATATATATATATATATATATATATATATTCTTTAAAATAAATATAAGACGACAGATATTTTGTGTCAATAAAAGTACTCAATAGATATCTAGAGGCATAATAATAATAATAATAAATTATTGTTTATCTCCTCTCAAGTATTGGAGTTCTTGAAATCGACTCATCAGAAGCCAAAATATTAAGACAAATATGTATAAAAGTAAATAACAAATACTTTCGTCTCCTGATGAGGGGATTCTAGATTTATGAAAATAGCTAAAGATAAGTCATTTTATTTATCATTGTTATTATTATTACTGTTGCTCTAGCCCTCGATAATCAGCACTTTAATTCTAAAGTTTGCGAGCGAAAAGAAAGATCATTATCTTTAAGAAAAAAAAGTACACCCACGCATGCAGATACTAATCAACTAACACGTTCTTTTACATATAGTTAATATCTTCAAAAATACATTTTGATTTATATTTGACTTGTGCGAACGCA
>CAHIKZ030002024.1:107500-120000 GCA_903632075.3 Acanthosepion pharaonis
CCTGTATTTACTGAGCTGTGTAGACACAAGTTACACGGCTATCTTCATCTTGGGAAAGGCAAGGAAACGATAGTGAATGCGGACAATTAGCAACTAACTTAAAATCTCCGTATGCAAGAACGATCAAGGGAAATTGTCAATAAAAAAAAAACTCATCTCTTCTATATTTTTTTAAACAAGTCTTTGCGAGTAACGAATAGAAGAACTGTTTCTATTGCGAAAAGTGTAATCAGCCATTGGATGTTCGGTCTTGTCTATAACAGACAAGGCCGGACATCTATCTTCTGAAGTAAAATATTGTATTATAATTTTCACTTCGCACTCTTCCCTTGGAAATCGCATGAATCCATGTCGTTTCCCTTCAGCCATGGATTATATAACAAGGTAGACCTAGCTTTCCAGTCTTGGGTGGTATTCAACCCACGAGATGGACTCCTCTTAATACGGGAATCTGCTCCATTAATTATCCCAACAAATCTTCGCAGTTCACAGATAATAAACAAAAGTGGATGGCATGATTGGCGTGACATAGCAAAAATAAAAAATAAATAAATACATAAAAAAAATAAATAAAATAAAAAAAATAATAATTGTGTATTGGCTAATTAAACCAATTTCTATTTATCCAGGGAGCAGAATATTTTCATGGTGTGTCGCATATAAAGACAAACGGATATACTTGTTTCTCTCTCAGTATGTGTGTGACATTGCTTACTTGAAATTTGTGTGTATAGGAACTTTTGTCAGCGAATGTGTATTTTTGTCTTTTAGAATGCTGAAGACTGTGTATTTGTGTGTCGTCTGCTCTTTCCATTTAACGATTCTCCCGCCTATGGAGAGACTCTTGTCACCGGAAGTGTCGGCCGCCGACAAACTCTTTCGTCATTCCGAGATTTTTAAATTTCTTATTTATTCTTTTTATTTATTTTTTTGTTATTTCTTTTTTCATTGGTTTTCTTCGAAATTATTTTTTTCTTTATCATGACAATTCAAGACTGAATCTCACAGGCTGTTATTCGTTTTTTTTCCCTATTTATTTTCTCTTGACTGTATCGTTTTTCAATATTTTGTTACATTTTTGGCTGCTGCTTTTCTTTAGATATGTTAACATTTTCTATTTAAAGATGGATGGAAGTCGAATATATATATATATATATATATATATATATATATATATATATATATATATATATATGAAAGAAACAGAAATTTAAAAGAGTATAAAAAGAATGGAAAGAATTTCGCACGAGGAAAATCAGCATTATGTGGACCAAGGTCTCAATCTGTTTAGCATTTACTAAGAAATGAACAATCCCAAAGTTTAGCTTACTTCATTCTACAAAGCTTTTGGGTTTCGCACTAAAACTCAGCCCTAACACTTCTCCACTGCAATGTATGGTCATCCTTTGATTAGATTTTTTATGCTAGTATTGCATGTTAGTATCTTAGTATTTCCCGTGATAATTGTTCTATAAATGGCATACGCTGTAAAGTGAAGGCAAGATATACTTCAGGTACAATGGGCATGTTTGGTCTATGTTATGGTTCAAGTGTGCCACAGCCACCCTCTTGCTGCCCACTATTTTCTAACCGTAACACTGGATAAATCCACCCTCAAAATGGGGGAATAACTGGTCTAGGGCAAACGCCGAGTGGAAGGGAGGTGGAGAGGGAAAGAGAGAGCCAGGGCGAGGGAGAGAAACAATGAAAATCAATAGAAAGACTAAAACGGGAATGGGAAGATAACAATATGTTTATGCAGCTATAATTCTGAGACTTTTTTAATTGTGGTACATGGCCAAGATCATGAAGAACCCAGTGAGAATCGAACTCACTACTCAGACGTAATTGATCTAGAGAGACAAACTTGATAACCTTTACACCGAGTCGAAGTGCCCAATGAAATGTAGATTTAAAAAAGAAAAGAAAAGAAATCCGTCAATTGCTTAAAATGACTGTTTTGGATACAAAAGTAAAGTTAGCCATCTTAACGAGGTATATATACTTTTCCCAAATAGTGCAATCAAGCCTTGCTGTTGTGTGAACGTTTCACGTAGCTCAATTTTAACGCACACATGAAGGTGCTTTCCCCAGATTTAAAAGCAGACACAGGTTATATTCTTGACGGAAGGCACGATTTTAATAAGATTCTAAATCCCTAGATCATTAGACATTAATTCCAGTGTCTGAAAAATACGGTTATCTGCTCAAACAACTGAATGTAACATTTATAGAAGGGTAGAAGTTGCCTGTTTGTGTGTATTTTTGGTGAAGGTGCGTATTCAATATGTAAACAAAGAAGACAGAAGCATACAAAACTTGTTTTTATGCGACGGATGTATTCCTTTTTATGCTAGCTGTAAGGGAACAAAGGTATGTCCGTTTTCTTTCTGTTTCAGAAGTTAGGATAGGTAAGTATAAGTATCGTATTCGTGGTTGAGTTCAAGTCAGCCTTGGACAGAGTTGGAACAACTAAAACATTTTTACTTTATCATTAGGAGATTCGAACATGGTCATGGAATGTCCGTTTTCTTTTTCTTGGTTCAGAAGTTAGGATAAGTATAACGGAGAATCGTGTGAACCCGACAAGAGACCCAGAGTTGGTTGTGTATGGTGCAGTAAGCACCAGGAGTTACGCCCTATTCCACAACTGGCTGATGAGAGAGGACCTTCTACTTCGTTGGTGGCGCCGACAAAATTTGCATACGAACGATACTGGGCAAGTATTCGCCAATAGTCAGCGTGGGTCTGGTGTGACTAAGAGAACTATAAAACACCGGCTTTTTCTAAGTCAGTGAGAAGCGTCTTCGACGTGCGGACGCCGAGCCCGAGCCCGAGCCCGAGCCCAGCCCGAGCCCGAGCCCGAGTCCCAGCCAGAGCAATCAAAGATAACTCTTGACTTGAAGTTGAGATTTTGTGAGATATATGTGAGCGCAATGGAAAGTAGGAAGAGAGATTACAGTTGTCGGTGGACATGGGAAAGTAAGGTTCCCTAGTGGGAACGTAATTATCATGTGGTTCACATCTTGGAGCAAAAAGGAGAAAAAGAGTGTCGCAGAAAATGTTTCCCCTTCTTTTTATAGGCATCAACAACACCACCTAACGAAATTGTTCCTTTACACTTAGCATCATGGAAAAATGTATTTTCGTTTTTTTTATTATTATTCATTTTTATTATTTTATTTCATATCCCCACAGAAGTAAAACAGATTTATATAGATATTTACTTAGCAAGAAGTCCTGGGTATGATGATAAAATACATCCGGCAGCAAGGCCTCTGATCGAAAGACGGGAGGTTTTGAGGACCGTGGAACCATATTTTAATTGCCGTCGTTCCCAGGTCCACCCTGACCCGGGTTGATAGCACCTGTTAGGGGTCCCAGCTATAGCCAAATAGTAAACCCTCAAACAAAAGCAAAATACAATGAAAGTATAAAAATACATTTTTATTGTAAAAACACCAACAATACCTATTTATATAGTAAAATAACTAACATTACATTTCAGTTGTAGTTGAAGGTATACAATTGTGGTCAAAATATTTAGTTTTCGGCATCAAAAACCCATAAAAGTTGATATGCCGCTAAACAATATAAAAGAGTACTTTCATGACATTAATACGTATAATATCCCACAATTTCATAAAGAAATCAAACTCTATTCCAAAATACAACTAGAATATAAAATACATGTCGCCGCCTCGAGTAATTATGTTCACACAAACATGTATATGAACAAAAGCTGTGTATCATCTACCATGTATTCAAATGTGAAAGCAGAACGATATTTTTATTACTTCAAAACTCTCAAGAAAATTAAATTTCGGCATTAAATAACGTATAAAGACTTGATACGTCGTTAAATAACCTTAGTACTAGATCACGGAGGTGTGGCACCTTGTAAGCGGGAAACTCATTAAACGATTAATAGTCCGCTGGTTAGTGTTCTATGATCAGCGTCTTTGATGTTTACTAAGCTATGTCTAGTCTGGCACAAGGCAGTGATGTACCTGAAAGGATAGGTTTAACAGTTTACTATCGTTCTACATTTAACCTGTTCCGTTAAGAAGCTTATCGTGTCCTACTACAAGGCCAAAAGAGTGGCGCATCCAGTTCCCCTTACTAGGAGAATCCAGCGTTTGATCCGGCATGCCTTATCGTTCGGCAACGGAGATCGTAATAGGCGCACTGCTTAAAATAAAAATAGGACTTCTAATACAATTACGAGTATTCAATAAATCATAATGCTCCAGAAAATAAGAATGTCGGATTAAAAATAAATCCATTAATTCGCTATAAATTGTTTTGCTTACGTTGCGTACAAGAAAAAGGTGGGATAAGATTTCGAGAAAAATATATGAACGTGGAAGGAAGTGTATTTTCCTTAAAAGCGAAAATAAGCTGTGAAATGTACAAAGAGTGGCGCAGATTTTTACCCCTGCCGGGTAACATATTTTCGTTATTAATAAGTCTCGAATGCTCAGGCCGATTGATACAATACACACTGTTTAAGATAAGAATAGTGTGTCTGTTTTAAATATACGTATCCAAGAAATAACAATGTTTCAAAAAAAAAAAAAAAGAAAAAAGAAAGAAAAGACGCCCCCCGGACAACTAACGTTTAAAATAAATTTATAAAAATGAAAATATTTCAGATTTAATTTCAAGATAATAGATTAAATTTAAAATATTTCCAACAAGCAAAATACTTTGTTCTGTTTCAAAACTAATTTAAATTGAGTGGAAGGAGTTTTGCTTTGAAATCACTGATTTTAGCACCATTTTTAGCTGTCAACACAGTGTAATTCGCTTTATGAAAAATCTTTCAAAAATAAAATATGTTTTTTTGTAACTTTACTTGAGGAATAACAGCGGATTTAATGTTTAATTAATCTGATTAGAAACAAATATTACTTACTTTTAGTTTAAAAAATCGCAGAAATGAATTTTTTAACACGGGTGTAAGTGTTTAATTAAGGTGTTGACAGGTTGACGACTTGTCTGAGAGCCGGAAGTTTATCTGTTCTTTTTTTCTACGGGGGAACATATCTGTAAGATTACTTGAGGAATATAGTATGAGTATCTTTTTATAAAAGTTTTGACATAAAAATATAATTCTAAGATAAATATTAAACGATAGAGAAATGAATTTCTTGAAATTTCATAAAAATAAGCGGGAAATAACAGATGTAAAAGAAAATAGTTTTGCTAAGATTTTCTAAAATAATTCCATTCATTTGTGAATAAGTTCTGAAAGTTTAATTAAAGTCCAACAATTATTTGCATTTTACAAGAATTTCCAAATCGATGTGTTTTTCAGCGAAAAAAGACGCTAAAATACCTTACGTAAGAAAATCAACATTATTAAGCAAAATTTCGAATGTACTAAAAAGATAAAAAAATAATTTAATAATCAAAAAGTTCTTTGGTCTTTCCTCTTAATAATACAGTGCAACCTTGGTTTTCGAATGCCTCACATGTCGAACAAATCAGAAAATTCAAGATGAAAATGCCTCGGTTAACGAACAAAATTTCGCCGAGTTAACTCGAACAGAATAATTTCTGAGTTGATCCGCCGTCTTGTATGCATTCATGTATTGTGTTATGCTTTTCTTTTTTCAATTTTATTATACTGTGACCTTTTTCTCTACATTGATTACTATTAGAAAATAGTTTCGGTTTACGAACATTTCGGGCTACGAACGGCTTTGAGGAACGAATTAAATTCGTGAAACCGAAGTTCCACTGTAATGAAGATTTTAAGGATAAATCTTTGTTTTTATTAAAGTTTGGGGCCTTTTTTTTCAGTATGGTATGCTTTTTTTAGCAAGTCTCTGGAGGCACCTAGTTGTAAGTGATATAATCTAACACTGCCTATATATATATATATATATATATATATATATATATATATATATATATATAGAGAGAGAGAGAGAGAGAGAGGGGGGAGAGAAACCAGTATAGTATTTTTCTCTCTTTTCGTTACTTTACTTCCTTAACAAAAAAAGCCTTATTGTCACATCTCTCACCGACGAAAATCTCTCTCGCACAATCCGAAGTCAAAAATGAAAAAAAAAAAAAAAAAAAGAAAGAAAGGAATAAAAGGCTGGAAAACAAAATTGAGATTTTGCAAAAAGCAAATATGTCTAAACAGAAAAACGTGTAAAGGCAATGAAACAATTATAAAGAAAAACAAACGAAAGATAACGATTGAAAGAGATTAAAAGAGAGAGGGAGAGAAAGAGGGTAAAAGAGAAAGTGAGGGAAAGAGGGTAAAAGAGAGAGGGGGTAGAAAGAGGGTAAAAGAGAGAGGGGGAGAAAGAGGGTAAAAGAGAGAGGGGAGAAAGAGGGTAAAAGCGAGAGGGGGAGGAAGAGGGTAAAAGAGAGAGGGGGAGAAAGAGGGTAAAAGAGAGAGGGGAGAAAGATATTAAAAGAGAGAGGGGAGAAAGAGGGTAAAAGAGAAGAACGAAACAGAATAAACAAAGGAGAAATCAGAAAGATAAAGAGAGAGAGAAGAAAAATAATTCAAAAAGAGAAAGAGAATGTAAAAAAAAATAGAGAGAGAAAGAAAAAGAATAAAATAAAGAGAAAAATGCCCTTAAAAAAACAATAACAAAAAATAAAAACACTTATCCTGACGTGTTACGAATGGGTAAGGGTGAGTGTAAAGATGGTTCGCAGTAAAAATATACAATGAAGTTTCACCTTCCAGCGGCCTTTGCTCACAGACACGTCGATAAAGAAAAAATGGTAACTATTTCCGGTCGAAGTCGTGGAACCGTTGAACAAAACAAGACAATCGTCCTATTTCGAGGCACGAAATAATGGTTAGTCGGAGACAAGATGTCCGAAGAAGTTTAACAAAACGAGAAGGACCCCCCAACCATTGCGGCGCCACCCATGAACACGAACTAAAGCCAACTGACTAATAAGAAAAACAACTTTCAGGAATTCGAAATAATATAGACACAAAAAAGAAAAAAATAAGAGAAAAATTAGAATTAGCGACTACGACTTTTCATTAAAAGAACCCTACTACATTACAAACCTTGTGCCATACGAAGTAAAGGTGTTTTAAATTTACAGTGTCTTTCAAAAAAAATTCGCAATTTAAATCGAAATATGTTCCTAATATTGCCAGCTTGATCTTAACTAAGTACACTTATAGTCGTGGCTTTGGAAAATTTGGGTTAGTAAATCTGAGTGAAGCAAGATTTAACAAACTTGTCGCAGATCTTTATTACTTTAACAAAAGGGAACATCAGTAGGTTCTCAACAATTATTGCCTTGTACCAGACGAGGCTAATCTTCGCCTAGTTGGATACCAAAGTTTCCAAAATTTTCAATAACGCAATGACTACCAAATTAGAGTTCTGGTAAGTTCGATTCTCATCAGGGGCTTCACAATTGTCAGCACGTAGTGCACCGTGTCTCTGTATTCGGCCCTTCAAAAAGTGTGGTTGGTTCTGCACAAAGCCTTCACCACTATAATCAAATCATGTGTGCTGATGTCTTGGCTGTCAGTTCCTAGGAACTGAGCTGCTTGACCTCATACGGCGAGAGAGTCCACCATATATATATAATAATATGATTCCTTTGCTACATAAGAGTCCTCATGTTTCAAAAACGAGAGTCGAAACCATCCAAATAATTGGTTTTTGAAACATGAGAACTCTTATGTAGCGAAGGAATCATATTTTTAAACAAAAAAAAAATTTATAATAAAGCTCTACTTCTGTATGGAGTACTGTCTTCTTAAAAAAAAAAAATACTAAGGAACTCCGGATTATGCACCCAACGTGTTCTTTTCTATTTTCTGCATACCTGCGCACTTATATATATATATATATATATATATATATATATATATATATATATATATATATTCGGCACATACGTATATGTACGCAAAAACAAAAAGAGCAAAAAAGTCAACCTAGCATCAATAAATAACGCATAAATGATTTTACAAAGTTAGTAACAAATAACAAAAATGAGAAAATCCACAGTCAATTGCTGAAACCTCCTGTCGACTAGACCGGACGACGACGACAACAACAACAACAACAACAACAATAATAATAATAATAATAACAATAGCACAGAAAGGATACAAACGTTGTCATGAAGATTTCGTTTACAAAACTCGTGGTACTGAATATAACATCAATCAGGCTAAGTGACAAATTTTATATTTGTATTACTCCTATATATATATAAATCTGACATCACTATACCAGACGACACTTTATATTTGGCACAAAAGAGAAAAAATTTAAAGATGAAAGATCATTGAATATTTCTGTGGACTTATCATTATTATTGTCATTTACGTATCCAGGTCATCAAACCCGAAGCCTTTTTTTAGGCTATATATTTAAATCCGACATTTTTAGGCATAAATAGTTCCGCCTGAACATTCAGTGACATACTATAGAATTCCTTTTTTTAAAGTTATTTTCAATGAAAATTTTCCCTTATTTTTTTTTTAAAAAGTAATACTTCTGTAAGATAACAGTTAAGTGGGAGAATGCCGAAGAGATTAATTATCCCCCACCTCTCTGTACCTCGGGGCGTAGAAACTATCAACATGAAGTGATTTGGTGGATAATTCTGTCTACGCCAAACCAAATTGAAAGTCAGAAATTTCATTCCTATCCCCGAATACGGTTATATATGGTCAGCAATTGTGACAATTCAATATGTGGCCTTTTAAAATGTACTGTTTCATTACGGTTATTTAATTCATTACCAAGTAAAAAAATTTACAATTCCATAAAAATATAGACAGAAAAAGAATACTGATAATCATCAAACCATATAATAATTACCAATGTGTATTTATTTATATATTTCCTGTCCCATCTGTAGCGGGAAGGGAGGTAAATCAATTTAAGTTTATGAGTGATTACTTTTCTTAGCCGTATAATAATATATACAAATAAAATATTTATCTGTATTTCGACAAAATTAATTCCCGAGGCAAATGAACCGTTTAATTAATCAGTTCCTTTACTACTGGCTTTTTTAGATTACAATCTTATTTGTTCAAGCCTTACACGTGAGGCACTTAGATACCTATTAAGTGACCGTCATGAATGCAAATAGGCGTTGTCGTCCTGTTGCCAATATTTTTCTTCCTAGAGATATTTCCATTTCACTGATATGTTAAACACCCAATTTTTAACATCAAAAGATATTGAGCTAAAAGTGATTTGTATAAAATATATATAATACCAGCAGTAATCAATGACTCATTGAACGTCTAAAACATATAAAGAAAACAGAATAATTAAACAGTTCATTGGTTTCTATTTTAGTTTTGAATTATTTATCTCCGTTTTATTGAATCTCAATATGTCGTTTCAAAACTCTCGTTTCATGACATCTCACTATTAAAATTTTCTAACAATGTCTGTCCTTTTTGACGGCACGGGTATATCTGTAAGTAGAAATGTTTAAAACACCAAACTTTCATTTTCGTTTATCAAATGTCGATAAGCATAAAACCTTCAGAATTATTGACATAATATATGTTAATTTATATTTTTGTGTATATGAGAGAGAGAGGGGGGGTAGTGACGTGACGGTTATTTGCATGGGAAATGAAATCGACGAGCCGAATTCGAATATAAACTGACGCTATTTATGCTCATTGAACACTAATAAGACAAGAACCCCCTTAAAAGATATCGTCACAATGATTGAAGGAAAAGTGAATGAATAGACATTTTGAGCAAAACAGTTTCCCAAGTATAGCTAAGAGTCCAGTCACTTGTAACAAGACAAACAGGGGAGGTAACTCTCACAAAATTTTATTAATTATTTATGTAAAAAATTAAATACAATTTTCCTAACTCAAGAAAAGACTAGAACGCTCAAAAATTAAAAACGACAACCTGTCTAGAAAAATCGAAAACCAAATGACAACAATTGAAAGAAAAGAGACAAAAAGAAAAAAAAGAGAGAAAAGGTTAAATAGTGCTTGTAAAGTGAGGAAAGGCGACAAAAAGAACAAAAACTTATAACATTCTACACGTACACACATCTGCGGGACGCACATATACACTATGAAAAAGAAAAAAGTAATATTGCACCAATGATAAGTGCATATACAAAAAGAAATAATTACTGATACGACTGACGAATGAACGGACAGGTCCGTCTACGAATCCCTAGAGTCGGGATGGTGACGATAACATCAATCAGCTGACAAATTTTTACGTGTATTAATTATATATATATATATATATATATATATATATATATATGGTTATTCTTCATTTATGCAAGTTTGGCTGAAGATCAACGAAAGTCTTTTTTAAGATTATCTTTTTATTTATTTTTTCGACGGTTTTGCTTATCATTGCAATTCAATCAACCCACAAAAAATTCTAATTGCTTATGAAATCCGAAAGCGTTCAGAAGAATTTTGGACAATTTACGTTCAAATTCTCATTGGAAAACAGAAAAATGGTGGGAACCGTAAAAGAATAAAACAAAAATATTTCTTTGGTCTTCAGCAACACCTGCATAAATGACGAACTACTGCCTATGCACACTCAATATATATATATATATATATATATATATATATATATATATATATATATATATATATATATATATAGTGCAAGTAGGCAGCAGTTTTCATTATATTTTTTCTCTCTCTCTCTATATATATATATATATATATATATATATAGATAGAGAGAGAGAGAGAGAGAGGGGGGAGAGAGCAAAACAATGAAGGGAAGCAAGAAAAGAAAAAGACAAAATAGACGTTTGAAGTAGAAATAAAAACGAAAATAAAATCAAAAAATAAGTACAAAAAGCAAAGAGAAAATAATAAAATAAAGAAAAAAGAAAATTTTAAAGAATATATACACACACACACACACACACACACACACACACATATATATATAGATATATATATATATATATATATATATATAGATTATTTTATTTCTTAATTTACCTTTGCTGTTTCCATGTGAGTAAACGTAGGTCAAAGGTTAGTGCATGTAAGAAGTGTCGAAATGTTTCAGATCGAGGATATGCGCATATTCATTTAATCATGATAAAGACCAAAAACTCCATACCCACTGACCCTGCACTGAAGAAACACAGTTTAGCATAGTTCGGTCATAACTCGAGAATGTCCAAAGGGAGAATACCTAAAGTTGCATTAAGATGGACACCAAGTGAGAAGAGAACGAGTAGAGGAGACCAAAAACACACGACAATGATAACCAAAGAGAAAGTGTAGAGTCTTGCGTGAAGCAAAGCCTTGACGAAAGTACGAGATGGGGTTCAGTTGAAGAACATGGTTGATGTCTTGCGCCAAAGACGTGAATCGTTGAAGACAAGAGGTGCAATTAAAGTTTGATATTTTAAAGCTTCCTGTGATGCTTGTGCCGCATAACGACGTCACGCAGGGAGTAAAGCAAAGAGCAAGTTATGTTCTCGGCATCACTTCATTAACACCGTTCAAAATCCCTAAAACATAACTGAGGATACTGAGACCTTTATTCGAATAGCATCTCTTTCTTACACACACGCAGACAATAATTGGGACCAAATATGAATCGGAATCCGACATAACGATAAGTCAAAGTAAAAATAGGAAACGTTTATCAATCTATAATGTTTCACATTTATTAAAGGTCTAAGTTCTATAGAGATGAAGCTTGGACTAATAGATAAGCAAAGGCCAAATTTACTGCCTATAGTACCATTTTATAATTGACTCCATTTGGTTACTGTGATTAAAGTGACTGGCTATTGTCTTAGTCCTTTTTGCGATTTGAGAGTTCATACAGCGTCCTTGTGTTTTTGGCTGACAGAAATTAATTTGTTGAATTCATCCTTTCTTCTTTTTCTTCTGGAGTTTCCTGTCCGGTCAAACTCAACATCCGATGAATCTCCAACCCTTGCGACACAAACTGCTACGTTGAACCAATTTCCCACTTCTTTTCTGCACACGTGTTCTTTTTAATTCTTTTTGTTGGGCCTGATACATCCGTGTTTTCCGTTTGAATTTTGGCGGGACGTGTTATCATTGATTGATTTTTTTTATGACGTTCATTGACCCACATAAGCTATGTCCAGGTTCTGTCAGTTACCGAGGATAGGACTAATAGAAGGAAGGGAAAGGAGTATGTGTAATAGAGAAGAGAGAGAGTTTTCTTTGTCACTCTCTTAGTGAAAAGGAAAGTGTATATTTCCATATGGTGTTAATACTACTAATTTTACTACAGTTCCATCAGAGAATGAGATACGGGAAAAATTAATTTTGGTATTTTTACTTTTTACTTTATACCATTATACTAACGTTGGTTTAAAGAGTTGAATGTGCGGTAAATATGATTGACCAATGAAAATCAAACAACACAAAAATAAAACAATATTTTTCTTTCTTCTTTTATCTCTCTATCTCATTCTCTGATGACGCTTTAATAAAAGTAAAACATGTTAGACTAATAAACGTTCCC
>CAHIKZ030002024.1:125000-177500 GCA_903632075.3 Acanthosepion pharaonis
GAAATATTATTGATGGTAGAGTAAAAGAATTAGAGATGAAAAAAATTGCACAAAACATAAGCTTATTATGAAAAAATAAAAAAAAATGTAAGGAAAGTACATTTAATTCTTTTAAAAATAAACATAGCATAATCAAATCATCATTATCAGCGTATGCTCGAACGAAGACAATCACACTATCACTTACAAATAGAACTAAAAATTGCCTTATTTTTCAACTTATAGTGTGTTAACGGTATTGCCCTAACAAAAACCACTCTACGATGTTCCGTTTCAGCTATGTTACAGTTACAAGAAAAGGCACTTAAAAATAGGATCATTTTGTAAATTTTAATAATTTAATAAACAGGGAATTATAGTCTTGGGTATGACGATAAACTACATCCGGCAGCAAGGCCTCTGATCGGGAGTTTTGAGGATCGTGGAATCATCTCTTATCTGCTGCTGTGGTCAGATTCCCCCTGACCCGGTGTGATAGAATCTGTTAGGGTCCCAGCTATGGGTAAATAGTTAACTTGCAAACAAAACAATATGAAGGAAATACATTTTTACATAAAAAATTACCAACAATACACATTGATCGTAAAATGAACAACAATACATTTTATCTGTAGGTGAAAGCATACAATTGCATTCAAAATATAATTAGTTGAAGCCATAAAATTATGTTCAAAATATTTAGATTTTGGCATAAAATAATCCACAGAGGTGTTGATATGACGCTAAACAAAATCAAACAATAAAACAGAGTATTGAAAATGTGACACCGAAATTCGAAGGAGGATTGAGATAGCCAAAGGTACCTTCCCAAAACTAAGCAAACTAATAAGAAACATGAAATTTATAATTATAAACAAAACAAAAAAAAAGGGGCTGGACTGCTATGTAATCTCAGTTTTCCTATATGGCAGCGAATGCTTGGACAATTTCCTGACATCTGAAGAAAAGACAACAAAAGTTCTACTGAAAGATATTGAGAATACCATTATTTTATTACCGAAACCTCTCTTTTTCATATTTCATATTTACTTTCTTTGCTTTCACCGTCATATTTATTTTTATTTATCTATCTACCTAAGAGGTCAATTTGGAGAGAATCGAGTACTTAAATATTAATGAAGAAATGCCTGTCTATATTTCTGAGATGAGGTATTATGTAGCCTATTTACATTATTCGTACTATTGTCGTCATCTTTGTCGCCATATTTATTACAACGTTTCAACCGTTGTACGCTCCGGCCTTCTTCAGTTGGTTAGAATGTCGAACGGAACCCTTTATTTCGCTCACTGGGGTAGACTGTTCTAGTTCCACGTGCCATGTCTAATGGATGTCAGTTATCAGTTATCTCCTGCTTAATTCCCTCTCCAAGTTCTCCACCACTTTAACCAGGTATTGAACTCACACTCTTTGGGTCCTGGTCACTGGACTAACTAACGCCTTTATCCACTGTGTCCTTGAGGACAACTGTGTATGAATTTCTGGGTATTATAAACCTAATGTCTTCAGCAACCATTTTTACAAATGCTCATATTGCAATCTTTGCTGTTATCATTGCATTTTTTTTTTTACCAGAACTCATATTGCAATTTTTGCTGTTATTATCGCTTTCCTCTGGCACTCCTTATTACTGGTTCCCATATTGTATTTAACCAGGTATTGAACTCACACTGTCACTGGTAAAGGTGTTGGTTAGATCCAAATGACCGTGTGAGTTCAATACTTGGTTAAGGCAGTGAAGTTGGAGAGGTGAAGTAACAGGAGATAACTGATAACTGCCATTCATTAGACATGGCACGTGGAACTAGAACAGTCTACCCTAGCGAGCGAAATAAAGGGTTCAGTTCGACATTCCAACCACATGAAAAAGGCCGGAGCGTACAACGTCCGAAACGTTGTAATAAATATGGCAACAAAGATGAGGACAATAATTCAAATAATGTAAATAGTGAAGAAATACAATATTTATATCAATGTCACCGGTGTACGCTTGCACATATTCCTTTTGAGACTGTAAACACTGATTCTAACAACATCGCTACTTTTGCAAACAATCAGCGAAATTTTCTTTAGGGATTACCATCAGCTGTCTCCTTACGTTCTTCTTAATCTCTCCCACTACATTCCAATGGTTAATTGACTGCCAGGGGAAAACCAGGAGTTATAAAAACCAAAACTGATTTGTAAGAAGACTGTCGAACATGGACGAGGCATTGTTTTGCTGAAAAACACTATGAAATTGGCTAGAGGCTCTGATAGACGACTATTCTTAAGAATGAGTAATAGCTGGCCTTTTTTTTTCGTGACGCCCTCTCCCTTTTTGTAAAGATGTAACCGCAAGTTCTATGCTAACAGTTTCTTTTCTCGCATGTGGAACTCTCTTCCAGATCCATGTTTTCTAGACCACTTTAATCTGAAACAATGCAATGTCAATCGCTATCTGCTGTCCATCTGATTATTTTTTTCTCTTTCATCTCATTATTAATGTTTCTGTTCTTAATTCTTCCACATCCTGTAACCCCTTGAGTCTTAGTGACTTTACTGCTTTGCATAAGGTGATATCGATTAAAAACAAAAAAAGAAAAAGAAATTCTAGCCGAGAGACATGGCACATTTCTAATAACATCAACCAGTGTTGATTTTCACTACGGAAGACCAGATATGCTAAAATATAACCCAGAACCCTGCTAACGAGTTTTCTTCAGAGGCAACGCCAAACTAAAATAATTACTTCTTTTAAGAAAATTCTTAAAATTGCGCATTTATTTATTTTTACAGAAGAATTAAATCATTTTTTTGCCATTCGTGAAATGGAACACTCGGGATAAAAGGAAAGCATTCGCATAAAAATAAATGCGTAGTTTGTATTCTTTTAATAAAAATAATGATGTTTTATTTTTTTCAGTCAAGAAAAGTAAAATGAACAAAAATTAAACCAGGAAACGCTGAGCTATTATTTTAATATGACGAAATTATTCGACACAGTTATTATTAAATTTTAAAACTGTGGATTTGTTTTCATTTTAAATGCAAGTCCGCCGCCAGTGAATTTTAAGTCAGGAGAGGGCACGAGTTTGAATTTGTTCAGTAAAATTAGTTTAAATTATTCCCATGCAGGGTTGCAAATGATCTAGCCTTTTTAAATATAGAATCACAAAGTTTTATTTTTTTTACAGGAAAAATTAAAATAACCAGCAAATAATGTTCCTAAAGACAGATTAAAATAAATTAAAAGTACATTTCTCAACTGCCATTTCAAAACCGATGGATTTTTATACGACATCCACTTTGAGAAGTTCCAGTAGAAAGATTCCATAATCATGACAACTGATAAAAATGGTAACGGCACAAGAAATGAGTTCAAGTCATGAGTTCAGTTACTCTAATTCCATCTTATAATTCGTCTGATATTTGTAATAATTGTATTTAAGCTTTCGTGGGTAACTGCTTGGTTTATCTCGAACCAGATCTTATTGCGGTTTTTCTAAGCGTAATAGATGTGGCACAAAGTGAGGATCAAACTCACTACTCAGCTGTAATTGATCTATTGAGATAGGCTTGCTAACCATTACACCAGGTGGAAGTGTCCAAATGATTTTCTAATAGTAGCCTAGATGTGGCACAAGGCCGAAAGTATGGGGTACTCTGTGAGGATTGTACTCACTACTCAGACGTAACTGATTCAGCGAAGCAAGCTTGCTAACCATTACACACGTTTGAAGTGCCCCAGAACCACGTCTAATGTGGTGTAAAGCGTCGGCTGATATTTTAACGCAAATCAAATCAAATATTTTGTATATCGGGAAATACATTTCATTTTGACTTCTTGTAATTTCATAATGTTGTCATAAAAAAAAAACAAGTAAAAATAGAAACTAAAATGAAACTCAGCAAAAACTTAAAAAAAACATGCAAAAGATTTTTTTTTCTTTTAAGTTATTTTATTTATTTTCTTTCGTTTTGTTTTCTGTCGTCTACTCTTTAAAACTTCTTTGTTCATTGTTAAATTATTTTATGTGCCGTGTCCCATCAGGATGTTGGTAATCATGGCTCTCCACAACCACCTCTCTTTTGTACCTCGTAATAAATTTTGTCGTTTTGTTATTTCTCTTTAACCTTGTTCCGCGATCCATTTAGTAAAGCGTTATGCGTTGTTTTCCTACTGCCCTCTTGCCTTCAACCTGTCATGTGAGTATCAGATTTTCCAAACCGTCTTTCCTCATTACGTTTCCTAGAAATTTCAACTATATCTTCCTGATATAAAGTACGTTTGCTTTTTGTTTCCATTCTCTCTAAAACTAAGTCCATGTTATCCTCAGCATCCTTCCATAGAAGTATATATCTGTTGCCTCAGGTCTCTTTCTCAACTTTGAGGAAATTTTCCAGAATTCAGGGCCATATAAGAGGAGAGATATCACGCAATCTTTGTTTGTAACGAAGTTTTTCTGTCTCTTAACGTTTTGCTTAATTCTTGGAATGCATCTTTAACTATTCCAATACGTTTTCGAATTTCGATGTCGTTCTTTCCATCCTCTGTTAGAACATTTCCAAGATATTTAAATTTTGTACTTGTTTGAGTTTGTTATCTTCGATTTGTAATTTGCATTTTCGGCTCATCCTTTTGCTGACAAGCATACATTTTGTCTTCTTGCAGTTTATACTTAGTCCTTTCTTCTTGCTTTCCATCACTACATTGCCTAGGAGCTTTTGTAGTTTACTTTCCGCGTCTGCTATAAACGCTGTGTCATCTGCCTATCTTATGTTGTTAAGATTGTGGCCGCCAATAATGAATCCTGGTAGGACTTCTAGTTCTCTCAGAAATAAGTCCGGTGAGACGAGACATCCTTGTCTTACACCCTTTTCTATTTTTGTATATTTGCAGAACTCGTTTTCTATCCGTATGTTTGCTGCCAGTTGTGCGTAATCTATAAAACTTGGTTCAGCTACCTCTTCTTAATTGTTAATGTTTTCCACTTTACGTTGATAAAACCTTCTCTCTCACCGGTTTACCATTTTCAGAGCCATTTTATTTAGTTTTATTTTGTCATGTCCCTTGATGTCTTCTTCATCCCCATTTTTGCTTTCTTCGGCTTCTCCTTTTCGTCTATATAGCTTAATTGTTTTCTTCTCCCGAAAACTCCAGTTTCATATCTTGACTCTTATCCTGCTGGGATTTGACAGCAGGGTGCATGCCGTCAAATTAAAACTGAAAGGACTGTTAATAGATTTCGTCGTCATCACTCAGCAAATCGCAGACTGACGGGACAGAACTCCCGCGCCCCCCATTACTGAGAACGGACAAAGAGCGGTGGGCTTAAGAAACAGGTTTAAGGGTCAAAGGTGTGGTTATCGGGTAGACAGTCAGGCCACAGTGACTGGACAGACAGAAAGGATGTTTACACGGGCCCCGTTTTGTCTCTACAAATATTAGGGATCAAATGATAAGTTTACCGGACGCGTGCTGACAGCAAGGGAAAAAATTGAGCTAGACATTATTTGACAAGAAAGACAATCTATTTTTACTAAAAGCACAATGATTAGTCAGTATCTCTAGAAATATGTAAATACAATTATATCTTGACAGTTTGATAGTCTTAATGCGTGTGCTTATATTGGAATGAAGGCGTTATCTTAATGGGAGAGAATAGATCTGTTTGCTACAAGATGCTTTCATCTTTCGTACTAATTTAGTCAAGGTTCATAACCAGCAAAGAGAAAGACGCTGTTACGTTCGAGTATTAACTTAATCTATGTTCTTACTAACATAATATTTAAGCTGATACATTCTTTAGGCTTTCTAGAGTAGTCTGATGGTCTGAAATTACATATTTACCATATTCCTCTTTACACTTAACGGTATCTTTGTTTAGTTAACATCGAAGCCGATATGTTTTTCGCGTCTATTAGTATCTTCTGGTTAGTGTGAAAGTTACATCAATTATCATGCTTGAATATTTTTAACGATGCCTGTCTAAACTCTTCACCTAAAAAAGAGAACATTTTTTTCATTGTTTTTCCATCTCTCTTTAAGTTATTTTTCTCGTCTACTCTCAGTATTTTTCTTTTCTTTCTTTCTTTCAGTTATGCTTTTGTATTTTTTTTCTTTTTTCTTTTAATCTTTAATTATTCTTTCTTAATTTTTTCATGCCTTTCTTTCCAATAGGTTTTTTTTCTTTAATTTTTTTCGCTTTCTTCTTAAATGTTTCTCATTCTAATATTTCCTTCGTTTTTCTTTGTCTTAATTTTTTCTTGGATATATTTCACGTTTAATTTTATTTATTCTCTTTTTTCTCTTTTTCACGATAGAATTCTCTTTCCGTGTATTTCTTCGGCTTTGTTTTCATATTTTTGTTTCTGGTAATTTTTCATTCTCTTTCCTTTTTATTTATTTACGTCTTTCTTTCTTTGTCTCTTTATTTGTCTTCCTATTTTCTTTGTCGCTTTCTCTTCCTTTGTCTCTCTTTCTTTGTCTCTCTTTCTTTGTTTGTCCCTTTTTCTTTCTTTCTTTCTTTCTTTCTTTCTTTCTTTCTTTCTTTCTTTCTTTCTTTGCCCCTTTCTTTCTTTGCCTCCCTTTCTTTCTTTGTCCCTTTGTCTTTCTTTTTTCTTTCTTTATCGCATTCTCTTTCTTTGTCTCTCTTTCTTTCTTTGTTTTTCCTTTCTCTTTCTTTCTTTCTTTCTTTTTTCTTTCTTTCTCCCTTCTATTTTTTCATTCGTCTCTTTCGTTTTCACTTTCCTTTTCTTTGTTTACTCCGTTCTTTCTCTTCTTTTCTCTCTTTCTTTTTTACCTTTCTTTTCCTTCCTTCGTCCTCTTCTTTTTCTTTTCCTCTTTTCTTTCTTTCTTTCTTTCTTTCTTTCTTTCTTTCTTTCTTTCTTTCTTTCTTAACTTCTCCTTTCTTTTGTTTTTGTCTCTTGTTTCTCTCTTTTCGTATTTATTTTTGCATCTTTCTTTCATCCATTCCCTTTTCTATATTTCTTCCTCCTTTTCAAATTCCCTTCCCTTCTTGATTAATAAGAAGTGACATAAGAAAGAATAGTCAAGCGTGTAAAATCCCAACGGAGCATCACAGGACAGTTGCTTCATCATAAGCATTCTTTTTGTCATTCCTTTTCTCGCTAAATATTTTCTGGCATGACGTGGAACATGGAATCGTCGAGTTGAGTTCAAATCCTAGTCTGGTCTAGTCTACTATGTTCATTTTTGATCTAATATCATTGGGAAAGGCACGTAAACATTTCTCCTCCCACAGTTATTGCTTAATGCACAGGGTAAAATAAGCTTTTTCTCGAAATGAATGGCAACCAATCAAGGAGAAGGACACATTTGAATTCAGAATCGTAATTAAGACAAATGAAAACTACTCCACAGCATTTCCTAATAAGACATGGTAATTAATAGATAATAATGAAAAATAATGTTATGGAGGGCAATGATCACATACGTCTTGAAATGGTATGTTTTTTTTTAATTACTTAATCCCAAACAAGCGATAATGCTACTAAGATGCAAGGGTCTACTGGAAATGAAAAATGGAAAAGATTTTAGAAAGAACCACAAATCGAATCCTAAACAAGAAACAAGGGATAAACATTTAATCTTGTTCAAAAGACCGGAGAGAAGTGTGAACTATCTACTCCTATTTAGGGGGTGGGGAGCAAGCAAAAGAAAAGGAAAGTAAAATTTTAGAGATTAGATGGAGACGTTAGAAGTATAGAGTTGAAGTAGGATTTAGAAGGAACCAGAAATCCGATCCTAAACAGGAAACACGGATTAACTCCTACTCCTGTTCAAAAGATTGGGGAAGATCGTGAACGGGGCGATGGCAAACCTATCTACTCCTATTATATTCTTTAAAAAGAATATTGACAAAAGAAAGAAGCAAGAAGGAAATATCCATTGCTAAGGAATTTTCTTCATTTTTCTGTAATTCATTTACTGTTTTTGGATATTTTCTTTTCATAATAGAGAAGCCAGTTTTATAATTTTTTCTTTAAAGACTAAGAACATTTCTTAGGCATAAAATAAAATAATAAACAAGCATCCACTTGAAAGTCTCAAAAATCTCAAAACCAATCTTGTCTTTGGAAATGGCAGCGCATGATAGAACACTATCAGCCATGAATTCTCGCACCACTTGCTTCCTAAATCTGAGCATAAGATAAAAAAAAAAAGAGAAAAAAAACATTTAAGATGGCGTTATTGTCGCTTATTGCGTGTTAAAAGCTGATTAAAATCAAGTTTATTGAAAGGTCACAAATACGATCTGATTAAGAATACGAACTTTCAGGCAAGCATTCTCTGATTGGATTTCATTGCTTACCCGCCGGCCGATTTACAGAAACATCAGATCCTTCAGATTTATACATTCCTGAATAAAATTCCTAAAACAGACGATTTGATTTCTAACGCAGCATCTCTTAAAACAGAAAGACCGTATTAACAGTTGTTGGTGATGGCTGACACAGGGAGAAAACTACAGAACCTTCAGCAGAGTTTTTCAAACTGTGGGTCCCGACCTTTCAGTAGATCACGAAATAAATAAAGCGAGTCACGACAAAAAGAAAAAAAAAACACACAAGTTTGAGCAAAATGCAGAATATAAACAACTCTTAATGTTGCATAACACTCGTAAATCATTGCTAGTTTTTCACCGAGGTAAGCTTGTAGTATATTTATTTTTTATATATATATATATATATATATATATAGTATGTTTTCATTGGATTTATTTATCTTCTTCGTCAAACTCGTTGTGGACGAGTGACGTCAGTTCTCTCTCACAAAGAGACCTCGCGCCATAACTTAGCTACGAAGGTGTCCAGTGCGTTTGTCTTCATGGCCGGTGAAAGCCGTTAAGATTGTTGAATAATTCAGTTACATCTGACGTCAGGGCTAAAAGTAAATTTCCCGACTCAGTGTCGATGTCGAGTGCCGGTACATTCTTTAAGATGATGTGTTGTGTTCATTTGAAATCTCGGCATTTTCGGTGAGTTGGCTGTTGTTTCGGCGAAATTTAAGGACAGGCTAGTTTTTCTAAAAGCGATACTTTTATATTCATACAAACAGATAATACAAATAGATACATGCAATTCCAATATGTGCAGATCATAAGAAGTATACATATGAACTGTCGATGCTAAATAAATGTATCTGGTGAACAGAGTTTGTCTTTGATTTATTAAACGTATGTATAATGGATCGCAATGCAAAATGTGGTTCTTGCTGTGGGTCGTCATAAATAAAATTAAAAAAAAAACGCTGTTCTAGAGAATGTGAAAAAGGAAAGTATGAAGAGAGGACTAACCATCAACTGCAAGAAGGCAGAAGTATGGCCAGCAGCAAGAGAAAAAGCTCAAGATGCGGAGTACGAATTAGAGATGTCAACATCAAATAAATACATAAGTTTAAATATCTAGTAAATATTTTAACAGATGATAGAATATACAACATCGAAATCATAACAGCCATTAGATTACCGAAAGATGAATCCCCAAAGCTAAGTATTAAGATAGAGAAAAAATTCGTTACAAAGAAGAGTTTTGGATTACTACGTAATATCCATCCTCTTATATAGCAGTGAATACTTGACAATCTTCCCACAAATAAAGAGAAAACTGGAGACAGTGTGTTTCTACAGAAAGATGCTGAGAATTTCTTTAAACGGAGGGAGTAAACAACGAGGAAGTCTTAAAAAAAAATACAACATATATTCAGCTGAAATTAATTGGAAACATAATGAAGAAGAAGGGCTTGGAAAATTTAACCCTCATGAGTCATAACGAAGGCAAGAGTGATTGGGGAAGTCGGCGAGCTTTCTAGCTGACAAGCTTGTATGAATGGATGGCGAAACGTGGAGAGAAAGATTTGGCAAGGATAGAAGCATTGCTAACGAGCAGAAGGGATTGGATGTTATGGCGACCCTGAAGGGACGATGCATATAGAATAATAGTAATTCTTTCTATTCCCTCACTGCATAATTAAGGGATTCAAGTTTAAACCAATGAAAATAGTGAGTTCGGTCCTCACTAGGTGACCCATATTTATGCCAAATTAAGCTAAGCTTAGTAAATGGTAACATTTCAAAATGTCTTGTTGGCGAATCTCTAAAATACACCATTGCATATATGACAAATGAGCAAGAAACACCAAAAGGGCCTGCCTACCGTGTGTATGCTTGCAAACTAACGTATAAGTGATCAAAGTTTACCTATAGTTTAAAGTACAAAAAAAAATCAACATTACTGCGAGAGCAACATCTGAAGTCGGGCTAGAATAGGGAAAGTTGCCTTCCAAAAGCTAAACAAAGTATTAAGAAACAAGAAAATTTCGTTAGAACCAAAAAAGACTACAGGTCTGTTATGTAATATCGGTCCTCTTATTGGTTGTGAATTCTGGACAATCTTGTGACCGATGAAGAAGAGACTTGAAGCAAAAGAAATGTGATTCTACAGAAGGATGCTGAGAATACCATGGACTGGAAATGGGAGTAAAGATGAAGTTTTAGAGAAAATGGAAACAAGAAAAGGACACTTATAATTAGAATCAGAAAGAGACAATTGAAATTTCTAGGGCACGCGAGGAGGAAAGAAGGCTTGGAAACGAAACTCACAGGACATCGTGAAGGCAAGAGGTCCAGAGGAAAGTAACCAACAACCAACCTAATGAGATTGCGTAAATAATTGCTAGAACTGGGATGACGTGAGATAACAAAAACAAAATTTTGTGATGTCAACGGACACTCGTGGCCAATTTTATAATGTCAACGTATGCTCGTTGTCACTTTCATAATGCTCGTTGTAGTAGAGACTTTGTAATCGCAGATACAACTATAGTAACGCCGTTGAACAATACTAGTGTCATATGCCTTCGAATAACACTCGCACTAATAGTACTTGTTCGATAATACTCGGTTGAATAATAACCACTGAATAGTGATCCGAATAGTAATCCGTATAGTGATGATATTCACTAACCGCCCCACGCGGTCGGATGTGGCACAAGGCCGAGTTTATTGTGGGATATCCGAGCCCGTAGGCTCGGGCGAAAATTCCCCGTAGACCCCGTAAAAATCGGGGTCGGGTAGCTGTCTACCACCCAAGATGAGACTCTGCCCTTTGGCATAGCCTCGTCTGGGTTCCTCTCTGCACAGAAGCAGAGTTCGACAAGCACACTACCGAAGTAATCCATATAGTGATTACTTAGACGCCACGCTAATTCGCATATATACATTTCATTTACCATCACGTGATATAATTATTCAAAATGGGACCGCCTGTGTTTGCTCTCTGGTGATGTGTGTTCAAACTTCAGCGTCGGCAGCGACATTTATTCCTATATAACACACAAAAAGAAACAAACACTGACAAGAACTACATGGATAAGGAAGTTGTGAAGAACCATGAACGCCTATGTCGAGTACATGGAAGAAGGAGAGAAGTTGATATGTTGTAAAACCCACCAAATCAAGTCGGAATTTTTCATGTTAGTAATGACTGCTTGCATTCGAAACCCTTCACTTTATACTCAAGAACCAACTTGTAGCTACGATTAAATTTTATTTCAATTACTAAGTAAGTCCATTTATTCATTATACATATATCAATAACACTTTTACAGACTTTGGGGAGTTCCTCACATCAAAACAAAGACAAAAGTTCACATAAACATATGTCCGCAAATCCTTCGTTTTTGAGTTATTAAGGTCAAAGAAAGTTTACGGCAGACGGTGCTGTGTTGCCATGAAGACTAGATGACATTTGTCATTCGTGTGCATTTGTCTCTAGTCTGTCTTCAACGTTTGACGTTTAATAGTGAATTAACTGACAAGAGTTCCGTTTAACAATGACAGGATATTCATATGGTGAGTAGGCAGACACGATTTTTATATACGGACGCGCGAATGTTAATGGACGCGAGGCTACACGGCTGTATCAGATTGCGTTTTGAGACCGAACGAAGTCCTGTCATGCAACATTTGCTACTTTTTATCGTTGCGTTTCTGAGACCAAATCCGTGGCACCACAAACTATGGATCGAAGAAGACCGAGATCCGCTTGACCACGAAAAACACATTCTACAGGTTCTCGGAGAGAGTCCAGGTATCAGTGCACATGAAGTGGTCCTTGGTTTGGTGTAAGGAACCCGCCATCAAAGTTTGTAAAAGTATTTTTCGATACACCCTTTAATGGCTGGTTGGGTCTAATATTCAAGTCCTTACTTTTAACCTTCGGTAATATACTCTATCACCTTCCTTGGAGGAAACACAACTGAAACTGTATATAATAGGAATAAATAGATTCGTGTATCCCCCGCTTCTTTGGTCTTTTGAACAGGAGTAGAGGTTTATCCATCGTTTCCTCATCATCAGGTATTCTGTTTGATCTTAAGCCTACTTCAGCTCTATACTTCTGATGCCTCCACAACATAAAATCTGAACGTTTATTTACTAGTTTTTTTTTCTTTTCTCAATACGAAAAGAGAGCTTCGCCTATCATCCACTTCGCAACACTCCTTTGAATAGCAGAGTTTTATCCCTGACTTCTTGTTTAAGATTGGGTTTCCGGCTCTTTTGAAATTCCCGTTCTCTTTTAATCCCAGTAGCAACTTGCGTCTTAGTGGCATTATCGCCTTGCTTGAGTTGAATTGATTAAACGGAAATGAGGAAAACAAGAAAATCAATCCAAACAAAGCCCGGATAGTGTTTATAACATGTTTTCTAAAAAATTAACAGTGGGGCATTGAGACTGATACATGGCCAACAATTTCTGGGTATACATTGAGAATTTAACTCAATACTTGAGCGAAAGATGAGCATGTTGATCATCACTGACATTTGGTTTGCAGATTTGGGGTATAAATTTGTTGCTTATACATCCCTGGAGACGAACAGGAGTCCTGTCACAGAAATTGCAATTTGAAACTTGGCCTTTTCTAGACTTCGAACTTAGAACTTTTCATGCCACTAGCAAATAAGCGATTGATACGCCCGAGAAAAAAAAGTAAATCGTATCGACACAAGTGTGAGTGGTTATATTGTTAAGGGTTTCTGAGTTTACGCTGTTTATTATCAGATCGTTTCTCACAAGGACTTTTTATACGGGCATATATATATATATATATATATATATATATATATATATATATATATATATATATGTTTTTCTGTTTTTTCTTGTTCTTTTATATTTTTCTTTCCAAGACAATGAAGAATGGACATGCAAATCTCTAAGGCATCATTTTCATGCACATTTTCGAAATGGTCGCGCTGTCAGGGAGGAAATAACGAGAATACGAGTTGTGGGGATGATAAAAGCATTGAAGTGAGTGAGAGGATGGGGGTTCCAGCGCGTATGGGAAATTGGCCCGCTCGAACAAGTGTATAAACCTCAAGAGATAAGCGTAAATTCCCGAACAAGCGGATGTCACATGTGCATATTTCTTTTTCTGCCAACCAAGTACACCTGATTCTTAAAAGTGTACACTCCTCTAGATTTAGTAGAACTAGCTTTGATATTTAATAATCAAAGCTTGGTTTGGCACAAGGCTACACCTAGCGGACACTGAGGATCGAAATCTCTATATTACTAGTAGTTTGCAAGCCCGATTTTCCGACTATTATTATTCAGCGAGTTGTGAAAATCTTGTCTTAATAACAGGTATCAAGAATGCTTCCGTTAGAAAATTCCAATGATTTTCAGTGAATAACAGCGTTTGTTTTTCCGACGCGAATATCTATCTTAATCCGAAATGCGTTCAAAAAGTATCTGACTTTGGGCATAAAAAAAAAATCAATTTTATACGTTTCACAAATTTTATTTAATCACCTTTGCCTTGGAGTTCACACACTTCTCGTGGAGATTTTGTCACTGTTGATAAACACATCTGGAACGCTACTGCACTATGTGAGAATATTGGTCCTCAGGCTCACACCTCCAGTGGAACTCTAATATACGATCCATCGCTAAAGATGAAGGTAGAATGATCGGCTCACTGTACCGTTTCAGTAAGTACCTGATTAATCATGCTATCCTCTATTCTTATGAGAACCAGAGGTAGCAGAAATGTGGCTCTACAAAGGATGATGAGAATACACATGTGCGCAACGACGAATTTTTAGAGAAAAGGGAAACAAAAAGGACGCTTATACTTAACATCATGACATAATGAGGAAAAAGGTCTGGATACTCACAGGATTGATTGAGGACAAGATGGTCAAAAGAAAACAATGCATAGCCTACCGAACGATCTTGTGTAATTGGATGAGGGTTAAAACGTTTAGGAGAGATAAAAAGAGACAAAATTTATTAAGAGCTACAAAAGACAGGAAATTGTGGAGAGCCATGATCACCAACATCTAGAAAGGGAGACGGCATATAGAAGAATTCGAAAATAATTTATTCTGGAAAATGACATCAACTTCTGGTGCTAGTGGAAGTTAAGGAAATGTTTAATCTACGGAATATATATATATATATATATATATATATATATATATATATATATATATATATATATTATATTTTTCTTGAACTTACTCGATCAAAAATCCGAATTAGGGCGGGGCGGAGGTGGGTAAAACAGGGCAATTACATTACAAAATCATACTGACGCGTTACAAACCATGCAAAAGAGAAGAAACCTAAAATTTGAAATATTTTGCAAAGAAACAATGCAAGGGTCTTGTGGCCACCCTGAATCTATGATACCGGGTCTGCACTCTACTTCATCTCAATTTTCATAAGGTAGTATTCATATAAAATCCAAATTTTATTGTAACATTATTATGTACAATAATGGATAATAATAATAATATTGGTGAAAAATTCAACGAGAAGGATTGAAAATAAATTTAATGTATTTAAATGTCACAATAGATCATTCAAATTATTCAATATTTTGCGGCAATTTTGAACATCAGCTTGAGGTTTTTCTTGGTAAAAAATTGAATAATTTTACCACATTCATCATTATCGATAAAAAAAAAATAGTGAAATTTATAGTGTTTCTTCGAGATTTCGCATGAGTAAAACAAATTCACGGATTTGGACGAAAAAAGAAACAATAATAAAATGTTCATCCTTTAATAGTCAACTGTTCTTAGTTTAATTAACCGACTACTAACAGGATGTTTTCCCGATCACTACCATGTTAACCTATTCAAGGCTGGAGTTAACCGTTGACTTCCAATCCTATACACACAAATGGCTTCTAAACGTAACTCTCTATCTTGAGTTGCCCTTGGACCTTGTAAAGGGTGAACCATACTGTAAATATATATATATATATATATATATTACTTATTATAAAACGCAGATTGTGTGTGTATGTGTGTGTCTGTTCGTTTATATATGGGATCGTATTTCCTACATTTTTCAACCGATTTCAACAAAACGTCACAGGACTACGTAAAATTACCCGGCGGTGGTTCTGACAGCGCCAAAAATTGGAATACGAAATTGTTTTTGCACGAAATCAATTTGAAAACACGATTAAGTCGCCAGAATGAAAGGAGGACAACTCAAATCGAGTTATACTTATTATAAAACCCAGGTTGTTTGTGTGTGTGTGTGTGTGTTCGTTTATATATGGGATCGGATTTCCTACATTTTTCAACCGATTTTAACAAAACTTCACTTTATTTTGGCAGGTAGTGTTTCTTATTGTCTTGCACACTTTTTTCTTTATTCTTACATTCAGAATGCTTTAAAAATTCCATTTACAAGACAATTGTTTATAATAAAATTCTATTTAATCGCTAGACTCATAACGATTGAAAACAATGTTTTTTGTTTGAGTTTAGGTTTGACCAATTCAAAAAAAAAAAAACTAATTACGACATGCGTGTCCGTAAACCTTAAACAATAATCTTTGTCAATTTTATTTTTCAGTCTTTATGATGGTCGATACTTGATCTTTCTCTTACTGTTACATCCCTGGGCAACGCCGGGCTCTACTGCTAGTATATATATATATATATATATATATATATATATATATATATATATATATAGGTAACTACACTCGTCTCGGAAAAAACTTCGGTTTCTTTTGATTTGCTAATGGTCAAATCAATCTCGAAGGAAAAAAAGGTTTTAAAAAAGAAAGAGCTATGAACATGAACGTCTGTCGAAAATAATCGTACAGCATACAGGTCCAAAGCCCAAAGAAAAAAAAATCTCGATACGAGTAGTCAACTAACTTAAAGTGCTCAATAAAAAGTAGAGCAGACCTAGTCAAACCGAGAGAGCCAGACAAACCTACCAAGATTTCACCTAAGCGGATCGTCAGGGAAAGTCTAGGTTTGACCATATATATATATATATATATATATATAGGTAGAAAAAAAAAACAATGTTGATAAGATGGCGAGGGTCACAAAGCACTGCTTGTGGCCCCAATCAGGCTTGTCACCACTAGGTCGGCGGTAGTACGCACTTTCCTGTTTGTATACCCTCTCTACATGCCAGATTTGGTAGCATCAGTCTTGTAGTTGTCGAAATTGAAGACATTAAATGATAAAGATTTTTTTATACGGAGTTGGAGTTTCTATGCACTGCTGAATTTGAAGTCAAACAGAAACTTGCTTTATAGATGAAATGAAATTTACAGACAGAACAAGACGGAAATACTGAATATATTGAAAAACAAACCCATAAATACAAAAAAGAAATATTATTCATTGTGATCTTCGCGCCGTCTCCCTCCAGAGTGTAAACGATTATAGCTCTCCACTGTTGCCTATCTCTTGCAGCTTTTAGTAACATTTGTCTTTTTAATGTAACTCCTAATCTTGGTTTCACTATCAATGTGCATAAGCTCGTCTGGTAGGTGCATCCGTTTTCCCTTCCATATGCCCTGCGAGGTTTTCCAATTCCTCCTTTTTCATTCGTCTCTCATTTTTTGATTCAGAGTGCTGTTTGTTTACATTTTCCTTCTTCGTTACTTACATGGTGGGGGTGAATCATGATCACCCACGCCCTGAAGGGACACGGCCCATAGACGACACCATACATGACTCAATCTTCGTTATACTTAAACTTGTTATCTGTGCACCTATCAGAAAGCGATGGCTTGCAAGCTGGTCTTAATCGGATATATCAAACTGTGAATGTTGGCGTATATGCGTTGAGATATGAAAGAGCAACAAGAAAAAGTTAGGGTTGGTCCATTGCTTTTCATAAATCCTGCTCGCCTACGCAATAACGAGTTGAATATCGATGTCCTTTCCCGAGGAAAGCTGTCACGCATGCGCACAAAACGAACCACTTGAGCAGAAAGGAAAAAAAAGAAAGAATGTCTTCAGTTCGTGTAGTGAACAGCACCGTTTAAACAACAGCAGACATTTTGAAAAGCCCTTGAACAATTATGAAGCTGGTTTCGGAATTCTTCAACGAGAATTTAACGAAACTAACAAAGACAGATTTTTGTTCTTTAGCCTAAGATCACTTGAGAGAATGAAGTTGGTTTGGAGAAACGGGAATATTTTTTTCCCTGTCTAATTTGTTTTTTTAAAGATTTGGATTAAGATTTTCTGAATTTCTTTCGTAAACTTTTTACTTAGATTCATCCAGATTATAATTATTTTTTTAATCCGTATCACTCCAAGCAAGGCAGTACAGTCACTAACACGCAAGAGGCTACAGGGTGTGGAGGAATTAGGAAAAAATATTAGTAATGAGTAGAAAGAAAAAAGAATAATCAGGAGGACAGTAGATAGCGATTAACATTGCATATATTGTACTTTATATATTTTTGAAGAATAATGTTAATGGAAAGCATGGAGCCGGAAGGGAGTTCCACAAGCAAGAAGTGCAAGAAAAGAAACTGAACATAGAAGTTACGGCTACATCTAGCTAGCTCAACTGTAAATTGATGAGATCTCGTCAACAGTCTAGTATTGCGCTTAAATTCATACAGTCTAGGTACCATAGCGAAAAACAAATATTTATTTGTATGGTAATACAAAATGTGGCACAAGACCAAAATGGGGAGTGGAGAAAAAGGACAGTCTTTTTCTGTCTTAACGTTAAACTTAGCTAGCCACAATCACTGACCCAAACATACTACAATATACCTTACACCAAAACAATGCAAGCTTACTTACCTTTCTTACTACATCCACCATAATACCTCAGAATATCTATGAAGTCCTAACTTCTCCACATATGTACATTTCATTGTCTGTGAGGTGGGGATAAAACAATAACCATGAAGGTATTTATTGAAAAGGCCCAGTGAGGCAACCTTACGGCCGTGGGCAAGTGACTGAAGCCGAGCGACCAGATCTGGGCCAATAATATTTATCACCAAAAGTCTGCCAGTAGTTTAATAAAATTTCGAACATAGTCGTCATTCATGTTGTGAATAATAATAATAATAATAATAATAATAATAATAATAATAATAATAATTAGCAGTCCCCGTGAAAATTTCACAGTTCTTCTGTTTGAATTTTCTAATTTATTAATATTTAATAAATAAGCACCTTGCGAGTTCAAAGACTATAATGTAAGCCTAGAAATTCTCCTATTGCACTGAGGCTGACAACTTTAACCAAATATTGCTATTTTAATCATGAGTATGGATGTACGTAATTATTTAAATAAGTAAGAAGGGTGCTGATGAAAAGATTTAAAACTGTTTTCCATTTCACTGAAGTTGACGTTAAAAACACAAGAGCGTGATCACCTCCTCCATCTTTCTCTTTTATGTTTTTTTATTTTTTTTATCTTACTGAGCCAATGCATCGACCCTGATGCCTTCTCCATCTTTCATCGCGATCAAAACGGAATAGTTTATTATTTATTAGATACTAGCAAGGGCGTGAAGAAGAAGAAGAAGAAGAAGAAGAAGAAGAAGAAGAAGATGCCGGTAAGAATGAAAGAAAGAAAGAAAGAAAGAAAGAAATAAAGAAAATCCAGAAATAAACAACGTAGTGATAGAAAAAAGAAAGAAAAAAGAAAGAGAGAAAGAGAGAACGAAAGAAGGAAAGAAAAAAAAGAAAAACGAAAGAAAGAAAAAAGAAAGAAGGAAAGAAAGAAAAAGTAGAAAAAATCAGGAGAGAAGAAAAACATGGTGGCAAAAAGAAAGAAAAACAAACAAACAAATGAAGATAAAAAAAAGGAAAAAAGAAAGCAAAAGAAAAATGAGAAGAGAAAGAGAAGAACATGGTGAGAGAAAAAAGAAAGCAAAAAGAAAAAGGATGAAAAAGAAGAACAACATGATGGTAGAAAGAAAGAAAGAAAAAGAAGAAAAGGATGAAAAATAGAAAAGAACAAGAACGTGATGGTAGAAAAAAAAAAGAAATAAAGAAAAAGAAGAAAAAAGAAAGAGGGAAAGAAAGAAAAAGGATGAAAAATTAGAAAAAAAAATCAGGAGAGAAGATGAAGAAGAAGAATTGTATATGCTACTACAACTCCGAATGCTTCCACTCCTACAAATATCATAAATATAGAACCGAATGTGTGGTTACGGAATAAAATCATTCACACTGAAATTTGTGACTTTCTTATGCAAAATTTCCAAGCAGACATTTATAGTTATTACTATTTGTCATTTTTGCACAGCGCATTGAATGTTATCAGTTAGTTTTGCACTTAATGGATGTCAAGCTACACCCAGCAGCCCTAGGTATCCAGTACTTTTTTCTGATTGTTCGTGTTGTGGCAAGCAAACAGTCCTTCCTCAACGCACAAAAACTTACAGGTAAATTCATGCTTTCAATCATTGGTAAAGATTCTATGACACTTCTCCTAATGCTCCGATTACAATAGACAAATAATAATAATAATAATAATCAGAAGAAGAAGAAGAAGAAGAAGAAGAAGAAGATCTGATATTATCATAAAATACAAAAAAAATTCAGGAAGTGTATGCTTATTGACATAGCAGTACCATCTGAGAGAAACATTTCCATAAAAATTAATGAGAAATTGTCCAAATACAAGGACCTGGAAATCGAGATTAACAGGATGTGGGGAATGAAGACTGAGACTGTACCAATAGTAATCGGAGCACTGGGCCTCGTGGGAAAAGGAATGGACAATTTTACTAACAGTGTTCCCGGTAACATCAAAATACAAGTTGCCAAGAAAATCGCCTTACTAGGAACATCCCATATATTAAGAAAAGTGCTATTTACACTATTTACATTGATCGGACTGTTGAACTCATTTTTACTGCCATATTCACGATGCTCTGGCCGCTATACGCTCCGGGCTTCTTCAGGTGACATACATTAGGATTTAGAACTGATCTATTTATTTAGTCCCAGATTGTTCTAGTCCCACGTGTCATGCCTTTAAACTGAGATATCCAGAAAAATCGCGAATATGATAATAAAAATGAGGACAACAGTCCGGACAATGTAAATAGTGTAGTTACAATACCTCATGTCAGAACTATAGGCAGATGTATTTTGTTATTATTATTATTATTATAATTATTATTATTATTATTGTTATCTTTTGATTGGTTTGTTGATACAACCATTTACCAAAAATCACACCTTGAGGTTACGAGCATATTTGAGCAAATATAGCACCACATAAATTTGTTAATCTCTTAAATCCCTAAGAATTCTGACTTTTAGGGAACTTAAAATTGCAGTTGAAACCTGGAATTCAAATTAAGGCGAATGCAGCAAAGCACCAGATGACGATCCAAGAAAAGGACATTGCATATATTTTTGAAAAGTGAATGGAAATATTGGGATATGTTTGAAATCTCAAGATTACTTTGAAGTAGACTAAGGTGACACTATTCTAAGTAGGCTATTTTGCCGTTGACATTAAATAGCTAAATACTTATCGGTCATACTGGCAACTTGGCGGGGATGGAGTATTATGGTCTTATAAATATTTTGCTATTCACAGGACTATTCTGTGAGACGATGAGGATACAATAACTCCTTCAGTAGATCTTGATCCTATAAAGAAATAACCATTTTTAGTTGGTACAAGAAACCACCGACTAAGCGATATATAAGCGCGGGATCTATTAAGCAACATCCCAGGCCGAATCAAAGCTGTAGACAAAAAGAGCACAAGCAACAGTAACATAAACCAAGCTGCTAGACCCTCTCCTGCAGTCGATGTAGAAAAGTATTGGCCTCATTACCCACCTGAGAGCCTGCAACAAGCATGAAAATCACACTGACATTTTTGTTCACCAAGTTAAGCCAAGAGATATACACTGACGTGCGAAAAGTTCTGAGATAGCAGTATGTGATGGTAATGATATGTGGTGCCACCGTAGCTTGAGAGAAAAGGTCTAAACCTATGTTTTGATATTGGGTGAATCTGACTTGGCTGGTCATAGCAAGGCGACGTGAATTGTCGAAGTTCAAAGATAATACCAGCCATTCTCTTATGAGGAAACATTTGACATTCATTGAACGAGCAGCCAGTGCTACTCGAGTTATGTTTTTCTGCTCTCTCTGGCCATCGGACTGAGATGAAGCTGTAGAATATGTTCTCATCTCTAATGGTAATAGTAATATTAACCATTGCCTTATAAGCAAACCTTCGACATTCATTGACCGAACAACCATTGCTACTCGAGTTACGCTTTTCTTCACACTGCGGCCTGGGGTTGGGATCAAAGTGTAGTATCTGTTCTCTTCATCTGTAATGAGTAATATTAGCCATTTCCTTACCGGTAATTATTAACAAAGCAACCAATTATACTCTCGGCTGAAATTTATAAAAGCTTTCAATTAAAACATTTTTTTAGGAAAATATTTTTTGTCAAGTTCAACTATTATCGTTCTTTCCAGTAATGATGGGATTTGCCTTCCTAACATATTGTTCGAAGTGATGTGTAACGTGACCTCATGATTATGTCATTAATTTATTTAATTACAGTATATTGTCATAATTTTATTATTAGTTATTGTTGTTAAAGTTTTCTTTGACAGAACAGAAGTCTCGTTCCGTCAAACTTTTATTGCTGTATATTGTTAGAACTGTACTATTTTATTGATAATTATTTTTGTTAATCACTTATTGTGCCTAATAAAATCTATGGTGAGAACAAATCTTGTAAAATCCTCGGTATGTTTTGTGATGTCAACGAAACTCTTTGCCATTTTTGTAATGCCAACGAATACTCGTTGTCACTTTCGTAATGCTCGTTGTAGTAGAGACTTTGTAATCGCAGATACAAATATAGTAACGCCGTTGAAGAATACTGGTGTCAGACGCCTTCGAATAACACTCGCAGTAATAGTACTTGCTCGATTATACCCGCTCGAAAAGTAACCATCGTATAGTGATCTGAACAGAGAAATAGTATATTGAATAGTATGGAAAATAGCGGTCCGTATAGTAATAGAGGATAGACTAGAAATGGTGATCCGTATAGTAATAGAGGATAGACTAGAAACAGAGATCGTTACTACCTACTTATGCATTTCTCTCATGATCACGTGATCCACTTAATTCAATAATGGGATCGTCTGAGTCTGCTCTCTGGCAATCTACGTTCAACATACAGTCTCGGCAGTGACAATTTATTCCTATATAACAGTATGACAATAATCTACACCCGAGAGAAAGGCTTCTGATCAGTAGGTTTGAGGAACGTGGAAACAACTTTTAATTGCTGTTGTTCCCAGGTCCACAATGACCCGGGTGGTAAAACGTGTTAGGGTCCCCGCTATCGACAAATAGTTAACCTCCACACTTTGATCAAAACACTATGAAAGTATAAAAATACATTTTTATAGTAAAAAATACCAGCAATACAGTTTTTGTCAAAATATTGTAATACTCTCAATAAAATTAAATTTCGGCATTAAATGATCCATACGGAGTTGATATGCCGCGAAATAAACAAACAACGCATCTTCTATCCGTAAAATAAACGAAAAATTTAGAAAAAGAACTCTGAAACCTTTGTTCACCAAGTTAAGCTATATATATATAGCCATGATATCGCAGCCAGTTCAGGGTAATGGTAGATGGCGCCACGATGTGAATTATTATCGAACGGTGTGTTATAGTAAGTGCTAGGCGGATAGAACTTTTAATTTCTGAAACAGCGTGGATCCCTTAAATCAAACGATATTTTAATTATCAAAATCTTCTCTATATTTATCTTTCAACAACTTTAATTTCGAGAATAATTACTCCAGTAACATCTGAGCGCCAGTCACGGACATATTCTACAGGAACAGAATCGGTTTTCTGCAAAATCTCGCAATTTAAAAAAAAACAATATAAAAAAAATTACAAAGAAAAAAAAAATTTTCTCTTTCAAAATACGACAGAAAATAAATTTAAAAAAAAAAATAATGTATTTCAGAATCAAATCTGAATTAATTTAAACAATTCTTTTTTTCTCTCCGTCGTCTCATTTGCTCTTTTTAGTGAATTTCGATATTCTTTTATCATTGAAATCTCTAACGAAATTTCCTGAAAACGAAAAGATAATAATACTAATAATTTGGTGAGGGGTGGGGTGGGGAAGAAGACGAATTCTCTCCACAAAAAGTGAAAAAAAAAAAAAATAAAAAAATAAAAGTTCCTTCATTAATTCTCGTCATGTTATCAGAGTAATGGCGAAGAAAACGACCAGTAGGGGAATTGATTAATATAAAGAGATAGCCTCATCAACATAAATGATACACCCAGCGGGTGGGGAGGGAAGGCACCTGATGGGTGGAGTGGAACAGAAGAAGAAAAAACGGAGGGAAGTGGTTTAATCAGTTTCTTTTCTCCCGCCATTCTCTCCTCGTCACTACCATGACAGTCACATGGTACATTAGATTTAACCAGGACAACTCGGCGGGAAAAGAAATGAGGATACGATAAGAAAAGACGATGACGACGACGATAAAATAATAATAACAATAATAATAATAATAATAATATGACAATGTTTTCCATAGTCCAGAGTAAAGTGGAAATAAATAGGACGACTGGTCGACTGACAGTTTGTTGGAAATTAGAGATAGGATGATTCCTACACGCTCCCTAAATAATATTAGTCTCTTGAAGGATATTCCCACAAAGTCAGCCATTAATATTTCACCATCTTTTTAATGTTCTTTTTTTTTTTAAATTTATTTATTTACTTTTGGTTGTTTAATTTTTTCCCAATTGATAAGTGTCTTATATGACACACACTACAAGAAACTGGTGTTTTGGTTTACATTTACGTTCAATATGGCATTTTTTGTAAATTTTAAGATTATCATCATTAAAAGAATGGCCGGATTATTGATATTTTTTCTGCTGCTGCTTTTGTTATAATCACAAAGATTCGAGCGATCCATTTTTTGGCATCTTCAAGAATATAGTTTCATAGTTTCCGGTTTAGACATGTTAAAAAAAAAACGGAAATAAACCTTTCATATACGGGGCTAGAATAGATGGGTTGAAAAGTTTAATAATCATAAGAAGAAGAATGCGAAGAAGATGAATCCGAAGAAGAAGAAGAAGAAGAAGAAGAAGAAGAAGAAGAAGAAGAAGAAGAAGAAGAAGGATGCGAATAAGAATACGGAAAATGCGAAGACGAATGCGAAGAAGAATGTTTGAGAAGAAGAATGTTAAAAAAAGAAAAGAAGAATCAAAAGAATGCGAAAGAAGAATGCGAAGGAGAATTAAGAATAGGAATGGCGCAAAGAAGAATGAGAAGTATGCGAAGAAAAAAAAGAAAAGAATAAAGAAAAATAAGAATGTAGAGAAGAAGAAGAAGAAAGAAGAAGATGAAGAAGAAGAAGAAGAAGACGAAGAAGAAGAAGAAGAAGAAGCAGATGAAGAAGCAGATGAAGAAGAAGAAGAAGAAGCAGATGAAGAAGAAGAAGAAGACGAAGAAGAAGAAGAAGAAGAAGAAGAAGCAGATGAAGAAGAAGAAGAAGACGAAGAAGAAGAAGAAGAAGAAGCAGATGAAGAAGAAGAAGAAGAAGAAGAAGAAGAAGAAGAAGAAGGATGCGAATAAGAATACGGAAAATGCGAAGACGAATGCGAAGAAGAATGTGGAGAATAAGAAGAATGAGAAGAAGAATGTTAAAAAGAAAAGAAGAATGCAGCAAAGAATGCGAAGAAGAATGCGAAGGAGAATGTGAAGAAGACAGAGAAGAATAGGAAGAAGGATGCAAAAAGAAGAATGAAATGCGAAGAAGAAGAAGAAAAGAATAAGAAAAATAAGAATGTAGAGAAGAAGAAGAAGAAGAAGAAGCAGATGAAGAAGAAGAAGAAGAAGAAGCAGATGAAGAAGAGATGAAGAAGAAGAAGAAGAAGCATATGAAGAAGAAGAAGAAGAAGAAGAAGAAGAAGAAGGATGCGAATAAGAATACGGAAAATGCGAAGAGAACGAAGAAGAATGTGGAGAATAAGAAGAATGAGAAGAAGAATGTTAAAAAGAAAAGAAGAATGCAGCAAAGAATGCGAAGAAGAATGCGAAGGAGAATGTGAAGAAGACAGAGAAGAATAGGAAGAAGGATGCAAAGAAGAATGAGAAGTATGCGAAGAAGAAGAAGAAAAGAATAAGAAAAATAAGAATGTAGAGAAGAAGAAGAAGCAGATGAAGAAGCAGATGAAGAAGAAGAAGAAGAAGCAGATGAAGAAGAAGAAGAAGAAGACGAAGAAGAAGAAGAAGAAGAAGCAGATGAAGAAGAAGAAGACGAAGAAGAAGAAGAAGAAGAAGCAGATGAAGAAGCAGATGAAGAAGAAGAAGAAGAAGCAGATGAAGAAGAAGAAGAAGAAGAAGAAGAAGAAGAAGAAGAAGAAGAAGAAGAAGGATGCGAATAAGAATACGGAAAATGCGAAGACGAATGCGAAGAAGAATGTGGAGAATAAGAAGAATGAGAAGAAGAATGTTAAAAGAAAAAGAAGAATGCAGCAAAAGAACGAAGAAAGAAGCGAAGGAGAATGTGAAGAAGACAGAGAAGAATAGGAAGAAGGATGCAAAGAAGAATGAAGAAGCGAAGAAGAAGAAGAAAAGAATAAGAAAAATAAAGAATGTAGAGAAGAAGAAGAAGAAGAAGCAGATGAAGAAGAAGAAGAAGAAACGAAATGAAGAAGAAGAAGAAGAAGCAGATGAAGAAGCAGAAAGAAGAAGAAGAAGCAATGAAGATGAAGAAGAAGAAGAAGAGAAGAAGAAGAAGAAGAAGCAGATGAAGAAGAAGAAGAAGACGAAGAAGAAGAAGAAGAAGAAGAAGCAGATGAAGAAGCAGATGAAGAAGAAGAAGAAGAAGCAGATGAAGAAGAAGAAGAAGAAGAAGAAGAAGAAGAAGAAGAAGCAGATGAAGAAGAAGAAGAAGACGAAGAAGAAGAAGAAGAAGCAGATGAAGAAGCAGATGAAGAAGAAGAAGAAGAAGAAGAAGAAGAAGAAGAAGAAGAAGAAGAAGAAGAAGAAGCAGATGAAGAAGAAGAAGAAGACGAAGAAGAAGAAGAAGAAGAAGCAGATGAAGAAGCAGATGAAGAAGAAGAAGAAGAAGCAGATGAAGAAGAAGAAGAAGAAGAAGAAGAAGAAGAAGAAGAAGAATACGGAAAATGCGAAGAATACGAAGAAGAATGAAGAAGAATGAGAAGAAGAATGTTAAAAAGAAAAGAAGAATGCAGCAAAGAATGCGAAGAAGAATGCGAAGGAGAATGTGAAGAAGACAGAGAAGAATAGGAAGAAGGATGCAAAGAAGAATGAGAAGTATGCGAAGAAGAAGAAGAAAAGAATAAGAAAAATAAGAATGTAGAGAAGAAGAAGAAGAAGAAGCAGATGAAGAAGAAGAAGAAGAAGACGAAGAAGAAGAAGAAGAAGAAGCAGATGAAGAAGCAGATGAAGAAGAAGAAGAAGAAGCAGATGAAGAAGAAGAAGAAGAAGACGAAGAAGAAGAAGAAGAAGAAGAAGAAGAAGAAGCAGATGAAGAAGAAGAAGAAGACGAAGAAGAAGAAGAAGAAGAAGCAGATGAAGAAGCAGATGAAGAAGAAGAAGAAGAAGCAGATGAAGAAGAAGAAGAAGAAGAAGAATACGGAAAATGCGAAGACGAAGAAGAATGGAGAATAAGAAGAATGAGAAGAAGAATGTTAAAAAGAAAAAAGAAGAATGCAGCAAAAAGAATGCGAAGAAGAATGCGAAGGAGAATGTGAAGAAGACAGAGAAGAATAGGAAGAAGGATGCAAAGAAGAATGAGAAGTATGCGAAGAAGAAGAAGAAAAGAATAAGAAAAATAAGAATGTAGAGAAGAAGAAGAAGAAGAAGAAGCAGATGAAGAAGAAGAAGAAGAAGACGAAGAAGAAGAAGAAGAAGATGATGAAAAGCAGATGAAGAAGAAGAAGAAAGATGAAGAAGAAGAAGAAAGAAGAAGAAGAAGAAGAAGAAGAAGAAGAAGAAGAAGCAGATGAAGAAGAAGAAGACGAAGAAGAAGAAGAAGAAGAAGCAGATGAAGAAGCAGATGAAGAAGAAGAAGAAGCAGATGAAGAAGAAGAAGAAGAAGACGAAGAAGAAGAAGAAGAAGAAGATGATGAAGAAGAAGAAGACGAAGAAGAAGAAGAAGAAGAAGCAGATGAAAAGCAGATGAAGAAGAAGAAGATGAAACAGTTGAAGAAGAAGAAGAAGAAGACGAAGAAGAAGAAGAAGAAGCAGATGAAGAAGAGAAGAAAGAAGACGAAGAAGAAGAAGAAGAAGAAGCAGATGAAGAAGCAGATGAAGAAGAAGAAGAAGAAGAAGAAGAAGAAGAAGAATACGGAAAATGCGAAGACGAATGCGAAGAAGAATGTGGAGAATAAAGAAGAAGAAGAAGAATGTTAAAAAAAGAAAAGAAGAATGCAGCAAAGAATGCGAAGAAGAATGCGAAGGAGAAATGAAGAAGACAGAGAAGAATAGGAAGAAGGATGCAAAGAAGAATGAGAAAGCGAAGAAGAAGAAAAGAATAAGAAAATAAGAATGTAGAAGAAGAAGAAGAAGAAGCAGATGAAAGAAGAAGAAGACGAAGAAGAAGAAGAAGAAGAAGAAGCAGATGAAGAAGAAGATGAAGAAGAAGAAGAAGAAGAGATGAAGAAGAAGAAGAAGAAGAAGAAGAAGAAGAAGAAGAAGAAGATGAAGAAGAAGAAGAAGAAGACGAAGAAGAAGAAGAAGAAGAAGAAGAAGCAGATGAAGAAGAAGAAGAGAAGAAGAAGAAGAAGAAGAAGCAGATGAAGAAGCAGATGAAGAGAAAAGAAGAAGAAGAAGCAGATGAAGAAGAAGAAGAAGAAGAAGAAGAAGAAGAAGAAGAACCAGATGAAGAAGAAGAAGACGAAGAAGAAGAAGAAGAAGCAGATGAAGAAGCAGATGAAGAAGAAGAAGAAGAAGCAGATGAAGAAGAAGAAGAAGAAGAAGAAGAAGAAGAAGAAGAATACGGAAAATGCGAAGACGAATACGAAGAAGAATGTGGAGAATAAGAAGAATGAGAAGAAGAATGTTAAAAGAAAAGAAGAAATGCAAAAGAATGCGAAGAAGAATGCGAAAGGAGAATGAAGAAGAAGACAGAGAAGAATAGGAAGAAGGATGCAAAGAAAAAGAATGAGAAGTAAGAAGAAGAAGAAGAAAAAGAATAAGAAAATAAGAAGTAGAGAAGAAGAAGAAGAAGAAGAAGCAGATGAAGAAGAAGAAGAAGAAGACGAAGAGAAGAAGAAGAAGAAGCAGATGAAGAAGCAGATGAAGAAGAAGAAGAAGAAGCAGATGAAGAAGAAGAAGAAGAAGACGAAGAAGAAGAAGAAGAAGAAGAAGAAGAAGAAGAAGAAAGATGAAGAAGAAGAAGAAGACGAAGAAGAAGAAGAAGAAGAAGCAGATGAAGAAGCAGATGAAGAAGAAGAAGAAGAAGAAGAAGAAGAAGAAGAAGAATACGGAAAATGCGAAGACGAATGCGAAGAAGAATGTGGAGAATAAGAAGAATGAGAAGAAGAATGTTAAAAGAAAAAAGAATGCAGCAAAAAGAATGCGAACGAAGAAGAATGCGAAGGAGAATGTGAAGAAGACAGAGAAGAATAGGAAGAAGGATGCAAAGAAAAAGAAGTATGCGAAGAAGAAGAAGAAAGAATAAGAAAAATAAGAATGTAGAGAAGAAGAAGAAGAAGAAGCAGAGAAGAAGAAGAAGAAGAAGAAGACGAAGAGAGAAGAAGAAGCAGATGAAGAAGCAGATGAAAGAAGAAGAAGAAGAAAGATGAAGAAGAAAGAAGAAGAAGAAGAAGAAGAAGAAGAAGAAGAAGAAGAATGAAGAAGAAGAAGAAGAAGAAGAAGAAGAAGAAGAAGAAGAAGAAGTAGATGAAGAAGAAGAAGAAGAAGAAGAAGAAGATGAAGAATGAAGAAGAAGAAGAAAGAAGAAGAAAGAAGAAGAAGCAGATGAAGAAGAAGAAAGACGAAGAAGAAGAAGAAGAAGCAGAAGAAGAAGCAGATGAAGAAAGAAGAAGAAGAAGCAGAGATGAAGAAGAAGAAGAAGACGAAGAAGAAGAAGAAGAAGCAGATGAAAGAAGAAGAAGAAGAAGAAGAAGAAGAAGAAGAAGAGATGAAGAAGCAGATGAAGAAAGAAGAAGAAGAAGGAAGAAGAAGAAGACGGAAAATGCGAAGACGAATGCGAAGAAAGAATGTGGAGAATAAGAAGAATGAGAAGAAGAATATTAAAAAAGAAAAGAAGAATGCAATGCGAAGAAAAAATGCGAAGGAGAATGTGAAGAAGACAAGAGAAGAATAGGAAGAAGGAATAAAAGAAGAAATGAGAAGTAAGAAGAAGAAGAAGAAAAAAAAAGAAAAGAAAAATAAAGAATGTAGAGAAGAAGAAAAGCAGATGAAGAAGAAGAAGAAAAGACGAAGAAGAAGAAGAAGAAGCAGAAAAGCAGATGAAGAAGAAGAAAGAAGATGAAGATGAAGAAGAAGAAAAGAAGAAGAAGAAGAAAGAAGAAAAGCAGATGAAGAAAGAAGAAAGACGAAGAAGAAGAAGAAGCAGATGAAGAAGCAGATGAAGAAGAAGAAGAAGAAGCAGATGAAGAAGAAGAAGAAGAAGAAGAAGAAGAAGAAAGAAGAAGAAGGATGCGAATAAGAATACGGAAAATACGAAGAAGAATACGAAGAAGAATGTGGAGAATAAGAAGAAGAGAAGAAAAGAATGTTAAAAAGAAAAGAAGAATGCAGCAAAAAGAATGCGAAGAAGAATGCGAAGGAGAAATGAAGAAGAGAGAAGAATAGGAAGAAGGATGCAAAGAAGAATAGAAGAAGAAGAAGAAGAAAAGAATAAGAAAAATAAGAATGTAGAGAAGAAGAAGAAGAAGAAGCAGCAGAAGAAAAGAAGAAGAAGAAGACGAAGAAGAAGAAGAAGAAGAAGAAGATGAAGAAGAAGAAGAAGAAGAAGAATGAAGATGAAGAAGAAGAAAGAAGAAGAAGACGAAGAAGAAGAAGAAGAAGAAAAGCAGATGAAGAAAGAAAGAAGAAGAAGAAGAAGAAGAAGAAGAAGCAGATGAAGAAGCAGATGAAGAAGAAGAAGAAGAAATGAAGAAGAAGAAGAAGAAGAAGAAGCAGATGAAGAAGAAAGAAAGAAGAAGAAGAAGAAGAAGCAGATGAAGAAGAAGAAGAAGAAGAAGAAGAAGAAGAAGAAGAAGAAGAAGAACAGAAGAGAAGAAGAAGAAGAAGAAGAAGAAAGAATGCAGCAAGAAGAAGAAAAAATGCGAAGAAAAAAAGAACGAAGAAGAAAAATGCGAAGAAAAAAAATAAAGTATGCGAAGAAGAAGAAAAAGAATAGAAAAAATAAAATAAGAATGAAGAAGAAGAAGAAGAAGAAGAAGAAGAAGAAGAAGAAGAAGAAGAAGAAGAAGAAGAAAAAAAAGAATCTGGGCAACTCCTGAAATAAAACATACCTATAGAAGCGAACCTTGTCATCGGAACCAAGTTTTCACGAGACGTTCTTAAAAACCGATCGATTTGATTTATCCTACACAAACAACAAAGTTTGGTGATTAAGAATAGTTCTTTGACACACACTCAGAATCGGTGAAGTGAGTTTGAATTCCAGCCTAGTGTATTGTGTTCAATTTCGCATTAATACTCTTGAGAAAGAAATTAATTCATTTCTTCCCCACCAGCTGTTTAGCCTTGGTTGGCAACCAGTTAGGAGAAGGATAACTTTGAATTCAATTACGCGGAGAAAGCAACAGGATCTATTCTAGTATATTTCCTATAAAAATATGGCGATTTAAAAACAAAAAATAAAGCTATGGCGAGCTATGATCACCTACATACTGAAGAGACATGGCATTAAAAAAAATATGAAACTAATAGCGAATAATCTAATTCAAAAGCAAAAGGTAAGAGTTTAGAACAGTCATTTCTTTTCGTTCTCACTTATTCACTCACAAAGTCTCTCATGCATAACCATATACATAAACATTGATACTGTACAATGTTTCTTGCATTTTGTAACATTTCGTTGAAGATAACGTTGTCAGCATTTTAAACCATTGGCGGCAATTTTCACTATGGAAGACCATACATGTAAACATCTTTTGCTTCAGAAACAGGAAACGTCAACATGTTACAAAAAGAAAAATGAGAACTAAAGTTGTGAAGTGTTCAAAGCAACATGAGAAAATTCCACTCCAACAGAGCAAGAAGAGACGTCCTGTCACTAGTAAAGTCTAAAGGGAAAGAAGAAGAAGAGGCTTTCAAATCTCGCGCCGCCTGTGATTATCGTCAGGAGGTGGTAATCCAGCAGCCTACAATGTCCCACGTGATAAAAAAAATGCGTGAGCCACAAGGAAAGAATTTTTTTTTTTTTTTACTTATATTCATCTCATACAAGGTCCAGGAGCCACTCACTATAGAGGGTTACTGTGTAGAGTTCTAATAACGTGCGAAAAGACAAGTGCGAGTAGCACAGAGACTGTCACCTCAATGCAACTCGGTCAAAAAAACAAAAAACAAAAAAAACAACAACAACAACAAAAACGCCCGTCATTCTACCGGAAAGAGCACCTAGTCACATGACAAGCAATTGGCCAATAGCGTTATTTGTTTGGCCTACCGCAAGGGCAATAAAGAGCCAGTAATTTGACCAATGGAGACAGTTAAAGCTCATTTCTTCTTTTACAAATATTTTTCTCTACTCAAATAAATATATTAGAAATAAATCATATCCAACAATGTACGTTAATTACGGTGTTATCTGTGAAAATATTATATCAAAATTTCAATTTTTCTTTTAATTATAATAGGAATCTTTTCTCAAAAATAAAATCAACTTTTCTCAGACTTTTCTAAAAGGCAGATCTTTTGTTGAGGAAATGGCAGTAGTATCTTTTTAATATATATATATATATATATATATATATATATATATATATATATATATATATATATATATACTCTTAATAGTCCGGCCCGGCCTTATGATGTACTGTCCTTCATGTGGCCCACTGTTGCCCATGTCTATCTTAGAACAACTTCCCAAACTATAAGAGATTGGCCCTGGGAAACTTATCACCACCTGACTAGAAAAACTTTCACAGACCCTGATTCTATTCTCTCAAACTCCTTGCCGGCAGCGTGTGCGAAACACTTGCTGCATTAAAAATCTGTCGTGCGAATAGAACAAAATCAAATTGGTGAATGAATAGGAAAAAAAAAGACGAAAATTAATTAAAACAAAACAAAAAAAAAAACAAAACAAAAAAAGCTTATCACCCCATTGGAACTCGCTCAAAGAAAAACAAAACGACCCTCATCCTAGCGGAGAGAGCACCTAGTCACATGACAAGCAATTGGCCAATAGCGTTATTTGTTTGGCCTACCGCAGGCGCAATAAAGAGCCAGTAATTTGACCAATCGAGACAGTTAAAGCCCGGATTATTATTTTTTTGCCTGTCAAAATAAATTGTGCATCAAAGCAAGGAAGATTCGCGTTATGAGACGCTGGCGATCGGTGAGAAAATGAAGTCGTGACATGTTTACAAGATTTGATCGGTGAGTGACAAAAAAAAATTGAAAACATAGCTAAGTGGTTAGGATATGGATTTGAGGTGTTAAGGTTTTGGATTTATTCCCTTTATTAACTGGACTTTAAAAACAAATATTTGGAAGTGTAAAAGAATACCTCCTCAAGTATAAATAAATAGCTAAAAACTCGCCTATCGTCCGGTTTACACACCTCTTCACTCTTTTAAATAGTAATAGAGGCTTATCCCTTGTTTCCTGTTTAGGATTCGATTTCAGGATCCTCCTAAAGTCTACTTCAACTCTTTACTCCTAGCGCTTGTCTTTTCGTACGTTAATATAACTCCACACAGTAACGCTCTATCGTGAGTGGACCCTGGACCCTGTATTGGGTGAATATTAGTAAAAAAAAAAAAAACAAAAAAAAAAACGGTTTTCCTTGTGACTCACGCATTTCTCTATAATGTAGGACATTGTAGGCTGCTGGATTATCCCCCCTGACGATAATCACAGGCAGCGCGAGTGTTGAAAACCTCTTCCTCTTTCCTTTTTGACTTTGCTAATGACAGGAGGTCTCTTCTTCTTCTGTTGGCATGGAGTTCAGTCTATACTAATGTTGGTATTTACTATCCCCTACCAACAAGGGTACATGTGGCACAAGGCTGAGATTAAGGTGGGTCATCCGAGCCCGTAGGCTCGGCCAAAAAATCCCTGTCTACCTCCCCGGACGAGATTCTGTCCTTCAGCACAGCCTCGTCTGGGTTCTTCTCTGCCCAAGGCAGTGAGTTCGGAAGGAGATGCGAACAGTCACAGCCTCGGTAGAACAGTCTATATCACTGTTAATATTTAACACCCCCGGAGGCTCGGCCCAAAATATTCCCTTAGAAGCCGCATAAACTGGTTCAGGGACTGTCTACCCAACCGGGACGAAACTTTGCCCTTAGGCAAAGCCTCTCCAGCAGAGAGTTCGACAGTAAAGAACAGTCTATGTCAATGTTATATTTAACGCCCCCACCCCACGTGGGTCATACGTTGCACAAGACCGGGTTTATCGTGGCTTCTCCGAGCCCGTAGTCTCGGCCAAAAATATTCCTTTCGAACCCATATAAACGGGTTCAGGGCCTGTCTACCTTCCCGGACGAAACTTTGCCCTTCAGTAAAGCCTCGTCCGGGTTCCTCTCTGCTCAAGGCAGTGAGTTCGACAGTAAAGAACAGTCTATATCACTGTTCCATTGAGGCTTACCTTTCCTACTAACTTCATAATAAGTGGAAGAATCCACAATAGCCTCATTAGAAGGAAGACGCCGCATCATTTTTGTAACATGTCCGTTTAATATATTTATTAATACTTGTATGTTTAAATTCCATGTTTTTGTGTCTTATTTTCGCCTGGATTCAAGGAAAATATCAAAATGATTTTATCGGGTTTCAGAAATTTATCATATAAATTTAGGTTATCTTTGGAAAACGAGGTAGATATACGAACTGAATAGAATAAGTGTATTGTCTCCTAAATTCACGACACAACGCCTTAATCCACTAGGCCATGGCTTAGACGTTGTACAAGCCCCGCGTCTGGCAGTGTGCTCTTGGACTCATTGGAAACGGACGAACAATAACTGAGCAATACTAAAAATAAGAACTAGACGATACCCCTAGACATGAGAAAAGAGTCTACCCTGAGAACAGTCTATCTCCGTCCATTTCAGAATTCCCTGTAGATCGATATACACTTGAGGGAGACCGGAGGCCACACCAAGCAAAAAACGTTATGATAACAACAACAAGAATGAAGACAATAGTGCTAATATAAATAATGCAAATAATGATAATACTTCACCCCAGAAATTCAAACAGACGTCATATGTAAGTTTGTCCCAGGTATGACGATAAACTACACCCAGCAGCAAGCAGTTTATTCCGGAGATTAGAAATTTTGTGGAGCGTGAGGCCATCTCTAAATTGTTGTTGCTCCCAGGTTCACCTGACCCGGGATGGTAGCACTTATTAGGGTCCCAGCCATGGGAAAATAGTGAACCCTCAAACGAAGACGAAACTATGAAGGTATAAAAATACATTTTCATAGTAAAATTGCAAATAATACCTATTCACAGTAGAATTATCAAAAATACATTTGAAGAAAAATGGCCGACAATGCATTTTATCTGTAGTTGAAGGCATTCAATTACGTTCAAAATATTTAGATTTTGGCATTAAATAATTCAAAGAGGTGTTGATATGCTTCTAAACAAATCAACCACAACCCCGATTCTTGCTTGTACATTAAGTTCTCTCGAGTACGCAGGCCGATAGTCGAAATAAATACCATTTACATTGTTTGGACTTTTGTCCTCATCTTTATACTCGTATTCTCGACGTTTCGGGTGTTGTATGCTCCAGACTTCTTCAGGTGATACACATCGCTCTGTTTCCCGTACAAGGAGAGAAGTGATAAAGGACATCTGTCTTTGCCAAAATATGAATTATTTAGGTGTTATGGCTGCGAGAACGTGTCGACAGACACACGATGTTGGTTCGTAAATCAAGTGGCAGCCATGTAAGACTGATCGCTCTACTTCCTTTAAAAGCCATCCCTAAAGAAACTCGAATGCAATGGGCAATACATGAAGACCGATTTTTAAACCGTTCTTTATCACCGTGCGATACTCTATGAGCCAGACGGATGCAGCAAAAGCCGGGTTGCTACTGGCGGAAATCACCCTTACATGCTAAGATGTCAACAGGGTAGAAGCGGTGTGATGTTTTGGGGTGGGATAATAGGCGGCGAAGTGGTGGATCCATGGCGAGTTACAGATGATGCTAAATCGACAGCTTAGACACATATTGAGTTCTGAAAGTATAACGTGAAAGCAGAGTTCAAGAAGTCAAACGCTTTTTATGCACAACAATTATCCATGACATTCAGCAAAGAAAACTAATGAATATTTGAATAAAATGAGCTTGAAATACACTTGTCTGATAAAGTGGTCGACTTGTTCGCCCGACATTAACCCGGTTGAAAACTTGTGGAGAATTCTGAAGAGGAAGGTCGTAATTGGCAGATAGTAATTTACCAGTAAAGATGAACTATGAAAGATTATTTTAGATACTGGGCAGTCTGTTTCATATGAACGATTGTAACTAGTAAAAAAAAAAAATCAATGGATGAACGATTTTTAAATCTCGTTTTAAAACGTAGAGAACTCATTTCACATTAATGGTTTTTTTTAAATAATTTTTATCATTAGTGATACTTTTCAGCTTTTGCACATAATGTAAATATATATTTTTTTATTAAAACCTAATCTTCCTTTGAGTTTCAATAACATTTTAATAATAAATTCACCAATTACAAGAACCACTCAGGGTAGATAATTACAATCAACAAAACGGTAATTATAAATAAGGTGTGTGATATAAATGAAAGTGGACGTAGTAGGAAGAGAAAATTAGAGGTTCGGTGAAAACATTGACTGTTAGAGATTAAGAATGTAGTGATCAGAAAAAATATATATATATAATATATATATATATATATATATATATATATATATATATATATCGAATCCATTACATTCACTTACGTGCTAATACCCTTGGGAAAGGTATGAATCCTCTTCCTCTCCCTCCAGCTATGGGTAAAATAGCAGGAGAGACTGGATTCTATAGCCTTGGATGGCAACTGGGCAAGGAGAAGGACAACTCTGAATTCAAAACCTGTTGAGGGTCGTCTGTATTCGTCCCTTCAAAAAGTGTGGATGGTCCTGCACGAAGCCTTCACTACTATAATCAAATCTCATGTACCGGTGTTGGGCTGTCGGTTTTCTGGAAACTGGTCTGCTTGACCCTCATACGTCGAGTCTCGACGGGAGAGTCGATTATATATATATCAAAGCTGGCCACTAGGGCGGCTAGCCGATCCCTATTGCAGATGCTCGCTCAGGAAAATTTGTGTATACTCAAGACCCACAGAGCCAACCAGTGGTTTATACTGCAACTACGCTGAGCAGACCTTATTTACAGTTTCCAGGAGAAAGCGTGTTATCTAGCGTGATCAACAGTTTGAACAAAGCCAGCACACTCACGTCCTCGGACACGATAACTTGTGACTTCGTGCTAGCAGAGCTATCCAATTTCACTCACAGGTCTTGGGTCAATTCGTGGTACTTCAAGCCGGGATCGAAACCCGACCGTTTCGTATTAGGCTATCGTCTCAGAGAAAGGGAAATTTTAACGTTTTCTATACGAAATACGCCAGAGGCCCGGAGAGCTCAATTCAGTTGAAATGGGGGGGGGTGCAATTTTAAGGAAAAATCAACTAATAAAAATTATCTCATAAATTTCTCTTCTCACAATATCAACAACATACAATCCGGAATAATCATCGGATTCTACTTAGTAGCACTCAGAATTTGTAAACCTCAATATTTACACGACGAGGAGAAATGAAAATACATTTAATTTCCTCAAGTACCCTAATTATATCATATTCAACGCGAAACATGGTCACTTCAACGTGGTGTAATGTTTAGCAAGCTTATATCGCTAGACCAATTACGACTGAAAAGTTAGTTCGCTCTTCACTAGGTGCCCCGAAACTTTCGGCCTTGTACTACATCTGAGCAACGCTTAACAAATCACCTTATTGAACGCAAAACAAAAGGCACTTGACATATTTCAAGATAGATAAGCGGACCTTCCTGACAAAACCATCAAATCAAAATATATTGTTCTACCTATCAACTCTATTCCAACTACAAATGAAAAGAATTTATCTAAACCTTAAATCTGTTACAACTACTTATAAAACAATAAATGATCATCGTAAGATCAGCTAATATTACGGTTCCTCCTGTAAACGGATATGCGAGTTCGAATTCTTCCAGAAGGCACATTTTCTTTCTTAAGTTTTCTCGTTTAAAATAAACGGAGCGTCTACTCCAGTACATGTTTCCACTAAAAATAATGTTTGATGTAATAAAAAATACGTCGGATTAAAAAAAATAAAATCCATTAATTCTTTAGAAATTGCTTTGTTTACGTTTCGGAGAGAAGCTGAACAGATAAACGTTTCGAGAAAAAAAAACCGAACGAGTGACATTGCTTTTTTAAAACAACGTAACTCGTTCAAGTCAAGGACCTTACTTGTCAAAAGAAACCGGATCAGACGGTGGTTCCTCCTGCAAAAGGGACGCAGGTTCGATTTTTGCCGGGTTGTGGGGGGGGGGGTACATTAAGTTCTCTCGAGTACGTAGGCCGCTAGTCGAAATAAATACTATTTACATTGTTTGGACTTTTGTAGCTATTTTCATCGGCCTTCTCCAGGTGATATACATTGAAATTTTGAACTGAACCCTTTGTTTAGTCCACCAGGGTATATTGTTCTAGTTCCACGTGCCATGCCTTTCATGGATATCTCAAATTTCAGTTAATTCTCTTTAGTAACTCAAGTATCCAAGTTTTTGTTCACCACTGATGTGGCCAGAAATTGAACTCACAACTCTTTGGGATAAGTCACTTTTTGGATTACTTCAAACAGCGCTTTTATCCACTGGGCCATGCTCGAAACTCCATCGTAAATCACCTGAAGAAAGCCGGAGAGTACAACGTCCTGAACATTATGAATATACCAATAAAGATAAGCACAACAATGCGAAAAATGAAAATAGGGTAAATAGTTACAACACATAAATATAGACAAGATAGATATACTTCACTGCCTCAGGGCTCCGTCCTGGGGGTGGTGGTATCACGGTTATGACTAGCTTGGACCGGCTCTGACCAGCTTGGACCAGCTATGACAAGCCAAGTCCAGCTATGACTAGCTTAGACCAGCTCTGATTAGCTTGGACAAGCTATGACCAGCTATGACTAGCTTAGACCAGCTCTGACCAGCTTGGACAAGCTATGAACAGCTAAGACCAGCTTAGATCAGCGGCCCGAGTGAAAACACTCGGATCCCCACATTAAAAAATGACCTTGTGTCACAACCTGACTCAGTGGTGAGTCAAGTAAATATCCATAAATATAGACAAGTGTTGAAATAAATAATGTTTAAAATAAACGGTGTGTCTACTTCAACAGATATCCACTGAAAATGTTTGAATTGATAAAAATATTATTATATATAAATATTATCATTATTATTTTCCCTTACGAGTTTGAATCTCCTTGTTGCTTTTTACCAATAATTTTGGTTGATACACTTTGCATTATTGTTATTATTTAAATTTTAATTGAAGTCTATTCTAGTACAGCTGATGCAACCAATGTGATCTAAAATAAAAAGCTAAAATAAGTAAATATGGACACTTATCATGGACTCATGATAAACTAATAGTAAATGTCAGAAACCAGTGTGAGTTATTGTGACTGCATGATACACTTGTAAATATCTAACTGCTTACCAGAGAACAGTAACTGATGTATATATTGCAATCTTGTCTCCCTTCTTGTTTGCTTTTGATATTCCTCAGATAATGCGTATCTCAGTTAAAACTTTGTAAACACGAAAACAAACATTAGTATGCTTGACCGAAAGAACTATTGAAAAGTACATTTTCTATTAAACTGTGTATTTTTATAATCTCTGTCTGTTCTTTCTTAAAAGCCTGCCAGTGGGGTTCTTTGCCGACAAGACAAAACATGACAGTAATTCACATGATCGTTTCAAATCTAATTTCACACTAAGGAAAACACCAGGAAATTGTCACTCTCTTTCTCTTTCTTTCCCGCTTCAATATTTTTCTTAAAATCTATTTTGCCACGAGTGTCTCCAGTGTTCCTCGTTTATCACAGACTTTGTTTTTGTTCGAAGACCAAGAGACTCAGATTGTTCAGCACCTAAATTTTGGTAGACACAATGTCTGCAGCTACCAGCCTAGCCATAACAAGGCCGTTTCAAAGATATGGCAATGGAGAACACCAGCAGAAGTGTTGATGGACGAGACTAGCAAAGCAGGGAAGAAAACGGAAGCTAGGAAAGATCTTGATTGGATCCGCTGGGAAAATCTGTCAGCTGCTTAGCAGACGGAATGGAAAAAAAGAAACGTTATAGTCAGAAGTTCCGAAATGAAGGTGTTCCATTGTACCATAGATAAGGCAGTTTTCGTTTTTGATGCTATTGGTAGATTTCATGGAAAATATTCTGATGTCCCTCGTCTTGTCGGAAGTTCTGAGAGTAAAGACATAATTTCACTATTTCATCTACTTTTTCTGTAATCATTTTACGGCAAGCAAGGTGGTAATGACACAAGTACTCAGGGGGTTACAGGGAGTGTAAGTGAAAGAGAAGATTGATTGGTCGGTTGGTTAGTTTTTGTTTAACGGCATATCAACATCTTTATGGGTTATTTAATGCCGAAATCTAAATATTTTGTATGCAATTTCAGATATTTTGTCCATAATTTTATACTTTCAAGCAAACGTATACTTAGATATATAGTTTGGTGATAAATGTATTGATTGTAATTTTACTATAAAAATATATATTTATACTTTAGTGTTGTATTGAAAGTTATTTTGCTATAAAAAGGTATTACGATTGGTCTTTTTTTTTTAAAGAAATATATTGCTGGTATTTTTACCGTAATGTATTTTTATACTTCATGAACAACCAATCAAAAATCAAAGCACCATTTTCACATAATCGGGAGCCTAAAAAGTGCTACCACCTCGGTCCGGGGTACAACAGCAATTAAGAGAACTCTCTTTATCGTCATACCCAGGAGTAGAGAAGATTGAGAACAGAGAGGATTGAGCAAAATATAAAAGATGAAGGGTTTTTCATGAAGACGGAATATGGCAATTCACGTTTTAGTTATCAGGGAAGCCAGGAAGCGGAAGAGAGTTTCAAAGGTGAGAAGTGCGAGAAAAGTAACCGTCGGAGTAGATGTAGCGCTTGTACTTCGCTATTTCAACAGTAAAATGGTAGGACCTAGATGTCAATCTAGTAGCATGCGTAAATTCATGCAGGTAGGGCATCAAAGAAAAATAGCTCGTCAGAGCCGCTGATATATTGATCTTCACTGATATTATTCTATGTCGAAGGAATTAACACACTCAATAAAATGAATGAAGAAAGGTAGATTGAATGCCTAACAAGTGCCTTTATATAACAATAGTGAAAGGTAAAGGATAAATATATTCAACGTAATTGCCAGAAAAGATTAAGGTAGAAGTGCCTACCCACGTAGAAAAGAAGGATTCTCTCTTTGTCTTGTTCTTTATGTAAGTTCGAATAAGAAACACCTTTTGCTAATGTGCAAGAAATGGTATTAGGAATAACTACTGTTTGATGAAATTAAATTAGGGCTATGCTCTAGTCAGTTTGTGAAAGAGAATTTTCTGTCTGGTGTCTCGTTATTTATACTTTTTTTAAAGACAGTTTTGTGATTTTAAAGAAACTATGACAATTATAGATTAATATTTCATTTAGTAAAATGAGTTTTTCTCTTGGTCAATTATTTAACAGCAGTTGTTTCAATAAGGCTTTAAACGTGGCACCTACAATATTTATGGCAATATATTCTCCGGTTTTCCTAATTTTGATTAAAGCTTTCAGATAAATGATTTTTCATTAGAGAAATTAGTAAGCACAGAATCTATGATACGGGGCCCGCATTCTGCATTATCTCAATGTTCATACGGTACTATTCATATGAAATACAAATTTGATTGTAACCTAATTATGTACAATAATGGATCAGATGCAATATAGGTGAACAATTCAACCAGAAAAATTGAAAATAAATACAATGTAACTAAATACTAATTAGAGACATATTATAACAGATCAGCCCATTTTGAGTAAAACAATAATGTTTTGCGGCATTTTTAGCATCAACTTGAGAGTCTTCATGCTCAAAGTTTGAATAATTTTAACATATTCAACATTATGGATAAACAATAATAAATTTGATATAGCTTTTTTTCGAAACTTAGCATGTGCAAAACAAATTCACAGATTTGAACGAGAAATCATCACCATTTGTCTACCGCAGTCAAGATCATTGAATCAATGCGAATGGTCCTTTCTTTTAGCTGTATAGTATATGCTACGTCAGAGCAACATACAGTTTTGAATTCAGTGTTACTTTCTCCTAGACTAGCTGCCGCCTAAGGCTAAAGAACCCAGTCTATCCGGCTATTTACCCATAGCTGGGGAGAAGAAGAGGATTCATACCATTCCAAATGGTATTAGCACGTAAGTGAATGTAATGGATTCGACTAGAATTCGAACTCGGTTCTCCAATTCCTCGATTCTAGCCGCTATCCATTACTCCACTGTGCCTCTAGACGAGAACGGGATCGAGAAATAAAAGGACCCCAGAATGACGTCAAAATCCGTGAAAATTTTTCACTCTTTAATAGTCAGTTGTACATAGTTTAATTTGTAACGTATGTAAATGTCATTATAAAAAAACAAATGTTAATAAGAAAGCGATGGTCACAAAACACTAGCCGTGGTCTCAAATTAGATTTGTCCTCCCCTCTCCGGTTGTACAGGGGGAGGGGGTCTCAGGGATGGTAGTACGCACCGACCCTGGTCTTAATATTATCAACAAAAATAACGAAAGTTACAAAGCTGTTTTATCATCTTTTCTGTTTTTTTCTTAAAGAACAAAATAAAAGTGATATGGTAATTCCGAAGAGACATTTTACCAGATATCGGGACTACTAAAGACACTTGCTGTCATTTGATACACAGAACAATCTACTAGATATTACTGGTAGGAACATTGATATATTAAGAATTTACAAAAAATACTGGAAGAATTGGAAACTATTCAAACATTAATGCGAAAACTGATTATGAGAACAGTAAGACTTAGAATTAGGAACTTAGGAAGAAGCCCGAAGCGTTTTCTGACAAATTTAGGGAAAGAAATCCAACCAAAAGTAGTATCATGCAGGATACAGCATCAATAAAATCATTTAGAGTTCTGAGGAGAATCCTGGATTATTGAAGATACATGCTGGCACTTGATCTTCGGGAAAGGTCCTCCGATATTACTGACATGAGAACTAAAATAATTCATGTCATTGATTGATTAATAATGATGAATAAGAGAACCGATATCGTCTTAATTGCTATTCCTAGTTTGATATAAAGCATGGCGAGTAGAGAACTACATGAAGATCGAATATTTTCTTCTTTTTTTATGTGCCATGTCCCTTCAGGACGTAGGCGAACATAGCTCTCCGCTTCCCCCTATCTTTTGTACTTCTCAATGTTTTGTTCTTTTGCTGCTTTTCCCAGACTCTGTTCTGCAATCCACTTGCTTAAGCTTTCTAAGATGTCACGCATTGCTTTCTTTTGTCTCCTTTTCCCCTCTATCCGCTTTGTGGGTATCAGATTCTCCAGGCCCTCTTTTCTCATTACGTGTCCCAGAAATTTCAGCTGTCTCTTCCTGTATAAGTATAAGCTTCCTCCTTTTTTGCATCTTGGCCAGAACCTCATCGTTTCTCACATATTTAGTTCGTGGTATTCTCAGCATTCTTCTGTAGAAGCATGCCTCCGTTGCTTCGAGTCTCTTCTTCATCTTTGAGGAGACTGTCCAATATTCGCTGCCCTAAAGGAGAACAGATATCTCGTAGCAGTTCAGTACTCTATTCATTGTTACCAACGAAATCCTTCTGTCTCGTAATACTCTGCCTAGCTTTTGGAATGCGTCTTTGGTCATCCCAAAACGTATTTGGATACTTCAGTTGGTGCGCTAACGGTAGCACCATTACTATCAGAAACAATTCTACTGTCGTCATTACGATTACTAATAACTTAGAAGACAGGTCATCTCTAGATATAGTCTGAGATACGCATCTGAGAAAAGAATTGGCAAATACTTCCAGAAGCATCAGCAACAGCGTTGGAATAATACATCAGTAAACTCTTTGAAGTCAGCCCCACGATAGGGAAGTAGAAACAAAAATTCGCCAAGACCCGAAAGGAACAAGCCACATTGCTTCGATGATGTCCTGGCTATATAAAAATAAAAGTCGTTTATACTCATATAGGCATGTGGATGATCTACTATTCTTAATAAAGACAGTGGATGTTTAATTAAAAGTATGGGGATCTATTTCGTTGCTCCAGAATTATTAGCTCCAACATTATATATATATATATATATATATATATATATATATATATATATATATATATATATATAGGATTAACATGAGTAAAAATTTTTCACTTAGCTGATTGATGTGACCATCAACATTCCGACTCCAGAATTTGAACCTGTCCATCCAATCTTCAGGGCTATCAGCAATTGACTTCCTATATTTTTCGATTTTTTCCTTTTATACACTTACTATTGGTGTAAATTTTTTTACATATTTTATACAGGGGTGACGGATAAACTGCAGTCGAAATTATGCTGACACCTCATTTTAAGAAATATACTTACCAAAATTTTAAAAAAAATCTCGAAATATAAAATAGTAAATTTATTTAATAAAATCGCCATTGGTTTCAACCACGGCCTCCCGACGACTTCGGATTCTCTTGCAACTATTCTGGACGGTCTCCTTGTTTAAGTTGGTGAATGCTTCCATAATCCTTGGCTTCATGTCTTCTTTGGTGTTACAAGGAGTTTTGTCGGTATTTCACTTAACTGCGCTCCACATATAATAATCAAGGAGTAGTTAGGTGGCCAGATATAAAGGGTGATGTGGTTGCAGAAATTGTCTGACAATCGTGACTCAGTCCTCCTGCTTGTGTGGCATGGCGCAGAGTTCTGATGTCAGATGTAGGATCTTCCAGCAGCCACCCTCTTGACCTAGATCATCACTACTTCCTGAAGGCACTGGATGTAGACCTGCGGGTTGAACATGAAGTACTCACGAACAAATTCAGAAATTCTTATCAGAGCGAGTTTTCCGAAATACTGTTCCCAGACTCTGTTCTGCAATCCACTTGCTTAAGCTTTCTAAGATGTCACGCGTTTCTTTCTTTTGTCTCCTTTTCCCCTCTATCCGCTTTGTGAGTATCAGATTCTCTAGGCCCTCTTTTCTCATTACGTGTCCCAGAAATTTCAGCTGTCTCTTCCTGTATAAGACCATAAGACTTATCCAACTCTTTCCAAATCGTCTGTTCTCAGATTGACAGCCAAACACTCTGAAATATTTGTACTAGAGCTTCCGGTGCGAATGCCAAACAGTACAGCATGCTGTTTCCAAATTTCTGGCGGAGTGAATTGGCCTTTTCGCACAGACAATACCCAACTAACTCTATCATACTCTGTAGTCGACAAAATCAAAATCAAACAACGCGCATGCGAGCGTGAAATTAAAATATAAAATGGTGACAATTTAACCATCGCAAAATGTACACGCACATATATATATATATATATATATATATATATATATATATATATATATATATATATATATATATGAGAGATCCTGAGTGTCCTATTAGAAAGTGTCGATGTGCATGACTTGCTATACTTCTAAATATATGAATCTAACAAGACATTTATTCTTTAAGAATTATTAATGCAGTGAAGAATTGTTTATTTTTCAGGGTTCAAAATCTCAAAAGCTAAAATTGATGCTGTGAACAGGTTCAAACCTAAAAAAAAGTCATAATATATATATATATATATATATATATATATATATATATATATATATAGCTTATTAATTCATGGAGCTTTTCAAGGCGATATTTAATGTGCATAAAAAAATAATAAAATTACTGGTATTTAGTTCCGTGTTAAAATATACAGAAAAACAATATTTAACGATCTAATTTTGGCAGTGATATCATTAAACTTAATCTATTTCTGTCTCTTCATATATGACTGTGTTTAGCATAAGAGGCCTATTCAGTATTTTTGATTCGAATGACCGGGTATCTTTCATAAAAGAATTGAGTTTCTTCTCCAAAATATGAGGATATAACTCGGCATTTTTGTTAGAGAAAAATTCGTTTACACACACATATAACATTAAAAAGAAATAATGGTAATGTTCTTGATGGGCATTAATATAGAAAGTCTTACATTGAAATTATTCTTATAAGAGCGTGTAGAATTGGTTTCATATGTGTGTTTGCATGTATTTATCTCAGTGAAGGAATCAATGATTGTTCTTACTACTTCAAAGCGGGCTCGTTGCTCCATTTCTTACCAGATCGAAGCGTTTGCTTCCTTTTTTATGGAAGAGCGTAGATAGCTGGTGAACCGGAAGTTATCCGTGATTAAACTATAAATTGCCAAGAGGAATCACAATGTGTGATTAAAAATGAGGAAAGTTGTAGCTGACGTATGACACACAAGTCGATTCCTGGGTCACTGGGGAGAGTTGGTATGGTGTTGAATGACCCGAAACCCCTGATGATGCATAGGAAAGCATCAAAAAGATGTATTTTACGAAAGTATAAGACTTACAATTTTAGTCTTGGATTAAAATAAAATAAAATAAAAATTAAAAAAATCGACATTGAATGATCCGAAATGGGTTGAAAAGTCTTTACACCCGCTGAACTATCCTTATTATAAGCGCCTCTTCTAAAATGCCAATGTAGATGTCCAATCTTTCATAAAAGAATTAGACATTTGTAGTTCAAGAATTATTAATGTTATGTATGAAGAGAAAGGAATTAAACAATTTACCAATATATCCATAGTGCTAATTGAAGTTGACAAACTAAAATAACAATTATTTTGTTCTGGATTGATATTAAATTAATATTCGACATTGACTGATCCAACATGGTTTGAAAAGTCGTCAAATCTGGCAACAAACTACCAACAATGGTATAGTCTCTACTCTTTATTTATTTTAGTTTGAAGATATTAAGTAATAACCATTCAGTCTTCATATTCACGTCGACTATGGGCACCTCTTTTACACTCAGTGTTCCTGTTACCGCCATAACTTTTGTTCAGTCAAAAAGTCAAACTCAAGATAAAATAATAGCAGATGGAAAAGAGAAAAAAGAAGACATTTCTATTTTTGTTCAACTGGCCAATCAAATGCCTCCAGCGCATCAAACATGATTTCGTATTTCACTTTTCTTTTGATGCACATCAAGAGAAGACGGCAAATAACAATCAGTGTTGATTTTGAAAATATTTGATAAATACATCAGGTTGTAGCGAAGAGGCACGCAGTAAATATTTTCTACGCTCACATAGCAAGAACAACCTTTTGTTCTGCATGTAAAATACAGTGTATGCTTTTTTTTTTAAATAAATTCATATTGTTAATTTTTATTTTTTTATTTTCGTTACTCATTTTTGATTTTGCAATTATTTTTTTTAGTTCCTGTTTTTGGTATTCAAGCAAACTATTCCACGACAATGTCTTACATGGTATTTACGGCAAAAGATGTGGGCAGTCAATTTTGAATGCGTCTTAATGATGTTATTTTTATGCTCTAGCGTTCTGTCAATCAATCAGATGACGGTTTCATGACTGGGAGAATATGTTATTCGTGGAATCGAAAAGAAAATAGTCTAGTTAATAAATAAATAGATAAAAAGCATTACCAAGAAAGACTGAAGAAGAGGGGACGGGGAACAAGTGACTGCCAATGACGTTGTTTTAATTTGATGGGAGTTAAAAAAATGTTACATTCTATTATCAATTTTTTACATTGTCACCCTTTATTTATATTAAGTTTTTATTGATTTTATTACACTAGTAGTAATATTATAATATTTCATTAGATGAAACGTTGTCAATCAAGTGTTACTAATCTGACTAATTTTTCTATCATCTGAAATTATAATTGTTTTTCATTACAATTCTTCAGATCGTTATTCTACGACAATCAGTTCTGATTTTGATTTTGGAGAGTTAATAAATTGACATTGTTTCAAATTTTTCTTATTTTTATTCTTTTAATATGGACTTTTTAGATTTTTTTTACAGAGATTTGCAGAGTTTTTTTTTTTCCTTTTTTATTAAATAAAAATGTTTTCCCCGATTCTTTCAAAATTCTTTTAATAATTTTTGTTACGATCTTATGCTGCAAATGAAAATATATTTATATATATATATTTTTTTACTCTAATATTCTTCTCGGGCATATAATTTTCAAGATAGCCCTATTATATGGCAATAATGAAGATAATATGACGAAATGTCATATTTGAGATACGGCTGAAAAATCGTCTTTGTCAGACAAGCAGCTCTCTCAAAGTAAAATATGTTTGGTCATTTGGTCAGATTTTGGGAATAGAATCGGTCCAAGAGACTTTCACTAGCCACACATGTTTTTATGAACTAGACTGCCACGAATACCACACATCACCGAAATGACGATGAAGGAATACATTGCTTTCATTAAGAGTCTCAGAGAGAATATGACATATACATTTATATCTTTCAAAACAATATTAGGCAAATGAATGACACGTAGTGTGTTTCATCCTTCATAAGAATAAAGTAATGTTTTCGTTTATGTAGTTATATAGAGAAAGTGCTTTGATCGCGAGATCATCTACCGTATATTTGCGATTTTGATTGAAAAATAGACGCCATGAATTATCAACAATGTCGGCAGCGAATATAATTAAAGACGTCATTTGATTGGTGGACTCATGAAAGACGTTGATCCTTACACCGCGATGGCAGATTTTGCAAATGGATAACGAGAAAAAGCAGAAGGGCGATTGTTTTTTTTGTTTTTTTTATCGAAACTACTTAGGTCATCTGGTACGTTCTTAAAAATATTTTTGAAGATTAAAATTCATTGGAATTATCTTCACCCACAACATTTGACAGACTCGAAAAAAAAATATTGATTGTTTATCATTTTAAAAGCGAGGTCCCCTTCATAATATAAATACATTGTCGAATCGATTTCTGAGCTCTTAAAGAGTTGTCTGTAGTTTTTCAAATTTCTTGGAAGATCTTCTGTTGCCCCAATGTGGCATACTTAATAAGAAATGGGATAAAAACAAAAGAATCAGGAAACTGAAAGAAATTGGCTAGAATTTATCTAAGCTTAACCTAAAAATTTGTTACAACTACTTCTAAAGCAATAAAAGGGTACAAAGGAAATAATAATAAACAAAATGTTGAAGGAAAGAATTCACTATCACTCGTAATAATTGCTACAAGGAATACATAGAAGAAACCTTTAGGAATTTAAATAAAAGATTACATAAATACAAAAGGAATCTTTAAAAAACAACTCATTGCGTTAGTTTCTCACTGTAATGTGTCTGAACGTAGTTTTGATTTTAAAAAATTCTATTCTAATTAAAAGAGAAAACGATATACTGAGATGGACATGTATAGAAAGTGCTTTAATCGCTAGAACATCCGCAGTAAAATTACGTACAGGTTCTTACAACATTTCACCTTTCTTGATAGTTTTGCTGTTAACACAATGTGGGATGCTTAATAATAAAAGGGATAGCGATAAAAGGAAAATATAAGGAAACAAAAGCATAAGGAAACTGAAAAAATGGTTAGACTACATGCCCAGGCACATCTAAAAACAAAAAAAAAAAGTAATTGTTTAAATGTTTTAAAATTTACCTGAACTCATAATGTTTTTTATCTTAAGATAAAGACCTGTAGTAGCAAGAGATTTTTCTCATCCATTTTTTTAACCTAACGATGTCTCTAGCCAACCATAACTCGGGCTATGACGCCATTGTTTGTTAGGCTGTTTGTCTGGCCGTTACTATAAAATAATATAACCAAACCAAAAATTAAATTATAGCAAAAAAAAAAAAGAAAGATGCATACTTCGAAATCAGATAGAGAAAAGTTGAAATTTCTATGACACATGAGGAAAGAGGATTTGGAGAATTGAACACTCACATGATATATTGAGGGCAAGAAGGATAGAGGAAAGCAGCAATAGAACTCCTTAAGTTTTTTTAAATGGTTGGCAGAACAGAGATTAGGTGATATATCAAAAATACATACATTACTCAGAGCTATAAAGAACAGGAAATTGTGAAGGGCTATGATCGCTCATGTCCTGATTAGACACGACACATAGAAGAAAGATCATAAAATTGTTTATAGAACATGTTAAATTCAGAAACAATGTGTGTTGAATGTTGCGTGCAAGTTTTTACACCATTTCACCTTTCTTGACAGATCTTCTATTAACACAATGTGGGATTTTTAATAATAAGAGTGATGGGAACAAAAGCATAAGGAAACTGAATGGAATTGGCTTGACTCCATGCCCAACAAAACTACTTTATATAACCTTGTGGATAAACTAAACAAAGTTAAACATAGAACAGAACTCAATTATAAAACAGAAACAAACAATACATTACCTTTCCAAGTTACACTGTAATGGAAATAGCTTAAAACTAAATGATCATAACAAATCAACTAATATAAAAATGATCTCATAAATTTCTATTCTCACCATAATAACAAAATAAAATCCAGAAAAAACCATCAAATCCTATTTAGAAAGACTCAGAACAATTGACCCTCAATATTTACATGAAGAGGAGTACATTGAAAATATTTTTAAACTTTAAGCTCCTCCAGTGCCCGATTTCATATTCAATGTGAAACAAAAGGCCGACAAAATGTTTCCAGATGGAAGAGTGGCCCATTCAGATGCATTCAGTGGATCAATGCGCGTTGAATGTTGCGTGTAAGCTTATTTAACCTTTCTTGTTAGATCTATTATCTCAATGTAGAATATTTAATAATAAAAGGGATATAAACAAAAGCCTAAGGAAACTGAAAGAAATTGGCTGCACTAGATACCAAGGCACAGCTGAGGGAAAAAAATCATGTATGATAGGAAATTGCAAACCCCTAAAATTGGGATTCACCAGGAATCAGCGTACCCATAAAGTTTAGCACTGAAAGAGAACAAACATGAAAGCAATAAAAAATAACCCTGAAAAATTCCCCTAGACAAAAAGAAATTAAGACATTTATGGAACTGCACACAATTTTCCTACTTGTTTTGCAGAAATTCCAGATTTTACAGAAATATTTACTTTGACTGGTTTATTGCTGTTTGCTTTGTGTGTTTTTATTGATATACATGTATTGGAATTTGATTTTCTGCCCGTATGTTATGGGACTTCATTTACCAACAAGTACCATATTTCTGAATTTTTATCATATATATCAGTGTTAACTGATACTAGTAGATTTCTTTGTAGCTTATTTACATTATTCGGACTAATGTCCTCATTTTTGTCGCCATATTTATTACAACGTTTCGGACGTCGTACGCTCCGGCCTTCTTCAGGTGGTTAGAATGTCGAACTGAACACTTTATTTCGCTTACTGGGGTAGACTGTTCTAGTTCCACCGAAACGTTGTAATAAATATGGCGACAAAGATGAGGACAATAGTCCGAATAATGTACATAATGTCAGAAATATAGACAAATTCTTTGTATCTATTATGACTTTACTATATGTGTAGATGTTGCTCTCTGAAAGTCAACAAAAACGATTTTCAATAAATGCATGATTAAATGTACTAAAATTCTTCCCAAATAGGTCCTGGTAATTAAATATTTCCGCACTTCTATTTAAAAAAAGTACCAGTCGTATAGTTACTGCTAATACTGTAAGTGTTTCTAGATGGTTAATGAGAATGTCACATAAAGATGAGGTAATAATTTTTAAGTTTTTGGTTGTGATGCGTGTATTTTTTTTCCTAAATATTCCATGCCAAAATTTGGGTGCGTCCAAAACGTGGGTGTTTTCAATAGGCCGGCAAATACGGTAATTACTAAGGCAATCATTAAACCTCTAATTTTTCACCGACATATTTCTATTTACAATCTCGAGTTACACACGCAAATATTTTTTTTCACGTTTATCAATTATTTTGCAACACTTTAAAAAAAAAATTTATTTACCCAATATTTCCGCCCAGGGAGGGGGGCGGTAACACACCATGTTAAAACTCATGTTTTATAACTCATTTTTCCATACCGGTATTATTAGAATCAGTAAGTCTTCAAACAAATGGCGAATTATTATCGTAAACCGGAGTAAAAGACAATTCCTTGAGGTTGTAGATTCCATATATTGATGCATTATCATGAAATAAGTAGAATCTGGTGAGAATTTGCCATCAATTTACTGATGTTGACAATTCTTAGAACATACTTATTTGAAAAACTGTAAATCTCCAAGATCAGCAAAAAGCTTTTAAATCTGACCTCGTAGTTAGTCATCAAGTTGTACAAAGGCGTTTGTGAATCAACTTCGATCAGCGAGACTGCTCCAGAACTTGAACTTAATTTGTATTATAGTGAATAAACAGACCCTTAATGTCCCAAGGTATGTTCTTCTTGACTGGTGAGTGACCAGAAGGGAAACATTAAAAGACATAGCAAAGAGAGCCATGTAATTTTCACCACGGAACACTGGTTGTTCAGCCAAACACAGAACCAGTTATGAATGACCGAAGTAAATTAAATTTGATTTTGTGTGTCTGGCCTTTGGCTAAAGCCTATTCTTTTCTGACCCTTCATTCTATTTCTTCGCTCGAGCACTGACTATTTTGAGCCATGTATCAGCATCTTATCGTGACAAATTTTCTTTTCTTCAAGACGAGGTATTGGTTAAAGACCTTTGGCAGTTTTATCCCAAACGGCGATCAGGGTCGGAGTTTCTCAAAAATTGGT
>CAHIKZ030002024.1:182500-195000 GCA_903632075.3 Acanthosepion pharaonis
ACTCTATATCTGGCAACAGGACTCTGAACCATAACACACAATCAGGAGAACCGAGTCATGGCTGTCAGACAATTACTGCCACCACATCACATCACTCCTTACATCTGGCCACCTAACTCCCTAGACTGCAAAATCCTTGATGTGGAGCACAGTTGAGCGAGAGACCAACAAAACTTGTTTTGAACACCGATGACGAATTGAAGGCAAGGATTATGGCTGCATTCACCAACTTAAACAAGGAGACCACCCAGAAGAGTTGCAGACGATTCCGAAGTCGTCTGTAGGCCGTGGTTGAAGCCAATGACGATTTTATTGCATAAATTTACTCTTTAGTATTTCAAGATATTTTTGTGTAATTTTGGTAAATATATCTATTAAAATGAGATGTCAGTGTTATTTTCATTTTTGCGTCATTTAGACGACAATTTATCCATTTCACCCTGTAGCGATTTTCCAAGCGTAGCTTAGATGTGGCACAAGGCCGAAAGTATGCCATTTTTTTTTTTTTACACCGACTACGGGTTATCGTTTGCTTGGCATTTTCTGATACACTTTCATCTGCTGGCGCCAACAATTCACAGTGATACTTTAGTGCAAAAACAATATTAAGACATTAGCTGGAGCTATAAATCGACTTATACAAAACTTTTATTACCTAAATTAGTTATTAGAAAGTTGGTATATAATGACAGATTTCGTAATTGACAGTCAACGTGTTAAACGTTGGAGGCTGTCAAAGAGCTTATGTTAAAGTGTAAAGTAATGAAATAATTTATCTAGTCATATGGGGTACTGTATTAATCAAATATCAGTCAGTTATGTGCCATGCGTGATACACGCTTAGGCGATCATGTATCTTTCGATACATGACTGATGGCGCTGATTATTTCCCGCAGTAGGTTGCCATTTCTTCTTGCGGTAAACCTGTTGCCATCCAAGACTATAGAACCCTATCATTACTGTTACTTAGCAGGGTGGGGGGAGAAGAAGAGGATTCATACCTTTCCGAAGGGTATCAGCACGTAAGTAAAAAGCAATGAATTCGATTGGAATTTGAACTCGTCTCTCCGATTCCTCAATCCGAACCGCTATTCTTTAACCACAGTGATATATTTTCTATTACTTATATCTGTTGGATGTGTTTATAAATTAAAACTCATGTGACACTTGGTTTGTTTTCATAATAAAACCTGACAACCAGAAAATAGATTACCATGTACATGTTTTAATAAAAATAGGTATTGTTTAAAATCAAAATACGTTCTTCATCTTAATGTAAGCATATTCTGAAAGGTTAACCAGCATCAGTCGTTTGATAATTTTATTGTGAAAACATTGACATGAAAAATAAAATATGTAATAGCACATAGTTTCTAAAGAATTTTATTTTTTAATCCGACATTTTTATCACTTTAAATGTTATTTTCTGTGGATACCTGTGTTTAAGTAGACGTTCAGTTTATTTTAAACCGTAAATTTGAAGAATAACAATACATGTATATGCAAATTTAAATATAAGTAAAATATATCTGTAAATAGAGAATATGAATAAAAACAGAAGGAAGATTTTTTTTGCCAACACGTTTCGTCCTCTTTTGTTAAAATGAACGAAATTTAAAGAGTATCTTATAATGTCTAATGGAGCTGAACATTTTTTTATGTTTAGAGGCATTTAAACTGATAAAATTTTATTTCAGAGAACAATAAAATAAAATTTTGTTTGATTAAAACCCTGCTAACATGGAAGTACACAAAAATCATTTGAGGCACATAATGCTTTATGAGTTCAAGAAAGGAAACTCAGCAGCCGAAGCGGCTAGAAACATTCACTCAGTTTATGGAGAGGAATGTGTGAATGAAAGAACTTGCAGAAGATGGTTTGCAAAATTCAGAGGTGAAGATTTCACCTTTGAAGATGAAGATCGAACCGGACGTCCAGTTGAGTCTGATGAAAAGCTTCTTGAAGCAGCCCTTAAAGAAAATCCTGCTTTATCAGTTGAGGAATTGGCAGTGGTTCTCAGTTCAAACCATACAACTGTTCATCGTCATCTTCAACAACTTGGAAAACTTCCTAAACTTGGAAAATGGGTGCCTCATGAATTGTCTGAAAACAACCTCAAATCCCGAGTTGACATTTGCTCTTCTCTCCATTCTCGCCAACTTGTTTCACCTTTTTTTGGATAGACTTATAACTGGCGACGAAAAATGGATCTTTCATTGGAATGTTAAGCGTCGTAGACAGTGGCTTGGTAAAGGGGAAGGACCCTAGCCACAGCCGAGAAGGGAACTTCATGGGCAAAGGGTTCTTCTTTCAATCTGGTGGGATCGCCAAGGAATAATCCACTCTGAATTCTTACCACCTAATGCAACAATTAATGCTCAAATATACTGTCAGCAATTAGAGCATTTGAACCAAGCTTTGCGGAAAAAAAGACCTGCTCTAGTGAATCGAAAAGAGGTGATGTTTCATCAGGACAATGCGCGACCCCACACAGCAAGAATCACGTCAAAAAAGATCGAAGAACTTGGTTGGAAGAAAATTCCACATCCACCTTATTCTCCCGATTTTGCTCCTTCAGACCACCATTTGTTGCGTAGCTTACAGAATCATTTGGAAGATGCAGCTTTTGTAACACAGGAAGTGGTTAAAACAGACATTTGTGAGTTCTTCGAATCAAAGCCAAAAGAATTTTATAGTAATGGAATTAGTAAGCTTGTTAATAGATGGAAGGAAGTCATAGATAATCAGGGAAAATACATTGTTTATTGAATCTGTAATTAATTGTAACATTTGGTCACTTGTTATCTTTATTCAAAATTCGGACAGAACTTATGGGATGACCTGATAGTAAGCTTGTTAATAGATGGAAGGAAGTCATAGATAATCAGGGAATATACATTGTTTATTGAATCTGTAATTAATTGTAACATTTGGTCACTTGTTTTCTTTATTCAAAATTCGGACAGAACTTATGGGATGACCTGATAGTAAGCTTGTTAATAGATGGAAGAAAGTCATAGATAATCAGGGAAAATACATTGTTGATTGAATCTGTAATTAAATGTAACATTTGGTCACTTGCTTTCTTTATTCAAAATTCGGACAGAACTTATGGGATGACCTGATAGTAAGCTTGTTAATAGATGGAAGAAAGATATAGATAATCAGGGAAAATACATTGTTGATTGAATCTGTAATTAAATGTAACATTTGGTCACTTGTTTTCTTTATTCAAAATTCGGACAGAACTTATGGGATGACCTGATATTTATAAACATAAGTAAAAAAAATATCATTAGTTTTTCAAACTTTTTAAATTTAAGAATGCTAAAAAATTCTTAAGGCTAACAGTGAAAGTTAAGGTAAACTGTGGAGGAGGATAAGTGATGTAAATTAATGTCTGTGAGTGTGTGCGCCATCTTGAATAATTGAAGGATATGAAAATATTCCTTGATATTCTCTAAAGAAAAAATATCGAATATTTCAAATCATTTATGATTATTAGAATCTTTTTTTTGAATTTTTGTTTTGTATTTTTGTAAATCTGAACATGAAACTCCCATGAATATACATGAAGACAATCAAACCCTCAAAAGAGAGAATTTGCTTTCAATCTAATAGCATTCTTTTCACAAACACAATAAACAAACGTTGAATATAATTAATTTTACAAGGAAGGACAGAAAGAGTTACAGAGTGAAATTCTGCTTTAGAACGATTTCTTTTTTTCTTTTTAATCTTTTGATTGAAGATAAAAGGAAGAGAACGGTGGAATACCGAATTTTCTGAAGAGCTTCACTGGGGGGAGGGGAAATGGGGACATCTTCATGAGATAAATTCTTCAAGTATTCAAGAAAGAAAGAGCATTTATCAGCTTGAATATAAAACGTTTCAGTAATTCTCTAAAAAAAAGTGTTCAAGGATTCCCCGTCCTTTCAAGTTGCAGAGAAAAATGATATTTTCAAAAATATAATTCCAAAAGGTTTAGTTAAAACGGCGAGCTCATATGTAGCTATCTGTTTATCACAGTTTATTTATATCTTAGTATATTTATATCTAAGTCTACCTATCTAATTTTATCTATCAATTTATTGGTAGCTGTCTGTGTCCTAATCTCGGTCAATTCAGTTCCTACCAGACTCTCAACCTCGATCCGTTCGGTTACTTCTTACAACCCCGGTCCGTTGTGTATCTATCCGTCTCCCAATCTAGGTCAGTTCCGTTCTTATCCGTTTCCCAATCATGGTCCTCTCCGTTTCTATCCGTCTCCCCATCTCGGTCTGTTCCGTTCCGTCTCCCAATCATGGTCCTCTTCGTTCCTATCCGTCTCCCCATCTCGGTCCGTTCCGCGCCGTCTTCCAATCATGCTCCTCTCCGTTTCTATCCATCTCCCCATCTCGGTCTGTTCCGTTCCGTCTCCCAATCATGATCCTCTTCGTTCCTATTCCTCTCCCCATCTCGGTCCGTTCCATTCTTATCCGTCTCCCCATCTCGGACCATTCCGTTCCTAATCGTCCATCAATTTCCGTCAACTTGTATCATTCCGTCTATCTATCTATCTATCTATCTCTCAGAGCCTATTTGTATCTACCCCAATTCATTTAGGTATATCCATATAAAATTCACTCAGTTTATGGAGAGGAATGTGTGTACACACAAAAATATGTATATTGTAAGAAAATACTAGTTTACAAATTATATTTTGTCTCCATGATTCTAATAATCAAGAATATTTTGGTATCTAATGTTTTTAAGAAAAAAATATTTATTTTCAAAAGGTCAGGTCAAGATCAATATACCATCTAACCCCAACTTAGTTATCAATCTGTTCTCATTTGTTTATATCTATATATAAATATAAATATTTACATATATCCACACATATGCACTTAAAGGTTATTTGGTGTGTCTATCACTCTTGTGATAACATCTGCACACAATTTTTTCGTACAAATTGTCTTATCTTTTAAATACAAAAATAACCTGAAATCAAACACCTATTCTTTAGCGAAATATTCAAACCGGATTCTACTTCTCATCTTCATCTCTCTCAGTTTTTTAAATAATTTTTCAGATTTTCTTTTGAATTTTTCTTCTTTCCTGAATTTTTTTTTTCTTAAAGCACATCTGGTTGTTGCTTGTCTGACGCACAGAGCAAGAACTCAAACAAACAATGCACAGACGCTCGAATATTTCTCTTTTTAGAAATTGAATGATTTTATTTTGAACAATTATTTGCTTTCGTAAATCTACAAAGATATTTGCCTTTTTTTTTGCAGTCAAATCTAAACTTATGACCAATTGTTTAAAGAGAATTTCAAATCAGAAAACAAATGTCAAAGAGGAAGAGAGGTGGAAAATTTTCTGAATTAAATTTCTTAATGGAGTTGACAATTCTTTCATCTGTAATTCAGTAAATAAAAAAAATCTAAATTCTCCATCGAAATTGAATTTTGCTAATGACCCTCTCGAAAGATGGAATAATTTGTAACATTGGAGTTACTCGTGCAAAAAGAAAAGTTTGTTATTCAAAAAGAAAAATAAACACGTATTCAAAAAATATAAAAAAGTTAAATGATTAAAAGATAAAAATATCTTTAAATTTTTATTAAATAAAAAATGTTTATTTACTTATTTATTCGCCACACTGCTGTTGGAAAATAACGTTTTCCTCTTTTTCTAATGAAATGCATGATAAAGATTTTGAAAATGTCTTTCTAGAAATTAAATTATGCAAAAATAGAAAAAAAACTGCCATTGTAAGCATTTTAACTGCATTTTAACATTATATCGTCAATCATTATGCCCTAAGCTCAACTCTAATTCTTAATAGTCGAAGTTAAGCTATAACCAAAATTATTTTTAGTTAAATTCTAAACTTCATTAGTTCAGTTTAGTTATGTGCCATGCGTGATACACGCTTAGGCGTCCATGTATCTTTCGATATATGACTGATGAGGCAGATTTTTTACCACGCAGTAGGTAAACCCAGACTGTCCTGTTATTTACCCATAGCTGAGGGAGGGAGAAGAAGAGGATTCATACCTTTCCCAAGGGTATTATCACGCAAGTGGATGCAATGAATTTGACTGGAATTCGAACTCGGCTCTACCGATTCCTCAGTTCAAGCAGCTATTCATTACTCCTCCGTACTTAATCCATTAAGCATTAACGACATTAAAATCCATCTTAACCTTTCTATTATTTCATTATCATCAGTCCTGTGACCAGTGTAGCTGAGCTCCTGGACAATTTCCCCACATATCTGGGTTGAAAGCCGGAGCGAAATTCATTAATGTGCAGCACGCCTTGAGCAGGAAGACCTAGTAGGTCCCACCTGTTTCCTGGTCAAACCATAGTTAATGTCCTCCAATTTGAAGGCCTGTCTTTGTCACAAACGGAGCCGTTGATTCCATCAAATAAAAACTCTCTACCCTGGTTATTGCTTTCAAGAAGCTTTCTTTGGTCTTTCGCGGGGTCGAAGTTGTTCAAAATAATTCTAAGCCCAAGCCCCAGGGAAGCCTTCCCCTCAGGCAGTACCTTTCTTTCGGGAGTGAGGCTGAGTTTATTGCCCGTCACCTAAGATAATCCCCATAAGGGAAGTGCTGAAGGTCCTTGGTCAATTTTTTCTATGGTACTGCCGGTAAACCCACTCTAAACTTCGATGTCGTGTCAAATTCGGTAGAGACATAGGCGGGGCTGAAAAAATACATTCTAAGAAGCTCTCCACCAAGCTATGCCGTGTTAATCCTGCATTGGCCACATACCTAGCTAGTGAGTTCAGTCTACTCCTTGTGCTAGATAGCCGTTGACCCATACAAGAACATTCATCCTCTCTTTTAATTCTTTTGTATCCCGCTGTGTGTCTAGACACTATCTTCATCAGCAAAAGCATGCTGGAGGAACTTCTGCTCTAGCTATGCAGATCTGTTCAAATCAATAACGTTTTCTTCAGTTACTCAAGTGTTGCTCATCATATGATAATGTTTTAAATTGACATTGTGAATAAAAAAGGTAAATGCCTAGCATACACACACACACACACACACACAAACACACAAAATATATATATATATATATATATATATATATATATATATATATATATGTAAGCAAATGTAAATGGATATAGATCCGACAGAATGAAGAAAAATTTGGAAAAAACAAACAAAAATCCTTAAATGCAATTATGTTGTTTAAAATGAATGAAATGTCGACGTCTGACGTTTCGGGTTTAATAAACCTTAATTGTATTTTTAATGAATATTGTCCTGAAGAAGGTTTATTAAACCGAAACGTCAGACGTCGACATTTCATTCATTTTAAAAACATAATTGCATTTAAGGATTTTGTTTTTTTTTCCAAATTTTTCTTCATATATATATATATATATATATATATATATATATATGATAATAATAAAAACGGAGACTTTAATGATCCATTTCGTTTATAATTTTTATTTCGTGAACACCGAGATGTTCATCTCATCAGAACAAAAACTAGCTCCGGTGTTCACGAACTAAAAAATTATAAACGAAATGGATCATTAAAGTTCTGTTTTCTTATTATCATATATATATATATATATATATATATATATATATATATATATATGAAGAAAATTTGGAGTTTCTGCCTTCTTAATATCATTATAATGCTCTGTAGTCTACATTGAGCTCTCCCTGGATTTACATCCTCCTAGGAATTATCACTTCAGTCACAAACTGGTATATATATATATATATATATATATATATATATATATATATATATATATATATATATATATATATATATATATAAATAAATGGACAAAGTCCGACAATTTATTTATTAAAAAAGAACGTTAAACATAAAATGTCTTTAATAATATATATATATATATATATATATATATATATATATATATATATATATATATAAACTTACACAGACATAAACATGCATATACGTTATATTTTTGTGTAAAAAACAGCAATGTTTTATCTGAGAACCTCAAATAACTTGTTCGTATTTTTTAACTGATGTTTCACTCATTGAAAGGCCTAAGAGCCACTGTCCCTAGACTTAAAAATTTAAGATTACAGAATGCATTCCGTCGGGAGTGTATTCTTGAAAGTAACCATTCTTGGAAAAAACGGTCCGAATAAAACTTACTTTTTACTAATGGAATACAAAGGGAACCAGTAGGATTTATCTCATTGTACAAGGCATACCTACTGATTTGGTGTTAAACAAGGTAAGCAGAAAGACGACTGTAGTAAAAAGATGGCTAGTGAATTAATACGTTTAGCTTTACGATATTGGCGTTGATCTACGACCTAGAGAACTCCCGCAGTCCATGATAGAAATTCGTGTCTCACTTAAAATTGATTTTTGTTTCGATTTTCTCTAGAACAACAGAATTCTGAAAATAATAGTTAAAAAATTATAAAGATTCATCTCCAAACAAGATTCCGAGGGTTTTGTTTTGCATGTAGTAGGAAGCGTTTCCACCTCTTGAAGTGCCTAATTTTGGCTTGGATTTGTAAAAACTCTCTCCTTATCTCAATGCCGGCCCAACTGTTCCAAGGCGCGCCAGCCAGACACAGAGCCACCTTTTCCAGACAAACCGTATTACCCCCCCTACACATGGAACTATATGACTGAGCAAGTTGCAGGAAGTTTGCGCTGAGTTTTTCATAACACTTAAGGTGGTTGGAATTTTTTTTTACTTAACTTTTTTATCTTTTCTAAATGAAGAATTTCTAAATCATCTTGGGAACGCAATCGTTATGGCAACAGAAGCGGTATCATGAGAATGGAACCTGGGTGGGTAAGCATTGTAAGATGCCGATTTTGTTTTTTTTCTTCTTTACAAGCCTGTGTATCAGGCTTATTTGTTTTATTTATTACTGTTTCCGGGTGGGAGTTTTTGTTCTTGCTTTAAGGTTTTGTCTTGTTTTTTTGTTTTTTTTGGGGGGGTTGTGCTTTTTGCTCGCTTTTTTGTTTTTTTTTCATCTTTTATTCCTTGCTACCCTAGTTCCTTTCTTTTCGTTCTTCTCTCCTTTTTTCTCGATTTTTTTTCTCGTCTTTTATTGCTTACACTTTTCTTGCTTTCGAATTTAAAAAAAAAACAAACTTTTCTCTCTTTAATATTTCTTCCTTTCTTCAATATTTTTTCTTTTTCTTTCTGTAATATTTTTCTTTCTTTCATTTTCTTTCTGATTTTTTCCTTCCTTCCTTCCTTCCTTCCTTCCTTCCTTCCTTCTTTCCTTCCTTCCTTCCTTCCTTCCTTCCTTCCTTCCTTCCATACCCCCCCATTATTTCTTTAATATTTCTTCCTTCCTTTGTTTACTTCAATATTTCTTCTTTCCTTCCTTTTCTTTCGTTATTATTTCTTCCTTTTCTTCGTTTAATATTCTATCCATCCTTCCTTCCTCCTTTCCTTCCTTCCCATTCGTTCTTTAATAATTCTTCCTTCCTTTTCTTTCCTTAATATTTCTTCCTTCTTCAATATTTCTTCCTTTTCTTTCTTTAATATTTTTCTTTCATTTTCTTTCTTATTTCTTCCTTCCTTCGTTTAATATTCCATCCTTCCTTCATTCCTTCCTTCCTTCCTTCCTTCCTTCCCATTCTTTCTTTAATATTTCTTCCTTCCTTTGTTTTCTTTGATATTTCTTCTTTCCTTCCTTTTCTTTCTTTATTATTTCTTCCTTCCTTCCTTTTCTTCGTTTAATATTCTTTCCATCCTTCCTTTCTTCTTTCCTTCCTTCCCATTCGTTCTTTAATATTTCTTCCTTCGTTTATTTTCTTTCTTTAATATTTCTTCCTTCTTTTAATATTTCTTTCCATCTTTCTCGTTTAGTATGTAAGCTTTTCCTTTTCTGTTCTTCTTTCTTTCTTTCTTTCTTTCTTTCTGCTTTATTCTCTTTCTTGTTTTGATTTTTTCATTTTTTTCTTTTTCTTTCAGATTTCTTTATCTTTCTTCCTTTAACTGCTTTCTCTTTTCTTAACAGTCCAACTTTCGACGAATACAATTTTGTTTATTTTACACGTTTCTTATTGCAGTAATATGTTTTTTATACGTACACAGTTTATGTATAAAACTGATTATTGGTGATTAAACGAACAATAATTAAACCCCACGACAAGCTATCTTATTACGTCTTCTGGTCCTTTTGATTGGACAAACAAAGCAATTAACTCGGGTCTGGTTGCAGTGTCTAATCTGCGGTAAAAATCAAGTAAACCAAGCAATTCTGGATTACATATCCTTAATCTTCATGGAGCGCCAATTAGCATACTTTATATATATATATATATATATATATATATATATATGTGTGTGTGTGTGTGTGTGTGTGTGTGTGTGTGTGTGTGTGTGTATTGTGTGTGTGTGTGTGTGTTTAGGCAGCATATCTGCATTCAAGAATGTTTGGCTGAAAATCCTCTCAAATTCACGGATCAATTTCTTAATGTTGTCTTGTTTTTCTCAAGTACTTTCAATCTCTTCCAAGATCATCTTCAGGGGTTAATTGCTGAGACAAAAAATTAATGTAACTGAATTGTTAATGTTTTTGCAAATGCGCATGAAAAACACTCTGTTAATTTAAAGCTTAACGTTATCTAAGGGAGATAAATTAATTTATATTTGTAACTTCTTAAAATTACCATTTAAGTATTTTAAAATCTTTGTGTTATTTTAAAACTTTGTTGCTATACTCATAACTAATCTTATTTAGTGTTGGTTGTATTTTTCTTTTATAGAAGGTTTCAAGAATTTGAAGTTTTTGCTTTTATTTTCATGGTGGAGTATACTTGTATTGTCAATATTTTTCTAAATCGTGAATGTGGACAGAAATGCTCCTTTAATGTTGTGAAATAGAGCTTGAATCCGAATAATGTAATGTAAGTCTCCTCGATAATGTTGCGAAACCAATATATATATATATATATATATATATATATATATATATATATATATATATATATATATATATTTATTTTTTATCAGAAATACAATCTCCCAACAGATATTTAAATTGATATACAACGTTGGTCTTTTGAAAACATTAGTTGACGGAAAAGTGTTATTAAGGATAATTAAGTTCGCTGTATTAAATTTAGTATAGTAAAGAATTACTTTTATTTTTACTGAGATCAGTCGGGCATATATTAGTACTTATGGAGTTTTTTTTAAGGTATTTTTCATCTTGTTTGGCTGCGGTATAGTAGGTTATTTTAAGAACTATTATGTTCTTTTTTATTCATGCTAATATTTCTAATAGTTCGTCTAATTAGTTTATCAATAATGTAATTAGGAAAGTCATTATCAATGTGAGTTTGTTTAATTTTTTTAATTCGGTGTAGAAAAACAAACTACGATGCCTTCTTAAATGAATTTAATAACAACAAATTTGAGAAGATTAAAATAAAAATAAATAGGCATAATAGATTATTCAACTAATATATATATATATATATATATATATATATATATATATATATATATATATATATATATATATTGGTCCTGTCGGAGAGGCCTAGAACATGTTGTGCCCCTTGCAGAGGAGTAAGACATAACCCACTTTCCACTTTTTTGCAGATTCAAATTTATATGTTATTCCGATAGACTTCTGTAGTAACGCGAAAGAGGTGGAGGAGGAGGAGGAGGCTACCTAAACAAGAGACAAGTACTTAGGAAGATGTTTCTATTTTTTATAATACTTCAGTTTAAGTAGGAACAAAAAAGTTTTAACAAATAAATAAAACGTTTTTAATTGTAATCAGTCTCTAGTTTTACAAAAATTCTCAGAAATTTCGTGCAAACTGAATACAAGCTTTGGGTTAAGTTTCGAAGAATGAAAACCGGACTGTTTTATATTCCTTGAATAAATTCATGCCATTTTGGAAATTTGGCCGAAGCTGTGATTCTCTCAAGACAGAGCGTATTAGAAGGAGATAAAGGAGGCACATCGTGCTAAGCCCTGGGAGCCTAATGGGGCCCCTCGAGCCAAAGGAGACTGAAAATTTCCTGAGATCTTAGAAAATGTCTGCATATATTAAAGAATACACATTTCGGTAAGGGAGTGATAACTCATGGCATAAAGAGAAGTCGAAAGAGACTACCCTCTGATATTTTTTCTTAAAGACTGCTTTCAGAAAATGCCTCAAGGCATATTTTGCATTATTTCCATTTAAATTCGAAAGATATTTTTTCTGAAAATTTAATATTTTGAAAATTCTCCTTATTTTGTCTTGTTCTTTCATCAGAATTTAGCCGAATTTACAATATTTACAAAATAATATATGTTTATTCGAAATAAAATGATTTTCTATTCTCAGCATCCTTCTGTAGAACCATTGCACAATAGAAGATATTTGCGCATACCGACTACTCAAAATTGGATGAATCATTGTTTACGGCCTTCCAAAGTATTAAAAAGAAACAAATAAAAGAGATCTTAACTGCTATGTAATCTCTACTCTCCTATATAACAGTGAATATTAA
>CAHIKZ030002024.1:200000-292500 GCA_903632075.3 Acanthosepion pharaonis
TTTCTATGAAGAGAATTTACAGGTGACAGGACAGAGAAAAAAATGGAAGTGTCGTGGGAGATAGAGGAAGCTTGAAAGTGGACAAAGAAAGAAGCAAATATTGTAAAATATAAAGAGAAAGAGAACTTAAAACGTGATGACCAAATTATATATATATATATATATATATATATATATATATATATATATATATAATTCCTTTTAACAATATGTAGAAATGTCCACTCTTTGTCTGATCAAGGTCGCAATACCGGAAGCAAAATTATGGAAAAATAAACCATAATATATTTTTTTAAAAATCCACATTACAACCAAAAAATTTTGCGGTTTCTCTCTGTTTTAATATATACACTTTTCTCTCGTTGGTACTACTATAACCTCTTCCCTTATATATATATATATATATATATATATATATATATATATATATATATATATATATATATATATATATATATATATATATATATATGAATATTTGGAAAGTAACGCTTTATGTTTATTTCCATAGACACTTCAAGACGGAGCACGTTAATATCGTTGCATAGGGCATCGTTTTCAGCTATAAAAAACTATTTTCTCAAATAGTCACTGGGTACGATATGTTATCGTTTTACAGACTAATAAGAAGCCGAGACGAAATCTCTCATCCATCAAGTAACTGTTTATTCAAAACTGATCTTCAGTTAATATCCGCGAGAAGGGGTGCGGCTTTGGAAGATTTCTCTGAACGTAGATTCTTCCTGCGAAAATGTGAGACTCTCTATATTTGATAAAGCACATATATCCACTATTGTCACACACCGTAAACGCAGCTGGGTCGACCATATGTTTACATGTTGGAAAAAGGCAAAGGATGTTCACTACAGGCGTAGATCTGAACCTGGTTGCTAGTAGGTTATCTTCCTGGTCGATCTGCTGATACACCTGTCTTCTTTGACATTCTGGAGTAACATTGAATGCAAAGTTTTTTTTTTTATATCGTCTTGGGTGAGCCTCGTACATAACGGGGTCATCACAGGTCAATTTCTCTTGGTAGAAAAAAAGGTGCCTTATTGATGTACCTACGAATAAGGGCATTTATCCCAGCTTCGTAAAACTTAGCTGGCTGTTGAATTAGCCAATTCTTTAGAGCAGTTTTCACTTCTTCATCATCCCAAGACTTAGCACCTTCAGGCTTCCATCTCTTTGCTCCGATGAAAGAGGTACTTCAAACGTTATGGTGGTGAAGAAGTGAAAAAAGCTGAAGAAAAAGAAAAGAAGCTGAGATCCAAGTCCTCATTCGTAGATCGAACACTGCCGTTGAAAGAGTAACGTCTACAGGGTGCAATGGGTAAATTGAGTTTATTTTATATTTTTAATTTCGCGCATGCGCGTTGTTCTTGATTTTGTCGACTGCACAGTATATTAGGGTCAGTTAGGCACTGTGAAAAAAAAAAAGAGCACCATGACGGAAATCACTCCGGGGTAAGTTTGGAAACGGCATGCTGTACTACTTAGCATTCGTCCCGGAATCACCAAACCGAGTTTTGGGGTGTCAATTTGAGCAGAAGAGCAGAAGATTCGGAAAGACCTGTATGAGTTTAATGGTGTTTGGATTGACCACTAATGATTATGCCTCCATTCATCTTCCCACATAGCCCCAGACTCAACATGGAGGACTTGAGGAGGCAGTGTTGCCTTAGGTCAAGAGTCTGCTGCTGTAATACACTATGTCTGTCAATAACACTCTGCACCATACCACACAAGCAGGAGGACCCAGTAATGGCTGTCAGACAATTTCTGCCACCACATTACCCTTTATATCTGGCCACCTATCTCGTCTTACTAAAAACTCTCTTGATTATTATGTGTGGGGTGCAGTTGAGCGAGAGATCAACAAAACTCCTGTAACACCAAAGATGAACTGAAGGCAAGTATGATGGCACCATTCATCCTCCATGCTGAATCTTAAACAAGGAGACCGCCCAGAAGTTTTGCAGGTGATTTCGAAGTCGTCTGCAGGCTGTGGTTTAAGCCAGTGGCGATTTTATTGAATAAATTTACTCTTTAGTATTTCAAGATATTTTTGTCTAATTTTGGTAAATGTATGTTAAAATGAGATATCAATGTTATTTTCATTTTTACGTAATTTAGACGACAATTTAGCCATCACACCCTGTATATTGTGAAGTAGGAATGTGAACCAGTGATGTCAAGCTATATCTTGACGTTTTATTGTCTCCCTTATTTCTTCTATCTAAATAAATAAACGGCATTTTCTGACAGTCCATTGTCCGTGTGTATGTGTTTGTCTAAAAATCCTCTAACTCCGACCACGCTTGCTCTACATAAACATATGAAGTTGGAACAGATTTTAAAATAACTGAAAAAAATGAATGAGTTTAAAAGTTTTTAATTCATATTGAGTTTTAAAATAATACAAAAGCTTTGTGAATTTAAAATGTTCGTTTTAAATTCAGTTTAAAATATCTCCAAAATTTTGTGAATTGAGGAAATCAATTTCATTTCTTCAAAATGCCAAGAAATCAGAGTTAAAGTAAGAGGTTTCGTGATGCAAGGTTTTCAGGTTCCGCAGAGTTTGTAATTTGAAGAACTCAACTCAATTGAAGTTCTGTAGTGTTGGTGATTTGAAGAACTCAATTTTCGGCCTGAATTCGGCCCACATCCGAGTTTCGGCCCAAATCTATCTTTACGCCGGAATTTGATTTATAGCCCAAATCAGAGTTAGTGAGGTTTTGAAGTTCCACGGAGTGAATTAAGTAATTCAAAGTTATTTCTTCAAAATTATCATTGTTGTTTTCTAAGTTGAACCAGGGGTCCCTTTAATTTGGGGCCGGAGGTTCAATTAGCCCTACACAGAAGTCCACACAGAGTGAAGCCTTTAAGCTAGGATATAATAAAACAAACTGAATTACTTTTTGATTCACCCTCGTAGTTTATAAGTTATTTTTTTATTGTACTTTCTCCTCATTAAATCTTCTCATTCTCTTTCATTCTAAGTAACCCCTTGCGTTTTAGTGGCATTACCGCCTTGCTTGGGTCAGATGATTAAAACAATATTTGTGTTTCTATCAATCTATAGTTACCAAAAACAGAATAGGGCTATATTTCTAACGACTGATGATAATAACCTTTGAATTGACTTTCTTTTTATTAATAGCCGAAAATACACCAGCTTATTTTGAAGCAGGCGCAAGTCACGACATTAAATGTTTTGCGACATTTCATTCTCATTACTTTCCTCGACCACATGAATTAAAGTGTTTTTTTTTTTTAAGCATTACGCCCCGAGCAAGGCGTGAAGCCACTAGGATGCAGGGGGTTGCAGAAGATTTGGAGCAAGACCAGATAGGAGAGATAGAAGGAAGGATGAGGAGAAGGATAGTGGATATATCAAGGTAACTGGAGATGTCGATTGACTTTACATTTGAATAGTTGGAGATTATAGCTCTCAGGGAAACAGTAATTGGGAAGGGTGTTTCACAGGCGAGAGGTGCGAGGTATGAAGCTATTGGAGTAGAAGAGACGGCTACATTTAAAAATTTCTATAGTGTAAGGGTGGGAGCGCGATGCCAGCCTCGTAGGGCGCTTGAATTCATGGAGTCTGGGAACCAGTGAAAGCAGCTCATCGGAGCAATTACCATGAAAGTATTTGTAGAAAAGACAGAGAGAGGCGACGACGCGTCTGTGAGAGAGTGTTCTACTAGATTGGCTACTAAGTCTACTCGTTTTACTTTTGAAATAGCTCGATGTAACCTATGGTACTCTCTTTCGATTTACTGCTTCCCTGGCGCCTACAATCTTCAAAAATTAAAATGCAACATCAATTGTTATCCTATTGTCCTTAATTTTGTTCTTTTATTATCCTTTCTTCTCGCTAAAGTACTCTCATCTTCTTTCAATCCCGGTAACAATTGCGTCTTAGTGGCATTATTGCCCTGCTTGAGGTAAAATGATCTGTTTTAATAACAGTCAGTTATGTGCCATGCTTGATACACGCTTAGGCGATTATGTATCTTTCGATAGATGACTGATGAGAAAGATTTTTTCCTGCAGTAGGTTGCCATTTCTTTCTACGGTAGGCTAGTTGCTGGGAGAAGAAGAGGATTCATACTTTTCCCAAAGGAATTAGCACGTAAATGAATGTAACGGATTCGACTGGAATTCGATCTCGGCTCACAGATTTCTCAATCTGAGCCGTTATCCATTACACCACCGTGCCTCCTCAACAGTAACCGTAACTTGTGTGTAATATTAAAGTTCAGATATTATTAATTAATTTTTCTGGATTGTCAGCTGTAGATGTAATCATATAATTTGATACAAATAAATTTCTTCCCACAAAATGTTTAATATCTATAAAACCACTAAACTAATTGAGTTTCATTTTTCCAGGTTTTCAGATAAGGCGTTTAGCCATCTTGACACCGTTTGTCGTACGAACCACTGAAAAATGCTTTGAATCATTCAGCTAGAAAGAGAACAGGTTAAAATCATTTTATGTCAGCGCCACTATGACTGCCCACCTGAGAAATGGTGAGACAAAAAATCATTCAAGCCTTCAGTAATGATACCAACATTCATACTCTGGCTTCCATCTTCAAAGTCTATTCAAAAACCATCAAGAGAACGGTGAATAAGTTTATAAAAGAGCGAAAAGTAAAGAGGAAAACTGGATTAGGAGGTCGCAGCAAGAGGGATTATCATTTCAACTTAGAGATAAAGAGATCAATTAGAAAAGATTCAACTCAATCGACGAGACAGTTGGCACGCGAGTGAGGATTTTCAGCTATGACAGTCCAAAGAGCAGTTTAAAAACTTGAAAATGAAATCCTACGTGAAATTTGTGAAATATCTTGTTACTCCAGGACAGAAAGTTAGAAGATTAGAGAGGGCGTAGGTCATTTTGAATAAGTTGATAAATGATCCTGTAATATATATATATATATATATATATATATATATATATATATATATTTATATAAATTTATTTCAATCATTCATGAGCTTCTGATCCTTAGCTATGAATAATTAATTGTGAACAATTTATTTTCATTTATGATCGATTTCATCACGATTCAAAGTCTATTCAAGAACCATCAAGAGAACGGTGAATAAACTTTAAAAGGAGGAAGAGGAAAGTAGAGTTGAAAACTGAATCAGGAGGTCACAACAGGAAGGGGATCATCATTTCAACTTAGAGCTAAATACAATTTTAGTGTTCAAAGTAGAGTCTAATAGTGTTTTATAAAACTATTCGAATCTAATCTTCAGAGGAAAACACCCAACCTCGGAGAATTCCAGTAAGATATCTTTAATCATTTCTAAGATACAACTGTTCAAAGCTTTAATCTAACAACTGGACAATGTTCCTCTTACACCCGGTACATTGCAAAGGAGTCTTGAAACATTAGGTTTGCATTGTGACTGACACAGTTGTGTCAGTACTCGTAGTCAGGGTTTGAATACCAGGAATTTGAGACGAAGATTATGAAGACATACATGCACCTTATCTTGATTTTTCGATTTGATTTCAGTTGCAACAGTAATTGTTTCAGAAGTCTTCTCACATAGTCTTCGTTCTTCATTTAAATTGTATTTTATTCTGTTGGTATTCGGTTTCTGAAATATTTTTTTTTGAGTCAACACAAAACAAACGAGTGATTTGTCTTGTTTTGTGCGACTGAAAGAAAGTATATATATAACATCACAAGAATTTAAAAAAATGTTTTCACGCTTTTTTCACTCGTTCTTTCCAAGATGAGGCAACGCTGATAGCACCTGCTCTCGTGTCTGACACGTTAAAGAATGCCTCATAGATCTTCTGCTTTTTAATCTGTGGAAGGGAGATTGAGAAAGAAAGAGAGGCAAACACCCAAATGTCTTTGGTGAGATACGAATGGGTGCGAAAATCTCGTCTAGATAAAAGATAGATAATGTAGGAAACGGTGTGAGGATGGCGAAGGAAAAAGTTGCTGAAGGGTGCTAGGCAAAGAAGTGGATGACAGGTGAAAAAGATGGTAGGTGACAACATGAATATGGATAGATACCTGTTCTAAGCCATAAATGCACAATTCGAAACAACGTGCAATCTAAAAGTTCGAAGAAGTCGAATAGTGTGCAAGAACTCAGTGTACCTTATTAATGATATTAAACAACCTATTTTCTCCATCTAAAAATGTACACCGTGTTCTATATGGGAAATGGAGGAATCTATCAGGTCATCCCATAAGTTCTGTCCGAATTTTGAATAAAGAAAACAAGTGACTAAATGTTACAATTAATTACAGATTCAATCAACAATGTATTTTCCCTGATTATCTATGACTTCCTTCCATCTATTAACAAGCTTACTATCAGGTCATCCCATAAGTTCTGTCCAAATTTTGAATAAAGAAAACAAGTGACCAAATGTTACAATTAATTACAGATTCAATCAACAATGTATTTTCCCTGATTATCTATGACTTCCTTCCATCTATTAACAAGCTTACTAATTCAATTACTGTAAAATTCTTTTGGCTTTGATTCGAAGAACTCACAAATGTCAGTTTTAACCTCTTCTTGTGTTACAAAAGCTGCATCTTCCAAATGCTTCTGTAAGCTACGAAACAAATGGTAGTCTGAAGGAGCAAGATCGGGAGAATAAGGTGGATGAGGAATTTTCTCCCAACCAAGTTCTTCGATCTTTTGCGACGTGATTCTTGCTTTGTAGTGTCGCGCATTGTTCTTATGAAACATTACCTCTTTTCGATTCACAAGAGCATGTCTTTTTTTCCTCAAAGCTTGGTTCAAAAGCTCTAATTGCTGACAGTATATTTGAGCATTAATTGTTGCATTAGGTGATAAGAATTCAAAGTGGATTATTCCTTGGCGATCCCACCAGATTGAAAGAGGAACCTTTTGCCCATGAAGTTTCCTTCTCGGCTGTGGCTGGGGTCCTTCCCCTTTACCAAGCCACTGTCTATGACGCTTAACATTTCGATAAAAGATCCATTTTTCGTCGCCAGTCACAAGTCTATCCAAAAAAGGTGAAACAAGTTGGCAAGAATGGAGAGAAAAGCAGATGTCAATTCGGGATTTGAGGTTGTTTTCAGACAATTCATGAGGCACCCATTTTCCAAGTTTAGGAACTTTTCCAAGTTGTTGAAGATGACGATGAACAGTTGTATGGTTTGAACTGAGAATCACTGCCAATTCCTCAACTGATAAAGCAGGATTTTCTTCAAGGGCTGCTTCAAGAAGCTTTTCATCAAACTCAACTGGACGTCCGGTTCGATCTTCATCTTCAAGGGTGAAATCTCCACCTCTGAATTTTGCAAACCATCTTCTGCAAGTTCTTTCATTCACACATTCCTCTCCATAAACTGAGTGAATGTTTCTAGCCGCTTCGGCTGCTGAGTTTCCTTTCTTGAACTCATAAAGCATTATGTGCCTCAAATGATTCTTGTGTACTTCCATGTTAGCAGGGTTTTAATCAAACAAAATTTAATTTTATTCTTCTCTGAAATAAAATTTGATCAGTTTAAATGCATCTAAATATAAAAATAATGTTCAGCTCCATTAGACATTATAAAATACTCTTTAAATTCCGTTCATTTTAACAAAAAGTTAAAATTCGGACAGAACTTAAGAGATGACCATGATAGTAGACTAAAGTTGACCCAGAAATTATAGACTATCAGTACTTATACTTACCTCTGCTTATAAGACGCCCCGATGTATTAGACGCCTCCACAAGATTTTGAAGGAAGAAATCGGAAAGATGATTTTTTTCCTGGTATTTTATAGCCTTATCATTATCCCCAATTATAACCACTGAATAGAATATTTCATCATAAAACAAACCTTCCTAATCATGACAAATTCAACACAGACCGAGAAAAATATACCATATTTATGGTAACTCTTTCGAATGTAATAAGAGATATTTACAGAAAATGTGGCACAAGGCCAAATTGGGGAATGGGGAAAAGGACGGTCTTCTTCTTTCTTAACTTTAAACTTAGCTACCCACAAACATTGAGTCAAACATACAACGATATTCCTTACACCAAAACAGCACATTCTTACTTGCTTTTCTTACTACATCCATCATAATACCTCAATGTCTCCATGAAAGTCCCGACTAAACCACCTATGTACAATTCATTGTCTGTGGGGGAGGGGAATAAAACAAGAATTTAAAAATGAGTATTACAATATGAATACAAATCTATCGACATGAAACTAAACAAAATGTTAGTAATAACTCCCCATTCAGTAAATGTGGCAGAAACATCAGTTAACTGGACGAAATCAATGTGGGACTATAATGGTATAAAACGTTCATTTATCCAAAGCCCTAACACAAAACCGCACTCATTCAGACACAATAACAAATTCGAAAAACACACCTGGAACAAAAGGCGCCCATATCCACCAGAGAACTGACATCACTGACCACATAACGAAGGAGAGGATGGGGAATTATATCAAAGAAATAATAATTAGAAGAGAAGGTAACTTCCGTCATCGACCTTCGATTTATAGGACGCAGGGTGGTTTTGGTAGGATATTTTAGACGTCTAAGCAGCTAAATACTGCAGCCTAATTTCTTATTCTGCGTATTATTATTGCGCAAGAAAGTAACACGCCAACAAAGCGACCCTGGGGTACAGATATACAAGGCCCCAAATACCCGTCAAGTCATGCAGTTTCATTAAGGTATTAGTCAGTTAGTGAAGTGCTGTACATGAGCACTTGGGGGATCAGGGCTCTCTCGGTTCATGACAGACTAGACAGCAGATTTTCCCGCAGTAGATTACTGTTTCTTTCTGTGGTAGACTGGTTGCCACCCAAGTACCGAGTTTGCCCTGCTATTCAACCCATTCCTTGGAGGAGAAGGAATGGATTCATACCTTTCCCAGTAGTATTAATACGTAAGTGAATGTAACGAACCAGACTGGAATTCGAACTCCGAATTCTCATTACACCACAAACCTTACAAATCTGTGCAATATACTCGCAGGTTTTCAAAAAGCTCAGCCCATAACCTTGTAGGCGGGGCCCAGATAAAAATATTTCCAGGGTGGGTAACCCAGTCTGGTCAGAGGTTCTCCGACTGAGGGTGTAACCAAGTATTTATATGATGCCCTCAAGTTTGAGTTTGTCTGTCTCGTTCTTTAGACAATTTTCTTACAAATGAAAAAAGATGCAAAGCAACAAAAACGTGGTTCTACAGAAGGATTCAGAGAACACGATAGACGGAAGGTGGGATCAACGAAGAAAGGTTAAAGGAAATTGGAAGGAAAAGAGCATTTACAATCCAGAAAATGATAGCTGAAGTTTCTAACACACATAATGAGAAAAGTGGACTTGAAGAATTTGACACTCACAGGATATACTGAAGGCAAGAGGCGTAAACATCGAGTAATTTATCTAATTAGCTTTTGTGAATGAACGGTAGAAAAGGGATTTGGAATGAAAGAAAAGAATCAAACGTTGCTTACAGCCACAAAAGATGGGAAGTTGAGTAGAGCCCTGAATAGTGAAATCCTGAAGAAACATCACTGAATTTCAATTCTAGTTGGGCTCATTATGTGTAAATAATCTTGGGAAAAGTACCACGTCTTCCCCACTCAGCTATGGGTTAATATGTAAGTCTTTTATCACTAAATCATTATTATCTGAAAAAAAAAGATTCTTAGAATCTAAAAATATTTTCTTGTTTTAAATAACCTGCAAAGCATAAAAATGTATCAGTCAATCGATAAAGCTACATTGATTAGCTACACAAGTATGTCTTGTAGATTAATTTACATTCTCAAGAATGTTTTTAGATACTACCGTGGCCACAAACTGAGGGATCAATTTATATATTGATTGTAGTGTAGAATTGATCCCCCACTTTATATCCACATTATAGATTCTTACATTCTAAAAATATGCTCTGGCTTTAAATAACCTGCCTAGGGTTGATAAGTCAAAAAAATAAATCACTCAAGCAAATACCGATTAGTTACACAGACGTTTTAGATTTATTTACATTTTCTGGAAAACAGCAAATATAGTAATAACAGATTTATGATCCTTGAAGCAATACCCATACAACAAAAAGAAGCCATCAATAAATAAAACAATTATAACTTCAGAGCACGCATCATTAAATGTATATACATACAAAATGTATATACATAAAATTATCAACACATATAATTACGTCGGGACACAATTTACCCACGTCACAATACTTACTAGTTCTACGAAACTCACCAATTGTCTATACCTATCCTGATGATGAATTAAGAAAGTCGAAAGGTTAGATCATATTTCTTGTACTTTTGTTTGAAAATGAAGTTCGGACAATTTCTGACGGAATTTTCTCCTTGTCTTAGAAAGATTATTTATAATTTGGAAATTTCGATCATTAAAATTAATCGACACAAAACGTCTGCCGTTTTTTAATGATATTTAGTCTATAGAACATTTACTGATAAAAGGTATGGAATATATATATATATATATATATATATATATATATATATATATGTGTGTGTGTGTGTGTGTGTGTGTGTGTGTGTGTGAGTAAAAATATATAGAAAATAGGAAAGAACTCATTAGGTAAATAATCCAAAGTTCTTTAGTATTTTTGTTATTATTTTTAAAAAATAGTGCTCGATACAAAAGTAGAGCCTAAATATAATTATTTATTTAAAAATATGATTCCAACGCTACATAAGATTTCTCATGTTTCAAAACAAGAGCCGAAAACTTCAATATAATTATTTTAATTAAATTGAATTAAAGTACTAAGCTCTGTTCCATCCCCCCAAAAATTGGCTTGAAGATGGCTATTATATATATATATGTATATATATATATATTTATTAAAGACATTTTTATGTTTAACGTTGTTATTTTATAGATAAAGTATTTAAGCAAATGCTCTGTTTTATGACAGTATTAAATAACATTTACCGGCCTGAAAAATTTTCATAGAAAATATTCGTTCTTTGACAGGATATTTTCTATGAAAAATTTCTCGGACATTCAGGCCGGTAAATGTTATTTAATACTGTTTATCATAAACAGAGCATTTGCTTAAATACTTGTATCTATAAAATAACAACGTTAAACATAAAAAATAAAAAATGTCTTTAATAAATAAATTGTCGGACCTTGTCCATTTCTTAACATATAATATATATATATATATATATATATATATATATATATATATATATATATATATATATATATAATAGCCAGTGTCCGTTGTGTTTGTAATGCACAAAAATGTCATGCTAGTTACGAGGACCAAAAAGTTCAGAAGCAGAGACGGAGAAATTGTCATACGCTGGAAAAAAAAATCAGGCAAGATAAATTACGGTAAATTTTCATGAAAGTGGATACCAGCAACATCGCCGGAGAATAACGAACATTGAAAGTTTTGTATTTTATTTAACTTTCGAACAGAACGCCCCGCTGAGGCGAAATTTAATCATTCTTGTCACAACGGTAAAGTCTTGTTAGAGCATCAGCTGGGTTTACCTCAGTATTTACAGGAATTAATGCACAACCCAGATTATATTGACCATCCATACTTCAAATAGAGATTTTGACAATTTGGCTCTTCACTTTGCCTCGAGGGTCGAGTATCAGATTTTTGAGCCAACTGCACATGGTGCTTATTGTCTCGCAGAGCATGAACAAATGTTTTACATTTGCATATTGTCAGGTACCGTTTATAAGATCAAAACGTGTGGTAGAATTAGGTAGATCCCCACTAGACGATAACACAATTTTCCTACCCTCAGTACACGTATCTAGGTCTTGAACCAAACTAGATTTAGGATCGTTAGTCAGGGCCTGCTTGAGGGCTTAGTAAATCGTGAATTACTGGTGCCAGCGATTGATGTTCGAACCGAGATGAAAGCCAACATTTTGAGTCTACTATTCTCGGAATATTGACGCTACACAGTAGTTCAAATCTGTTTTCTGCACATTGTTCCTTCAGTGGACGAAGCTGGATAAATATCTATATGTATTCACGCTCACACATACATACACACATTCCCGTGTGTTTGTTGAGATTTTAAATACATCCTCAAAAGTATCTGCACAAGGTTCTGTCTTTTAATCAGCTTTTGATTTGCAATCTTTAAAATAATTTCCCAAGACGAATCAGCCAATATTTGTGGTAAACCCACCCACATAATAATCTTCAGAGGAAGATTACAATAACCTATGTAGACGTCATGTACCATTGTGAGATAGCTAGATGAATATGAAAAGAGATATATAGATACTGAACATACTTAGATATGAAGATAGATATGAACAGATTGAGATAGATAGATAGATAGATAGATAGATAAGAACAGATTGAGATATCGATATATATATATATATATATATATATATATATATAGATAGATAGATAGATAGATAGATAGATAGATAGATAGATAGATAGATATGGATTGAGATATAGAGAGAGATAGACATGAACGTATTTAAATATGAAGGGAGATAGATAGATAGATAGATAGATAGATAGATAGATAGATAGAGAGAGAGAAAATATACTTAAATATGAACAGAGATAGATATAAACAGATTGAGATATCGATATAGATATAGATAGATAATAGATTGAGACATATAGAAAGATAGAGAGATATGAACATATTTAAATATGAACAGAGATAGATAAATAAAGAGAGATATATATGAACATACTTAAATATGAGCAGAGATAGATAGATAGATAGATAGATAGATATGTATATACTTAAATATGAACATAGATAGATATGTATATACTTAAATATGAACATAGATAGATAGATAGATAGATAGATATGAAATGAACAAATGGACAACTAGATTGGTAGCTAACTAACTAGATAGATATGGACATACTTAGGTAGATATGAATATACTTTACATGAAAAGTCTTAGAGGGATTGATAGAGAATAGAAGGTTGTTTCTGTTTTGTCAATCTGAGGAGAAATGATTAAAATCGTTCAAATAAAAGTTTTTAAATATATGTTGGAATTTTGACTGGAATCACGACTGGAGAATGATTGTGTCAGAGTTGTGATTGCAGGGCAGATGAATTTAGGAAAAACTACATACAAGAGTAGTTTGTTAAATCTAGATTTTTTTTATAATAACATCGCCTGTTATGGAAAACAAAAAAATAAGCTTTGAGTCGATACGTCTACAGATTTAATTGAATCCACGACAAAGTAGTTTTATAAAGTATAAATCCATTCTAAGAATTTAGATCTTTTCCAAGAGCATTTTCCCCAAACAAACTGCCACTTTCTAGAACAAATTCTTATGTGGATTCATCCCCGAACACTTAAATCTTGACCTTTTCACGTTATGGCTCAATCGTTTTATATCCTGCTTATGCATATCATTTTCACTTCCTATCACCGTCTCTTGTATTCATATCACAAATCTCCTCCATCAGAACCATTTTAACAGTAACGCTCTACTTTCAGTGACTTTCGAGCCTTATATTGGTGGAACTTAATTTAAATCGCTCTGCTGCTATTGTGGCAGAGAGCAATGGTCACCCTTGAAATATTAATAATTATAGTAATATAGAATTTTGATTATAGATGAGAAAAATATTCTGTGGTGAAGTTTGTACCAAAAGAATCTGTGCTTCGTCAGAATTATTAATATAAAATGTCAAAACAAAAGTGTTTATATAAACTACGGAATACCAACTGAATAGAAGAGACTGTTCATTTAATCAAGAAGTAGGATAGATCAGTAATCAGGTTGTATTCTAAGTTTACCGACACTCCGGGTTTTTGTCGCTACCACCGCGTTTATTTAAGCGCGTGTTTGTGCGAAAACAAACAGTCGAAGTTGAAGTTGGCATTGGAGCTGGGTGAAGTTAGTTGACAAGCAGTCGACCAGAGAGAGAGCGAGAGAGAGAGAGAGAGAGAGAGAGAGAGAGGGAGAGAGGCAGTGAGAGTGAAAGCATCCGCTTGCTGCTGTAATGAGGGAGGAAGTGAACTCAAGTTATCTGCAATATTGGCGCAATACTACCCACTTACATCCTGATAGTGAAATAATTACGGCAATTACTAAGAACAAAAAGGGTGAGCCCGAAAACTGCTTCCTTCTTTTCAGACTTATTTACAATATTTGTTTTTTCTTTTTCTGAACTTTATTTCATATATACTACTTTCTTGTAAAAGTAGCATTATTCTTTTCCTAACAATTTCTTCCTCATATACATATACATAATTTTTTCTTTGAACTCTAATCAACTTGCTCATATTTGATTTTTTTGCTTGGCCCAACAAACTTGCAGGTTGACCAGCTGAATCTTCCGGGATCTACGATTTGTTAATTGCTCTCCAGGATTAAAAAAATCACAACGTTGCTGGAAAGTGGAACTGAATCGACATTGTGAACTAGAGCCTGTAATACTGGACCAGGACAGGTCCAATGGTCTGTCTTGTAGAGTATATCGATCCGGTGGGGTTAGGATAGTTGTTACACTATTCTTAAAACATGCCAGTGTTAAAACGTTATCTATCCTCCTTGTCCTCATAATCTTCACTTCTTACCACCTCCTCTTTCATTCATATCACCCCTTGACCCATAGCGTAATAGTAATCCTTTAAGTAAGTCTCAAGCAGTTTGTAAAATAATATTTAAAAAAATGTCCCGACATTGCAAAATCGTGTAAAAATGTTACGTGCTTTAAGCATTTTAAGTTGTGGTTAGATCTTAGTTTAAAAATAATTAGGTAAAATTTATAACCAAAGTTTCTGACTAAAAATTTACTTGCCTTTGTCAGGTTTCCCAAGACGCCGTTAGGTGGCGATTTTAAAAAATATTTGCTTTATGGTTACAACATCCACGGGACCTTTGCATCAGGACATTTCCCCAAGAACGCCGTTTCGCTTATGGCGCCTGTATTACAAACGATTCATTAATTTAATTTAATGTCTTTTTTCTTTACAACTGTATTTGCATAACAACTAGTATAATTTTTCATCTTTCTTAATCAATTGACTGTCATTTAACATCACGTGAAAAGATCGCCTTGTAAATATTCAAAGGCCAATTACATCGGTTTTGTTGAGATGAAGTCACAAGAGCCACGTAACCGCCTGTGAGTGACGTCAAGTCATAGAGTGACGAACGCCAGTTGCTATTTATCACGCTTTGTGGCAAGACTTGTCTGCACACGCCATTTATTGTGTACGCTTCGGAGAAGACTTAAGTCACAAGCCCACAGCGGTAGGCTGAACAGAGGAAACCACATGGTATCACCAGAAACATAAAGGACATTACCGATAATTTTTCCTGCTGAGAAATATTACAAATAAATCCCTCTTTCTTTTCACCCTTTTCACACTGCTTGTTGTATACATATGTTATAATTTATCTGTGTCGGACAAATGTATGTACCGGTATAAAAGATATCTCTTCGAGAACCATATGGTGCAATTCCCTACTTTCAGTTCTTCTGTTCTGTCAGTGTATTATTGTGTTAGTAAGCGTTTTGACAGAGGACGGTATGTGCGACACTGAGGTCCGTAGACGTATTGAAATGGCCAAGGACGCATTCCAAAAGCTGGGTAGAGTATCGCGAGACAGGAGGATAACAAAGAAAAGAACACTGAACTGTTACGTGACATCTGTCTTTCTTTATGGCAGCCAATGTTGGACGATTTTCTCAAAGATGAAGAAGAAATTCGAGGCGACGGAGATGTTGTTCTACAGAAGGATGCTAAAGATAACATGGACCGAGCATGTGAGCAACAATGAGGTCTTAGACAGGATAAAAACAAGGAGGAGGCTTATACTTAACATCAGGAAGAGGCAGCTTAAGTTTCTGGAACATATAATGAAGAAGGAGAGCCTGGTGAAGCTGATACTCACGGGTCGAATAGAGGGGAAAGAGAGACAAGGGAAAACAATACATGGCATGCCTAGCAGGCTTAAGTAAGTGCTTGACAGAACGTGGTCTAGGGGAAGTAACATAGGGAAGGAACTTGTTGAGAGTTGCAAGTGATAGAGGGGGGTGGAGAGCCATGATTGCCTACGTCCTGAAAGGACATGGCACGTAAAAAGAAAAGATGTCGTGGATATATTAATGTCTATGATTGGAAAATGCAAACTGGGAATATTTTTTTAGCACAGCACTCTCAGATTTGCTGAAATTTATTCCATTTCCTTTCACCTTTACTAACAATGACGACCCGTCATTTACTTGTGTAAACTTTGTTTACCACTGTGTTTAGTCCAAATAGGAGACCTTAACTGCAAACAGGTCGAAACTAGCCATATGCGACTAGTAGAACTAATATTTTCTCTGTGAAACGACAATATGGAAGAGGAAGTGATTTTGAATCTCGGACTGTGGTCACTCGAGTAACATTTTCATCTTCGTAATGACCCAAAGCACGAAACGAATATCATTACCGTATTTTATGTCATATAAACCTGTCTACCATCTCAAAAGGGAATATTAAGAAGAGAATTGTCGGATAGTAGAGCAAATGTTATTGGAACTTCATCCATGTTCAAAACTAGTTTCTTTTCATGCATTCATTATGAATTCATGAAACTCTGATGTCTGGGGGGAAAAAGTGGGTTTTATATTCTACTAAGTACGATAAAATTGCAATTTTGATAATTGTAATTTGGAACTGTTTACTTTGAATTTATGAAATGGCAGTCTTACATACAGTGTAAGCTTTTTAGTTGCCACATTTTCATGTCATTCGCATTGGGTTGTTGATTTACGTAATAGTTTTAAGTATCTGCTAAGAATTCCCTTACTCCCTTAACAACATTTAATATTCATCCTTGCAACAACGACAATAACTAAAATAACAGAGAAACCACTTGTCTACAAGAAGGTAACTAAAAGGAAGTATATATATATATATATATATATATATATATATATATATATATATATATATATATATATATATGACCTTGGAAACTTATGCTATAGAATAACCTCATTGAGGTAGGGCACATGAACATTAAATCGCTATTATAAAAACCTGAGGACTATACATGTCTACAGTATGAGAGGGTCAGAAACTGTTACGAAAACAACTTCAAAAGACTTTCTTCATGAAACCTGATATATATATATATATATATATATATATATAACATATAAAATATATAATCCGGTGTTCTTATTCGTATTTTTAGTTTTAGAAAATAGTGCTCACTGTAAATTTACAGAGCGTTAATATTATAAAATTTAAAATGTTTTTTTCGCTCACACTCTTAACCATGTTTCAAAAATGCAAGCTGAAAGCTTCGAATTTAATTTTGTAATTAAATTAAAAACATTAGTTCCATTTCATCCTCAAGCGAATTTTGGAGTCATGTGTGCGCGTGTGTGTGTGTTTATGGATTGATGTGTATATGTAAGATTATCAGTGTGTCTGTAGTCTTTTCAAGTAAGAAAGCAATTATTTATTATTTATTTTACAGTGCAGTTATCTTTCAACATAATGTTGGTCATTGAACTTAATTCAGTGATGGGTATTAATCATATATATAGAAAGAAATAGATTGAACATTATAAAATTGTCCTTGATATGAGGCAAGGCCTCTGATGTAGAGAGGTTTTGGGAACTATCTCTTAATTGCTGTTGTTCCCTGGTCCACCCTGACCCAGAGTGGTAACAGCTGTTAGCGTCACAGATATGAACAAATAGTGAACCCTTAAACACAAATGGACAGTAATTTTTTTATAATAAAATGACCAACAATACATTTTTATAGTAAAATTACCAGCAATAGATTTTAGCAAAAAATTATTAACAATATATTTCTAAACAAAGAAAAAACATAATGTACAAAATATCTGTAGCTGAAAGCATGAAATTACGTACAAAATATTTAGATTTCGGCATTAAATAACCCATAGAGGTATCGATGTGCACTAAAGAAAATCAACCAACTAGCAACCAATATTATTCAATGGAAATTTAGAACACAAATTCTAACTACGTATCAGTATAACTTATTCATTCAAGCTTATATATATATATATATATATATATATATATATATATATATATATATATATATATATATATATATATATATATATATATATATATATATATATATATATATATATATATATATATATATATATATATATATATATATATATATATATATATATATATATATATATATATATATATATATATACTGCAGTTCTAAAGTTTGTGGACGCTCTTGGTAACTTTTTTAATTGGTACAAAACGTAATTGTTTTTCTATTAGAAATGTTTTTATAACAAAAAGAAAAAAGCATTTTGCATTTAAATTATGTTCTCGTCAAAATATTCCCTAAATTTAATATGACACTAAAACGTCATTTTCTGTTCAAAAAGTGTCAAAGTATTTAATAAGCGATACGACTACATTTCAGTAGCAATGCAATATCAACTATTGCTGATCAATTGTGACTTTAATAATGCGACGTAACTGCATTACTTAGGCGACCATGCCTCTACACACATTCCATTTCTTCGTGAATTGCTATAACAAACAAGGAAAGATAGCCAGGTGGGTTTTAATTACTTATGGTTTTAAAATCAGAGTTCTAGACTGATTGCTTACACAAGGCGCAAGAGCGCAATGTAGATTGTTATTAAATTCATAGCTGCGGAGGGAAGAAATGAATTCATGCCTTTTCAAAAGGCAGTAGCGTGAAAGGGAACGCAACTGTTGCTGTTAACTAAGTATGACTGAGTATGGGAAAATATAAGAGGGAAGATTGTGTTGTAACAGTGATTAAACTGGAGAGAACCTACTTACTAGACTGTCTTTAAAATCAACATTTAAAATCTAACTTTTAACATCGGTGGGAAACTACGCGGCCAAGCCTTATGGCTTTCATTTTCGACTTTCCCATGATCTCAGGTGTTGCCCATTTAAAAAATGCTTATTCCACCCATTTTCTTGTAACCCGAACTAAAATGAAGCAAAACGAGATTCATTGCTAGTTTTGATTCGAACGGGAAATGCCGATTACCGCTCAGGGGTTTGTGGTTCCAGGCGATGGAATTACTTCGCAGCAATTTTCTCAAAGACTTAATTAGACTCGGGGGAATAAACCGTAGCAACTTCTGAATGGATACTTTCGGGTTTTATGAGTGAATTTTTTGGTGTCAATCCAACAAATTAGCATGATTTAATAAACAGCATCGGCTTTTTCGATTTTATTGCTAGAAAGGCTATTTACGCTCACGGATTTTTGGAAAGCTTCAACCGATTGTCGCGGCCATAAGTTTCTTTAGATACACTCTTGGGAAGCACAAAACGAAGCAGGTCAGGTAAGAATTTAAATATAAGAAAAAAAAATCTTACAAATTATCTTTAGGAGCATATCTTAGATTTTACGAGTTAGTCTACAAAAGCTAACTTGCAAACGTCATTTAAGTTTCATCATATACCGTGGTCTCTTTTATCCACGGTTTCACTCACCACGGATTCATTTATCTGTGAGCGTACGGACATATCCTTTAGGAAAAAAAAGTCAACGTCATCGACCTATTTTTTATCATTTCACGCCAAGCAAGGCAATAAAGCCACTAAGACGCAAGGAGTTACTGAGTGTGAGAGAATATGAGAAAAAAACACTTTTAAGGATCAACAATAACAAAAGAATAGAAATTAAAAAGACAAGATAACAGCAGACACTGTATTTAAATTTTTGAAGATCAAACTTGTCTGGAAAGCAAGTAGCCGGAAGAGAGTTTCACAAGTGAGAAGTGCGAAAAAGGGAACTGTTAACATAGAACTTACGGTTACATCTAGCCAAGAGAGTTCCACAAACGATAAGAGTATATATATATATATATATATATATATATATATATATATATATATATATGGAAATCTAAAAAAAAACAAAAAAAACAAACCAACTAACACCCCACCACTATATCTTACTTTATCCAATATTCGCGGTATCCATTCCAACTTTTGCACCTTAGAATCTATCCTCCTGAAACGGTCGCCAGATATCTTTGTCTTCTGTGAAACCAACTTGAATTCTTCCATTGTTACCAATGAATTCTTTGTTTCAGTGTATCTTCCCCTTTGCGGATAAGATTACAGCATTCGTATGTACGCACTTGGTGCGGGATAATCTGCTGAGAGCCAGAGAATTGTCTTTCGAAGCCGCTGACTACTCTTTCATATGCTTACGTCTTTGTTAACTATCTCTTTTTCCTTTATCGCTCTCTCTCTCTCTTCCCAAGACTACAGTAGCTGATAGTATATTAAAAGTACTTTATCCCCATCCATCTGCGAACATCTTTGTCTTCGGTAACTTTAATGCTCACCACGACATGTGGTTGAAATGTTCTAAAGGTACTGATGTTGCCGGTATCCAGACTTTACTGCTCTCTTGGTAACTCGAATCTCTCTGTGGTAGCTATTGGCATCTCCTTTCAAGCATTCATTATACAGGAACCCCTACCCACAAGACCTGTTTCCGTTACCAGCAGGTTGATTGGAACTCATTCCGGGATTTTCTTCGTGACGCTCCTTGAACACACATTTTAAACCTCCCAATTGAAAAGTGCACCTCTGAGGTTTCTTCTTGGGTCAAAGCCGACATGGACGCTTTCATCCCTTCTAGGAAATACCAGGTGAAAGCGCAATCCACTCCATGGTTCACGCTAGCATACTCGGCCGCCATAGCACACAGGAACAACTATTTACGGCTACACCAGCCTGACATCTCTCGTCGTAACAGGTGCCTACTTGTTACTGCTTGAGTCTTCGAAGGAGCTAAGTTTGCTGAGAGAATGGGACAACGCATAGCCTCTAAAAACTTTGGCTCTCGTGATTACTGGCGTAAGTACAAGGTTTCTATCCCCACACTTCAATCGATTTGAGGTGTTATAAGAATTTTAAATATCAGTACATAGTATTGAATGTCGCATCGATTTACCTTGTACAGACCGAAGATAGTAACAGATGGGACTATTGGGACACACCATGAGGAATTTAACACGAGTAGGACATACTGAAAGCAGGAAAAGATGGAGGAAAGAACTACTAACTTACATAATTGGTGTGAATCGATGACAAAACGAAGGACAATGACGGATAGTAAAGAGACGAAAGTAAATAACAACAACAAAGGAGCAGGAAGTTGTGGATAGCCATGATTATACAACTTGTGAATGTACAATATAAGAAAATATAGCGACCAGTGAGGTTTGGTGATGAGAATTTTAAGTCCTGGGTAACCGAAAGAAAATCATTTCTATCCAGGCTCCGTGGGAGACAGACTTCGAAATATTTCTCAGCGTGTTAACCCCAGTACTGACTTTGAGAAACTTTCGTAGACATATCAAGTCCAGAGCAGTAAGTGATTATCACAAGCTATTCACAGGAACATTCCTAAATATACAACACCAGGCAAACATTCTGTTGTTTTCAAAGACATTATTCACGTCTGTTTTTTTTTTCATATTTATTATTCATAGTAATCAAATAAGTTATGGTTGCTTGTTGCTAAACCTGTTTATTTCGAGAAAAACAAAACCTTGTTCGTTCCACCTTTTTCTTTTTCTTTGCAATTGTCTTCTCTGCGTAACTCGTCAGCTGCCATAATCTCAGTTAATACTGACTGGTGATCCTTCCATAAACGAAGCTATTTAACAAAGCAGCAGTCATTTTTTTCTTTGTACCCTTGAAGTAACGGCTAGAGTTGTTGTGCTTCCCTTTATAAAGCCATAGACCAGACACTGTCCACAACAATATATACAAGCTACCGGCATATACGTATATACACAGATACATAAATAAGGATTTCTCCTATATATGTAGTTCTGTGTATTCTAAGACTAAATTTTCCTATTTGTGTCGTCATAATGGAACGGTGGAATGTACAATAAAACAAATTCTTAGCTAATGTATGCGAAGGCCAGAATGGTTGAACCGAGTGTTTCACGGGCAGGGCATTTTAACAGTGACGGATTGTTTTTGTCTGGGTTTTGAATATAAGTTCAAAACGACGCGAATTCAACAGAGGGTCTCAAGAATTCTGAAGCGTCGATACGCCTCCCACACCCAGGTTAGGGACGCTGAACCATCGTGCGAATGCTTTCCTGTGAAGTTATTACTCATACAGCCTTTGCAACTCTTAATAAAACGAATAACAAAAAGAAATGGTCCTTCTCGTTAATACCGTTTTATAGAATAGGTGGAAACCCAGAGACAACACAGAACGCAACACTACCCACGTAGAATTTGAAGTTTAGAAATAGGTACATTTCTTTTATATACGATTGTGTATATTTATTAAACGTTTCCCCTCTAAGAGGACTTCTTCGCCGCAAGACAAAGTGTCGCATCGCTTACAACACAATACTATCTCTTTAAAAAAAACAACTTATTCGACCGCAATTATATTGAGGCCACAAAACGCAAGGAGTTAATGAAACTAAGAATGAAAGGACGATAAAAGAACAGGATTTAAAAAGATAGAAGTGACGATTGACGTTGCATTTAAACTTCTAAAGATCGTAGTTGGCAGAAAACAAGAAGCCAGAAGGGCGAGAGAGGAAACTATTATAACTGGACTCCGAAATTTGCTTGATGATGAAATAGAACTAATGTTTTTAATTTAATTACAGAATTAAATTTGAAGCTTTTAGCTTCCATTTTTGAAACATGGTTATTATTGTGTAGCGAAAAAAACATATTTTAAATCAGTTAATTTATAATATATATATATATATATATATATATATATATATATATATATATATATATATATATATTGATATTGATTTCAATTATTAAAACACGTAAATTTCAGAAATACGTTATTCAAAATAAAATTCGCTTGATGATGGAACAGAGCTTACTTTAACTCAATTTAATTCGAATAATTATATTGAATTTTTCGGCTCTTGTTTTGAAACATGAGACCTCTTATGTCACGAGTTGGAATCATATTTTTAAATAAATAATAATTAAATAAATATATATATATAACTTTGTCATTATGTCAATGTTAAACAAGAAAAAGAACACAAATAGTTGTATCACGTCACCCCAAGAAAGAAGTGTAAATGAATGAATATATATATATATATATATATATATATATATATATATATATATATATATATAAAAAAACTACATTTAGAGGCAAGAAAAAAAAATAACGATTGACGTTTCATTTAAATTTTTGAAGATTAAACTTGACTGAAAAGCAAAGATGCCAGAAGAGATTTCCACAGGCGAAAAAAAGAAACAGTCTAAATAGAACATGGGGTAAATTGTAAAATGATGTGATCTTGCTACCAATCTTTATGTACCATGTCCCCTCAGGACGTAAACGATCATGGCTCTCCACAACCTCCTGTCCCTTGTAGTTCTTAAAAACTTTGTCTTTCTTTTATTTCTCCTGAGCCCTGATCCGTCATCCATATTTACTCAACCTCATTAAGTCTATACATGCGTTGTCTTCCTCTCTCCCTCTTTGCCCTTTATCTGTCCTGTGAGTAGCAGATTTTCAAGTCTTCTTTCCTCATTGTATGCCCCAGAAAGCTCAGTATTAGTTCCCTTTTAGTTTCCATTTCCTCCAAATGGAAACATACAGCGTTTAAATTCATAAAGTCTAGGTACCATAGAGGCAAGTGATATTTATTCTGTACAATACAGAAATGTGGCACAAGGCCGAAAAGGGGATTGGGGAAAGGACGGTCTTCTTCTGTCTTAACTATAACTTAGCTAGCCGCAAGCACTGACCCAATCGTATGAACAATATTCCTTACACCAAAACAACAGATTCATTCGTACCTTTCTTACTACAACCACCATAATACCTATTTGTCTCTATGAAAATACCATAGAGGAAATTTCATCAGAACAATTACCATGAAAGTATTTATAGAAAAGGCAGAGGGAAGCTCCGTCACAGCGATAGGAAAGTGATTCGGCTTAAATATATTTTTACTCGTGAGAGCCGTTTTAGCAAAATTAAAATCAAAGCTAATATAATAAGCTTAAAGAATTTGTTTTTGTTTTGTTTTTTATTGCAAAGTTCACCTATTACTAAGGCCACTCGAGGTAGAGGGTTATGTTTTTGGGGCATTTGTGTGTATAGGAGAGGAATATAACGCTTGACCCTGGCCTTGAACAAGTTGAGGTTGTAGCAATTGAAAAAACATCATGTTGGGAGTTGGTTCGTGGAGAGAAGCTTTTAGAGTGAATATGGGTAGTTTGCTATTATGTAAGTGGTTTGATGTGTTCTTGCTGTGAAGGTTTGCCTCGGCGGGACCAGGGAATGTAGTTCGTCCGAGCACCTTCTGTGAAAATAGCGGTATAGCAGCAAGAGGCTTGCCACATACTGCCTATGGGAGAAGGGTTGAAGGGTGGAGAATAATTCGTAACCCGCAAGGGCTCTATAAAACCTGGAGAGTGAGGTCTGGTCAGCAGTCGCCAAATATGACAACAGTACTCCATTTTTGGTCTGATCTGGCTCTTGTAAATTTAGAGGCTAGTAAGATGAGTCAGATACTTAGTGAATCGGTACAGAGAGACGACCATTTTATCTGCATCTTTAGCAATGGGTTGTATGTACGAGTTTCACTTGAGGGCGGAGGTGTGAGTTTGAGGCCCAACAGACTTTCAAGTCACGGTGATTCCCCGAGAGGACTTCCGTTCATTCTGGTTGGTGCTATTTCAGAGTCAGATCGGCGATGTGGAACGTAACTAGCTTGGTCTTCGAAACAGGGATTATGTATGTTCGTTTAAAATGTTTAAATTTAATTAAATACTCGACAGCAAATAAATGCGGTTTAAGTATAGTATTTATCTGCACATCTGCTTGAATTTAGCGCATGGCTTAATTTTGAGTAGAGATCCCACACGTAAATGGGATTAATAACAAAAATTGTTACGCTCTTTCGGCATTTCACCATTGGGACCCCTGAGGCATCAGAAATTGACCCTGACTCACATAGTTTCCGCTTGCGTGTATAACTCCCCACCATACATTGGAACTGAGCACAATAATAAGTTCGTATGAGAAATGTGAGGGCAAATTCGACACAGGATTGGTTTTATGTACACATCCCATAATTCGGTAGTCACCATCGGCATTTTTTTTTCTTTTTTTGGAACACTTCAGTCTTCAGAGATTAACCCAGTTACACAAGGAAATATGCCGGAACTCATGGGCAAGATACTGAAGAAAATCGCAAAGAAAGAGATAAAAACAAATTGTAAAAAATTACAATATATGCAAGAGGAACAGCGCTATATGCGAGCTACGAATTGTAGATAGCAAAATCAACCAATTACAGAAATTTAAATATCAGGAAACCCTGAAATCCGAAGTTGAATTGGAATAGGGAAAGATGCCTTCCAAAAGCCAAAGAAAGTATTAAGAAACAAGAAAATATTGTTAGAATCAAAGAAAAGATATCTGAAGTAATATATAATTCCTCATATATCACCGTGAAGGTTAAACAATGTCCTCAGATAGAGAGAAGACTTGACGCGACAGAGATGTTTTTAGACAAAAAGATCTTGACAGCTGTTGAATTTTTTTATAATGCAGTTGTTTACTACTGCAAAAAAGCGAAACAGAATTTCTCTGAAATTGGTAACCAAATGAACATTTAGATCACTGTAAAGGGAAATAACGAAGTAATTTATAAAGTATAGTATGCAATGTTGTCCTTATTATATCTCATTTTAAAAACCATACAAATAGTATAAATTATACTAAAATATAGATATGGGAATGTTCCTTAAAAAACTACAAACCAACACGAATTCAGGAGTGAAGATACGGTACTTTAAACACAGACATGACGTATGATGACGCGATATATAATAAAGGAGAAAACTAACATAACACAAAATGTACAATACACTCATTTAATCATAACTTCTCAAGAAAATCTCTTTGATAATGACTCATAAATAAGGAAAGACTTATAAATTATAAGAAAAAGTTATATTCAAAATTGGATTGAAATGTCGAAAAATGAAACAAAAAATAATAAACAATAAAATTTAGTTCGTCTATAATGAAATTTGTAAATACAAAATATATATATATATATATATATATATATATATATATATATATATATATATATAACCGGTATAAGATTTTTTCACCTCACACAAAACATCTGCAATTCCACACACAGACAGCCACCAAACATGGATAAAAAAATTTTGCTAGACACAACACACACACACACACACACACACACACACACAGACACGCAAACGAACATACTGTATCATCTGAATCTTGCAGAGACAAACTAGAATTATGATGCACATGAATTATACACACGAACGCTGCTTGAAATGAAGGCCGCATATGAAATCTGCTTAATGAATGAAAAGCAAACAACACAAAAATATTAGGTTTTTATTTTTTTCCTCCTTATTTCATTCTTTGATGAAACTTTAATAAAATTGAAACATGCTAAATTTATAAACGTTTCCTATTTGTCCCTTATCCTATCATTCTGTTGGATTCCAATCCATATTTGATCTATATTTGGACCCAATCAATCAATCAATCAATCAATCAATCCTCTCTCTCTCTCTCTCTCTCTCTCTCTATATATATATATATATATATATATATATATATATATATATATATATATAGTTTATGCAAAACTAGGTAATCCGTATGGGTAGACCCAAGGAAGATGATATCCAGAGAGCTCAATGTAAAATTCAGAGCCGATATGTTTGAATAAAAACAGAACACTTTAAGGTTCCATGTAATAAATTATTTCACCACAACCCCTTTAACAGGGCTCTGGATCATCAGACTTTACTTCCAAAGGTTGAAATGAAAAGAAATTCACACGTTTTTGACGGACCGCATCAAGCATATGTAAAATTAACGAAGTGAGGAGGTGAGGTGGGAGCGAAGATAAGATATGAGTGGGTTAGATGTACCATTTCAATTCCTTATTCTTAACCCCACTGTGTGTCGGCTAGACGTCGCTTAAACTTAACGTGCATTGTCTCTAGATATAAATTGTTAAGGGGTGAGGGAGAAGACCGACATTAAAGAAAGAAGCTACAACAACCCTAATAAATTACATTCCACGAGGGCAGGTTTCATTCAAATTCTTAGACACTGTTAATTCGCATTATTTAAAGGGCATATTTGGAAGGTTAAGGTTTGATATAAATCTAAATGTCTAAACAATCTACGAAGAATTTAATTTGAAGTTCGTTGGAGTTTTGGGTATTTTCTATGAGACAGTCGAGTGGAAAAACACATAGAGAATACATTGAAAAAGTAATCCATTTTATATTTAGTAATCTTTTTTTATTTTTCTAAACTTGTATCTTATTGATTGTTAAGTTGACATCTATTCGTTTGAGTTTTGTTCATTAATTAAATAAACTCGAGTTGATTATTCAGTTGACATCTATTCGTTTCAGTTTTGTTCATCGATTAAACTCGTGACGTTTTTAATATACCTACATAATTATCAAAGGTTCTTTCAATTTAAATAACTTTATCGTCAATACTAATTGTCAAAACGTGTGAATTTCTTTTCATTTTTCATTTCAACCTTTGGAAGTAAAGCCTGATGATCCAGAGCCCTGTTAAAGGGGTGGTGGTGAAATAACTTATTACATGGAACCTTAAAGTGGTCTGTTTTTATTCAATATATATATATATATATATATATATATATATATATATATATATATATATGTATGTGTATGTATGTATTATAAAATATAGTTTTTAAGGTATGCTATATTTATGGGTTAAAGTGCTCCATATCAGGGATAGACCGTATGTAAATATAGAAGTAGGCATTGAAATCAACATTCAGACTGTTTCATGTTAATATATATTAGATATCTCTTACCATGAAATATAGAAAAGTTTTTTATATATATATATATATATATATATATATATATATATATATATATATATATATATATATATATATATATAAACGTGAATATTGAAGTCAACACACAGGCGATAGGCTGTTTCATGCTAGACCTAGACGCAATCGTCCTGCCGCCGATTGCGCTTAGCATGAAACAGACTGTGGCCTCTGAGTGTTGACGATCTTTACTTTTATATTTATATTTACATACGCTCTGTCTCTGACATTGAGCACTTTATCCCATAAATATAGCATACTTTAAAACTATATTTCTGCATATATATATATATATGTTTGTGTGTGCGTGCGTGCGTGCGTGTGTGTGTGTATGTCAACGAACACATTCTGTAGATTCATGGTGTAGCAGATCTACGACAGCACTTGCTATTAAAGAAAAAATACACCCTTTCCAGATAATTCCCAATAACCGTACTACTGAAGTTTTTCATGCTCTGATTACAATCTACAATAAACATCTAGACGAATTAAAAATTAAAGACAACGACTTTTTGCAATATCTCAAATATATATATATATATATATATATATATATATATATATATATATATAACAGGTGTATCCATTTAAAAATAACGTTTTAGCGAACAAATTAAAAAATCTGTCCGAATTAATATCAAATTAAAAAATCTGTCGAATATATATATATATATATATATATATATATATATATATATATATATATATATATATATGATATAGATAGAGAGGTATGCATAGATAGATATTCCCTCCTCTTCTCTAAGCTTGTAAGAAATGTTTATACGACGTGTTGTAAAAATCCTCAATGATGCCCGGCAAGCACAATACTGCTGCTTGTTTGTCCATCCAGTCGAACATTTTCACTTCGTTTCTCGATTGCAGGAGAATTGTCAAAGTTATTTTGGGAAACACCAAAACTTTCACATTGGTTCAGCGTCTTCCACCTGACAATATTGTTGATTCGTTTAGGTTGCTAATGACAACGGCTCTTGCAGACATAGATTTGCTGCGTTCTCTGCAGTGGTCGAAGAAGCTCCTGTTCTGATGTCTTCAGAAAGTACAGAATGCCAATTCCAAATCGATTCTTATTTATTGTGAAACTGTCAAAGATTGGGAGATCGTTTACCGATTTCCCCATCTGACATTTTCCCCTCTCAGAATTTTCTTTTTCTCTTCTTTCATTTAACCCCTTTATTTTGGCCTTCTTTTGCTTCCTTACTTTATCTTTTTTTTCATTTCTTTTTTTTTGTTTTTCTTTTCCTTATCCTTTCTTTACCCTTTCCTTTTCTATCCATTTCTCTTTCTCTTATCCTTTCTATTGCTTTTTTTTTTCTTTCTATCCTTTCTATTCCATTCTGTTCTTTTTTCTTTATCTCTCATCCTTTCTATTCCTTTTCTTTCTGTTTTCCTTTCTTTACCCCTTTCATTTTCTATCCATTTTCTTTTCTCTTATCTTTTCTATTGCTTTTCTCTTTTTTTTCTTCCTCTCCCTTTCTATTCCATTCTGTTCTTTTTCTTTATCTCTCATCCTTTCTATTCCTTTCTCTTTCCGTTTTCCTTTCTTTACCCTTTCCTTTTCTATCCATTTCTCTTTCTCTTATCCTTTCTATTGCTTTTCTCTTTTTTCTTCTATCCCTTTCTATTCCATTCTGTTCTTTTTCTTTATCTCTCATCCTTTCTATTCCTTTCTCTTTCCGTTTTCCTTTTTTACCCTTTCCTTTTCTATCCATTTCTCTTTCTCTTATCCTTTCTATTGCTTTTCTCTTTTTCTTTCTATCCCTTTCTATTCCATTCTGTTCTTTTTCTTTATCTCTCATCCTTTCTATTCCTTTCTCTTTCCGTTTTCCTTTCTTTACCCTTTCCTTTTCTATCCATTTCTCTTTCTCTTATCCTTTCTATTGCTTTTCTCTTTTTCTTTCTATCCCTTTCTATTCCATTCTGTTCTTTTTCTTTATCTCTCATCCTTTCTATTCCTTTCTCTTTCCGTTTTCCTTTCTTTACCCTTTCCTTTTCTATCCATTTCTCTTTCTCTTATCCTTTCTATTGATTTTCTCTTTTTTTTCTTCCTCCCCCTTTCTATTCCATTCTGTTCTTTTTCTTTATCTATCATCCTTTCTATTCCTTTTTCTTTCCGTTTTCCTTTTCTTTACCCTTTCCTTTTCTATCCATTTCTCTTTCTCTTATCCTTTCTATTGCTTTTCTCTTTTTTTTCTTCCTCTCCCTTTCTATTCCATTCTGTTCTTTTTCTTTATCTATCATCCTTTCTATTCCTTTCTCTTTTCCGTTTTCCTTTCTTTACCCTTTCCTTTTCTATCCATTTCTCTTTCTCTTATCCTTTCTATTGCTTTTCTCTTTTTTCTTTCTATCCCTTTCTATTCCATTCTGTTCTTTTTCTTTATCTCTCATCCTTTCTATTCCTTTCTTTCCGTTTTCCTTTCTTTTACCCTTTCCTTTTCTATCCATTTTCTTTCTCTTATCCTTTCTATTGCTTTTTTCTTTTTTTTTCTTTTCTATCCTTTCTATTCCATTCTGTTCTTTTTTTCTTTATCTATCATCCTTTCTATTCCTTTTCTTTTCCGTTTTCCTTTTCTTTTTACCCTTTCCTTTTCTATCCATTTCTCTTTCTCTTATCCTTTCTATTGCTTTTCTCTTTTTTCTTTCTATCCCTTTCTATTCCATTCTGTTCTTTTTCTTTATCTATCATCCTTTCTATTCCATTCTCTTTTCCGTTTTCTTTTTTTTACCCTTTCCTTTTCTATCCATTTCTCTTTCTCTTATCCTTTCTATTGATTTTTTTTTTTTCTTTCTATCCCTTTCTATTCCATTCTGTTCTTTTTTCTTTATCTATCATCCTTTCTATTCCTTTTCTTTCCGTTTTCCTTTTTTACCCTTTTCCTTTTCTATCCATTTCTCTTTCTCTTATCCTTTCTATTGATTTTTCTTTTTTTTTCTTATCCCTTTTATTCCATTCTGTTCTTTTTTCTTTATCTCTCATCCTTTCTATTCCTTTTCTTTCCGTTTTCCTTTTTTTACCCTTTCCTTTTCTATCCATTTTTTTTTTCTTATCCTTTCTATTGATTTTTTCTTTTTTTCTTCCTCTCCCTTTCTATTCCATTCTGTTCTTTTTTCTTTTATCTCTCATCCTTTCTATTCCTTTCTCTTTCCGTTTTCCTTTTTTTACCCTTTCCTTTTTTATCCATTTTCTTTCTCTTATCCTTTCTATTGCTTTTTTCTTTTTTTTTTTCTATCCCTTTCTATTCCATTCTGTTTTTTTCTTTATCTCTCATCCTTTCTATTCCTTTCTCTTTCCGTTTTCCTTTCTTTTACCCTTTCCTTTTCTATCCATTTCTCTTTCTCTTATCCTTTCTATTGATTTTCTTTTTTTTCTTTCTTCCTTTCTATTCCATTCTGTTCTTTTTTTTTCTTTTATCTCTCATCCTTTCTATTCCTTTTCTTTCCGTTTTCCTTTCTATTTTTACTTTTTTCTTTCCTTTTCTATCCATTTTTCTTTTCTTATCCTTTCTATTGATTTTCTTTCCGTTTTTTTTTTTTCTCTCCCTTTCTATTCCATTCTGTTTTTTTTCTTTATCTCTCATCCTTTCTATTCCTTTCTTTTCCGTTTTCCTTTATTTTACCCTTTCCTTTTCTATCCATTTCTTTTTTCTCTTATCCTTTCTATTGATTTTTCTTTTTTTTCTTCCCTCCCTTTCTATTCCATTCTGTTGTTCTTTTTCTTTATCTCTCATCCTTTCTATTCCTTTTCTTTCCGTTTTCCTTTTCTTTTACCCTTTCCTTTTCTATCCATTTTCTTTTCTTATCCTTTCTATTGCTTTTTCTTTTTTTTCTTCCTCTCCTTTCTATTCCATTCTGTTCTTTTTTTTATCTCTCTCATCCTTTCTATTCCTTTCTCTTTCCGTTTTCCTTTTTTTTTACCCTTTCTTTTCCTTTTCTATCCATTTCTCTTTCTCTTTTCTTTTCTATTGCTTTTCTCTTTTTTTTCTTTCTATCCCTTTCTATTCCATTCTGTTCTTTTTCTTTTATCTCTCATCCTTTCTATTCCTTTTTCTTTCCGTTTTCCCTTTTTTTACCCTTTCCTTTTCTATCCATTTCTCTTTTTCTTATCCTTTTCTATTGATTTTCTTTTTTTCTTTCTATCCTTTTCTATTCCATTCTGTTTTTTTCTTTATCTCTCATCCTTTCTATTCCTTTCTCTTTCCGTTTTCCTTTCTTTACCCTTTCCTTTTCTATCCATTTCTCTTTCTCTTATCCTTTCTATTGATTTTCTCTTTTTTTTCTTCCTCTCCCTTTCTATTCCATTCTGTTCTTTTTTTTTATCTATCATCCTTTCTATTCCTTTTCTCTTTTCCGTTTTCCTTTTACCTTTCTTTTTCCTTTCCTTTTCTATCCATTTCTCTTTCTCTTATCCTTTCTATTTCTTTTTTTTTTTTTTCTTCCTCTCCTTTCTATTCCATTCTGTTCTTTTTTCTTTATCTATCATCCTTTCTATTCCTTTTTTTTCCGTTTTCCTTTTTTTTACCCTTTCCTTTTCTATCCATTTTCTTTTCTTATCCTTTCTATTGATTTTTTTTTTTTTTCTTTCTATCCCTTTCTATTCCATTCTGTTCTTTTTTTTATCTCTCATCCTTTCTATTCCTTTCTCTTTTCCGTTTTCCTTTCTTTTTTACCCTTTCCTTTTCTATCCATTTTCTTTCTCTTATCCTTTCTATTGCTTTTTTTTTTTTTTTTTTCCTCCCTTTCTATTCCATTCTGTTCTTTTTTTCTTTATCTATCATCCTTTTCTATTCCTTTCTCTTTTCCGTTTTCCTTTTTTTACCCTTTCCTTTTCTATCCATTTCTCTTTTCTTATCCTTTCTATTGCTTTTTTTTTTTTCTTTTCTATCCTTTCTATTCCATTCTGTTCTTTTTCTTTATCTATCATCCTTTCTATTCCATTTCTTTTCCGTTTTCCTTTCTTTACCCTTTCCTTTTCTATCCATTTTCTTTCTCTTATCCTTTCTATTGATTTTTTTTTTTTTTCTTTCTATCCCTTTCTATTCCATTCTGTTCTTTTTTCTTTATCTCTCATCCTTTCTATTCCTTTCTCTTTCCGTTTTCCTTTCTTTACCCTTTCCTTTTCTATCCATTTCTCTTTCTCTTATCCTTTCTATTGATTTTCTCTTTTTTTTCTTCCTCTCCCTTTCTATTCCATTCTGTTCTTTTTCTTTATCTCTCATCCTTTCTATTCCTTTCTCTTTCCGTTTTCCTTTCTTTACCCTTTCCTTTTCTATCCATTTCTCTTTCTCTTATCCTTTCTATTGATTTTCTCTTTTTTTTCTTCCTCTCCCTTTCTATTCCATTCTGTTCTTTTTCTTTATCTCTCATCCTTTCTATTCCTTTTCTTTCCGTTTTCTTTTTTTTTACCCTTTCCTTTTCTATCCATTTCTTTCTCTTATCCTTTCTATTGATTTTTTCTTTTTTTCTTCCATCCTTTCTATTCCATTCTGTTCTTTTTTTCTTTATCTCTCATCCTTTCTATTCCTTTCTCTTTCCGTTTTCTTTTCTTTTTTACCCTTTCCTTTTCTATCCATTTTTCTTTTCTTTATCCTTTCTATTGATTTTCTCTTTTTTCTTTTCTTCCTTTCTATTCCATTCTGTTCTTTTCTTTATCTCTCATCCTTTCTATTCCTTTCTCTTTCCGTTTTCCTTTCTTTTACCCTTTCCTTTTCTATCCATTTCTCTTTCTCTTATCCTTTCTATTGATTTTTCTTTTTTTCTTCTCTCCCTTTCTATTCCATTCTGTTCTTTTTTCTTTATCTCTCATCCTTTCTATTCCTTTTCTTTCCGTTTTCCTTTCTTTACCCTTTCCTTTTCTATCCATTTCTCTTTCTTTTATCCTTTCTATTGATTTTCTTTTTTTCTTTCTATCCTTTTATTCCATTCTGTTCTTTTTTCTTTATCTCTCATCCTTTCTATTCCTTTTTCTTTCCGTTTTCCTTTCTGTTTTTACCCTTTTCCTTTTCTATCCATTTCTCTTTCTCTTATCCTTTCTATTGCTTTTCTCTTTTTTCTTTCTATCCCTTTCTATTCCATTCTGTTCTTTTTCTTTATCTCTCATCCTTTCTATTCCTTTCTCTTTCCGTTTTCCTTTCTTTACCCTTTCCTTTTCTATCCATTTCTCTTTCTCTTATCTTTTCTATCTATTTCTTTTATACTTTCTATCGCTTTTCTCATATCGTTTTTATTGCTTTTCTATTTTCCTTTCTACCCCTTTCTATTTCTTTTTATTCCTCTTCTTTTCTCTATCTTTTATCTTCCTATTCCTTTTCTCTTTCTCTTTTCCATTCTTTTCCTTTTTCCTTTTCTATCCATTTCTCTTTCTTTTATTCTTTCTCTTATCCTAATATAAATTTATATATTAATAATTTGCCAATAATTTAAATTAAATATTAATAATAAAAAATTAATATTAATATTCAATATAAATATTTAATATTTCTCTTTTTCTCTCCTTTCTATATATATATATATATATATATATATATATATAAATCACTTTTTTTCGTTACGAATGACGTTCTCTGATTAGTTTTCCTTTCTAATTGTTAATGTACTGCCCAAAGTAAAAAGGCTTTGAAGGATAAGGGTAGCAAATGTCTAGATCTCAACAGAATTATATTTTATTTATTCCTGAATAATGATACTGGCTTAATTGCTTATTCCTGCATCACGCCATTTACCTAACAACCGTAAAATCTAAAAATTCACTGAATATTGTGATAAATTCAAAAGAAAAAAAAAATGAAAAAAAAAAAAAAAAGACAGAAGTAAAAGATTAATAATTGCTGCTTAATATTTAGTCTCATACAGTTTCGGCTTGTGTTTCTCTCGTCATCTTCAGATGAAATTCTTATTCTGTAGTTTTTAACATGATATTCTTGAAGAAATTTCTGTGTTTTGATATCAGCTTTATTATTTCCATGTGGGTCTTCTTCCGTCACTTCATGATATAGTTTATATGGGAATATTTTAAGCGTATATTAAATCTCAGAAAGTATGAAGCATCCAGTGAGAATCGAACTCACTACTCAATCGTAATAGATCTAACGATACAAGCTTGCTAACCATTACACCGCTGCTCCCTGATGGAGTTTGTACGAGATGGAATTCTTGAGAACATTTTTGGAGAACATCCCATTTTTAAAAAATTTTACAATGATTTTCACCCTGTACAAGGCCCGGGAGACACTCGAATTAGAGGGTTACATAGGAAGAGGCACAGTTTATACGGAAAGGTGGGTAAGATAAGGGTTATCAATAGACTTGAACAGGTTAGGATTGAATGATCAGGAAAATATCCTGTCGTGAGTCGGTTCCACAGAGCGGTCGTTCGTGGGAAGAAGCTGCTTGCGTGGAACTTACTTCTCACCATTGAGATACAGAGGGAATGAGAGTGTTTCGCTATAATGCTCGTAACATGGCGGGTCCTATCTGTGAAGGTTAGTACTAGTGAAACAAAGGAATGTAGTTCGTCTGAGCCCTTTCCATGGAAGTAGCGATAAAGCAGGGAGAGGCTTGCGACATCTCATCTGTGAAAGAAAGGTTGCAGGGTGGGAATTAATTTGACACCCACAAGGACGCAGAGACGCTTAGACTCTATTCGAGACTTTTCTTTTTTGTATCCTTTCATTCCCTGATAAATATGACAGCATTACTTCATTTTAGACCTGATGTGGTTTTACATAATTTATATGAGATAAACGTTACTGGTTGTATTCTGATAACACATTTCCTTCAATTGCAGATATCTTTATCTCCAAACTCACAAGTGTGATTAACTTTCGTAGCCTTATTGTTAAAGATACTTTTATTGTTAAAACAGGACCCACGGATAATGTATACAAGTTTAAATCTCGACAGGAATTTAATATTTACTGTCAAAGATACTTATCATTGAAAAGTAAAAACAACGTAAATATTGCAATAAAAAGCAACAAAAATAAGATTAAAGAGCAATTAGTCAAAAGTTAAGAAATTCAACTATCTTTTAGATCTATATCGCAAAGTGACTCTGGGCACTTCGATTGGGTATAATGTTTAACAAGCTTGACCCACTAGATCAATTACTACTGAGTGGTGAGTTTGATCCTTACTTGGAGTTCCACACTTTCGGCCTTGTGCCACATCGAATCTACGCTTAGAAAATCATCTTGAGCAATGGTGTAATCTTTACCAAGCTTGTCTCGCTAGATGAATTGCGACTAAATAGTAACTTCGATCCTCACTGGGTGCGCTTTACTTTCGTCCTTGTGCCACATCTAAGTTACGCTTAGAAAATCATTTTATAGAAGAATGATTTTATTTAATGTTATTTTAACCTGTTGTCTGTTACAAGTTACAAGGCCGAAGAATCACTCAAGACAGAGGATTACTAAATGGGGCTGTTGTAATGGCGTGCAGGAAGACAGAAACAGGTATATATTATGAGGAAATGTAGGATAGATAACGGTTGATCCTTAACTCGAAAAGGTTAAGATTTTAGTGGTCAGGGAAACACCCTCTTAGGAGTCCGTGCTACGATGCAACAGCTCTGAGGATGTAACTGTTTTACAAATAGGCATGGTTAAATTGTTGGTAGAGAAGATTATAAATTGTTTTCGTTCGGCTAACTTGTTCAGCTGCATTCAGATTCCCAGAAGGTTCTTTTCCGTTTTTTTTTTTTTTTTTTTTTTTATTAAGTCATTTTACCAATAATCTTGAATGATTCCTGCCACTGATTTAGGATTACAGGCAATACGATTTTGTAAATCCTTGCTTTCTTTCTACTTCGACCACGTAAGCGTCAACACTTATTTTTTTTTATTTTATTTTTATTTTCAACCTCTTGCAGAACACGCGGCATATAAGTACTTTATACCATGAGAAACATCAACTGAATATTGGGTTTGAACAGCGTTAAACAATAAAGTTTTTTTTCTTATTTTTCTGCATCATTTTGTCAACAAATTTTATCAATATATCAATATTTAATGATTTCTTGTTTTGAATTCAGAACGTTCAATCTTTTCGTCCTCAATGATAATACTCTGCTCAATTTTATTTTGATAGAGGATATTTGAACTTAGAAAAGTTAATAGATAAGATCATACTGTCACTTACATAAATAACCTTACCCTAACACATATAGTCGGAGATTATCTTCGTAATTTTATTTACTGTTTATTTACTTTTTTTTCTACTTGGGATTGGACTTCCGGTTCCTAATGAAGTCGACAAATTCTATGCTTCTTACCTGTCCGCCTAAACTCCGAAATTTTACTCACTAATTCTTATTTTTCACCTCTCCCAACAGGTGTAAATAGGTTCGCAGTATATTCTGGTTCAAATCTACACTTACAAAAGCTCCGTCTGAAATTTGAAATGTTATTCCTTAATTATTCATCGATTTATTTATTTCCTTGCTTCGATCTCAATAGGAGTAGACAGGTTTGTCCATCGTACGGTTCACACTCCTCGACGGTCTTTTGAACAGGAGTAGAGGTTTACCTTTTTTTTTCCTGTTTAGAAATAGGTTTCCATTTCCTTCTAAAGTCGATTTCAACTCTACACTTCTAATATCTCCGCCTGAACTCGGAAATTTTATTCACTAATTATTATGTTCCCCTCTCCCAATAAGAGTAAATAAGTTCGCCTGTCGTCTGATTCACACTACTTCCTGGTTCAACTCTATCCTTCTAACGTCTCAGCCTGAACTCTGAAATGTTATTCACTAATTAAATCTTAACCTCTGTAACTCTAAAGTTAACCGTTATCTTTCCTGGATAGCCCAGAAAACTTCACTTCTGGCCCTTTCTTACGATAATACAACATCACAAAGTAACACTCTACCTTGAGTGGCTCTAAGGCCTTATATTGGGTCAAAAAAAAAAATTGTGGTATTAGATTATTCTACACTATTCGGAATATTGTCCTCATTTTTGTTACCATATTTATCACAACGTTTCGGCCTTTTTCAGGTGGTTGGAATGTCGAACTGAACCCTTTATTTCGCTCGCTGTTCGACGTTTAATGGATGTCAGTTATCAGATATTAATTCACCTCTGCAAGCTCTCCACTGCCTTAATCAGATATTGAACTCACAACTCTTTGGGTCCTGTCAATGGATCTGACCAATGCCCATATCCACTGTGCCATGTGTCATTAAGAACATCTGTGTATGGATTTCTAGGACTTAAAAACTTAATGTCTTGAGCAAACATTTTTACCAGTGCTCATATTGCAATTTTTGCTGTTATCATTTCATGTTTTTACCAGAGCTCATATTGCAATTTTCGTTATTATTATTGCTTTTCTCTGGCACTCTTTATTACAGGACCCAAAGAGTGTGAGTTCAATACCTGGTTAAGGCAGTGGAGAACTTGGAGAGGTGAATTAACAGGAGATAACTGATAACTGACTCCCATTAGATATGGCACGTGGAACTAGAACAGTCTACCCCAGCGAGAGAAATAAATGTTTCAGTTTGACATTCCAGCCACTTGGAGAAGGCCATAGCGTACAACGGCCGAAACGCTGTGATAAATATGGCAACAAAGATGAGAAAAATAGTCCGAATAATGTAAATAATATACATAATACCGCACCTCAGAAATATAGACAGATACTGGATTATTCTATCAAGTTGCCGACGATGTTGTCCATTTCATTACCCCTTGTATCATTATTTGTACTTTTTTTACCTGCCCCCAATGCTTGTCGAGCTTGGTCAGTACCCAGATGGGTGACTGCTTGGGAAGCTGCTGTAAGCTTGGATGTGCAGGTGGTGTAATGGATAACGGCTCGGAATTATAAATCGGAGAGCCGAGTTTCAATTTCCCGTTGGGTTCGTTACGTGCAAATACTTTTGAGAAATATTTAAATATACTACTTACCCCACCAACTATGGGTTAATTAGTAAGACTTGTATCACTAAATCTAAATTATCTCCCCAAAAAATTGTCATCTAAAAATATTTTCTGCATTTAAGTAACCTGAAAAGAGTTTATATCCGTAGAAAATGAATCAATCAAATTTGTTAGACGAAGCATTGCATAAAATATATGGGCAGTAGGGAAACTTAGATGAAATTTCTGCCTTACATATTTTTTTCTAATTTGAATACTTGAAAATCTGGACTTAAGACCATATCACGTTGAAACACCTGTTCCCGTATGATAAGCAAGCAATGTTAACCCTGGTTAGTACCTAGTTGGGTAACCGCTTGGGAAGAACAGCTGCTGTAATATTGAATGTGCAGGTGGTATAACAGATATCGGCTTGGAATTATATTTTGGAGAGCAGAGTTCCAATTCCAGTCGGGTTTTTTTATACTCTTATGCGTAAACACTCTTGGGAAAAAGGTATGAATCCTCTATTACTCCCTCTCGCTAGATACGGGTTAATTAGTAAAACCATTATTATCTCCAAATATAAATTTTTACACTGTAAAAATATTTTCTGGCTTTAAATAACCTGTAAAGTGTTGATAAGATGTAGAAAAAGAACCAATCAATCAAATGTCTTAGATGAAGCATAGGTAGAATAATGGCAGAAGCGAAATTTTGATGAAATTTCTCTCCGGCACATTGTTTTTTATTTATAATATTCTTATTTAATACTTGAAAAATCTATGAAAACTTTGATGTATAAATATCCACTGAGAAACATAACATTGAACAATTCACTTGTTGGTCTCTGTTATTGTTATATACCATACCTATGAACACTAATGGGTATGTCCCAATCCTCATAAATAGGTTGGACACTTGTAATTGGGGGTAATATGCTAAGCAGTAGTTTACCTATTTCACGCCGCTGGCGAGTATTGTATTTTGTTGATTTTATAAAGATTACCATTTCATTTCCAAACTCCGTTTTGGTTATTCCTCATTCAGTAACCCTTTCTAGGTTACAACTATTATATTGTCCTAACTACTGGGCTACCACGGATCATGTCGATGTTGGGTATTATTTATTGGGTTGGAAAAAAATGACATGGAATTTGTTTAAAGAATATATTTGAAGAAACAGCGAATTTTAATATTAAAAGCTCATTAATTTCTAATGAAGGTATCTAGGGAACGTATTTTTCTGCCTGATATTCAGAAAGAATTTTGGGGTTCAAAAAACGGAAAACAATGTTAAAAGCCAAAGAACTTATTAGAGTTAAAAATTAAGACGAAAAAGAGAGGAGAAAAAAATGTCTTCTGAGCAATCGTGTAGACGTTCCCTTTGCAAACACTTTAGCCCATCATTAAAATTTTTGAGGAGCGGGAAAAAGAAATCCGTGAACGGTAGAATGAAAAATATTTCCTCAATAAAAAAAATAAATTGGAAAAAAAAGTAAATACATTTATTTTTCTTAGCGGAGAAGAAATTCTATTTACTCAAATTGTCCTTTCTGTAATTTAAAAACATGTTGTTATATTTTCCCTTCCTCTTTCTCCCTATTCAAGAATTTTAACAATGAATAAAAGTCAGGATGATTCAATTCGATTAACCCTTTTTTTCCCGACAAGATCATTGTATTCACATCCTCCTTGAAGTGTCTCAATTAAGGCTGAATAAACTTTGTCTAACTTTTAACATTTATTTATTTATCATTTAATTTTTTTTTTAAATAACTTTTTATTTCTTATTTTCGTCTTCAGATAGAGTGAGTTTTGCATGTTTTTCTTTTCGAAGCATATCTCAGCATTTTCACTGACAGCTTAAGTGATGGGTAAATTGTGGCAGGGGTCAAGATAGGCAGACTGTGATTAATTTTTTGACAAAATTTACATTGAGTAGATAATGGGGAGTCGTTGTTTTAAAAATCAATATTTGGAAGCCTTCACGCGAACAATGATTGCATCAAGTATGAATTTAATGTTGACAATAACAATAAAAATAGTTTAAAATTTATTTTCTTTTTCTTTAATTTAAGGGTTTGTCAGATACGGAACTCTCTAGAACTGGGAGAACAGAAATAGCGTCAGGAATTGAAAGTTTAGTACCGAGAGAAATGGCAGCTGAAAAGGAAAGCGTATATGAATAGGACTTGAATAGCTAAACGATAAATAAATTGATAAAAGACGAAATTGAATAAATTATTAAATAAAAGCGAAGAATTGACGATGGTGATGATATTTAAAAAGCGATAATAATGATGAAAATGTGGAGAATAAAGTAGGAAAGGTCAAATCGAGATGAGAAGAACATTTAAGAGTAAATGAAAACAGTTGCTTATAATAAAATATCTAAAAAGAATAATTCGTAGGATTGTTACTGAATAATAATAATAATAATAATAATAATAATAATAATAATAATAATAATAATAAATTGAACACCTTAGAAGTGAATTATCAGTACTCGATGAACTAGCAAGAGGAGTAAATGTAAGAACTAGAAAAGGCAGAAGAGTCGAAAGAAAATACAATATCAGGAATGAAAATGAAGTCCTATCAACTAAAGAAAAATAAAGCAAACAATACAACTGAAGGCTCAAAGAATAAGACCTTTACGAGAAAAGATCAAGATTCTATAGACAGAACAAGATCTTTCAAACCGATGCAAAAAGAAATTTTACAGGGAAATAGGTAAACAAAGAATTGAAGTGACAGTCCCCCCAAATGGAAGAATTATACAGTTCTGGGGAAAATATTAAAGAACACAACGAAGAGGCAGATTGGATTGCGCAAGAGTTAGAACGAATGAAAAATAAACCAGAACAGACATGGCGGAATCACAGAAGAAGATGTTAAATGTGCACTGAAAAAGCACACAACTGGAAATTCCAGGAATAGATAAAATTCTAACTTCTGGCTATATTATTTAAATACAGCACACAAAAAAAAACTCGCCAAAGAACTTCAAGAAATGGTTACCGATCCAACTAAAATTCCTGCATGGATGACCAAAGGAGTTATTGTATTTTCTTCTACCCAAAATAGTGACACAAATATTGGGAAAAACTATAGACCAATTACATGTCTTCCAACAACATACAAACTGTTAACATCTATTTTAACAAAACAGACATATTTTTTGGGAAGAAATGACATACTACCACTTGAACTTTAAAAAGGGTGCAAACGAGTGTTACGGATGAAAAGACCAATTACTTATTAATAGGATGATCCTTAGAAGGAAAAAAATCTTAGTATTGCCTGGATAGATTATCGTAAAGCATTGATAGTGTACCACATTCCTGGATCTTTTAAATTCTTTTATTTAAGGTATCACCTGTTATCATCAATTTCATCAAACAATGTATGTCGATATGGAAAACTTTTATCAATCATAAAAAATGGAACCTATAAGTCTGGCGAAATAAACATCAATAGAGGAATATTTCAAGGTGACAATTCTTTGTCTGTTTTATTATTTTGTATATACTTATAGCATTAACTATGAACTTAACAAGACAGAATGCGGTTCAAAATAGCTCAAAAGAAAATAAACCATCTATTTTACATGGATGACTTAAAATTGTATGTTTAGGAATGACAATGAGCTGGAAGGTCTTTGCAAACTGTAAAATTTTGAAGATTTTGGAATGAAATACAATTTGATAAATTTCCAAACCAGTTTTACGAGGATCTCATTCAACAAACTTCCTTATTAGTTTAGACCCTGCTATAACAATAAAAGATTTAGAACAAGGACGGCTTATGTCGATGTAAATGAGGTATTGAATTGGGTTGGAAAAAAAAATGAAAGAAATTTGTTTAAAGAATATATTAGAAGGAAACGACTGGTATTAAAAACTGAATTGAATTCTCAGAACAGAATTATGGCCATTAATAATTTTTTTGCCATCCCAGTGGTCCAATATAGTTTCAACATCTTGAACTGGACTCTAAATGACATCAGACAATTGAGTTCTAAAACAAGAAAGCTTTTTATATAAGATGCATCATCCAAAGGCTGATGTAGACCGTCTATAATACCCCGAAAAAAAGAAGGTGGAAGAGGTCTTATTCAGCTAGAATTGTCATACAAGACAACAAACTATTGGCTTACTAACACATGGAAACAAACAAATGACTGGATGATAAAATTAGTGAAACAACATGAAAAAAACAGAAAAAAAAAAATATTAAATAAAAGAAGGCAGTAAATACAAACAACATTTACATTTAGTAGATTCTGTATTAAATCAAAACAGAAGCCAAGAACCAATTTAAAAATATGAAAAAGAAAGCCAAGGATAAAAGCCTATTGAACAGATGAAACAATGGCAAGACAAACCTCTGGATGGCCAATATCCAGAACGTGCAAATAAACCCTTTGTTGATAAAGTTAATACTCATCGATGGTTACGAGCATCTGGATTAAAGTCTGAAACTGAAGGCTTTATTCTTGCAGCGCAAGACCAGAGTCTTTTCACTAGGAATTTTCAGGCAAATTCATACATAATAATGTTTTTCCAAAATGCAGGTTCTGTTTAAATACCAAGAAACAATAGACCATCTTCTCAGGATTTTCTTTTCGAAATGAATATAAAATTTTCACGATAGAGTGGGGCAAATTGTGGCAGGGGACAATGCAAACACTTTGAAAATTTTTAAGCAAAAACTTTGAACATCGGCCAGTAGGTTACAGAAATAGAAGATTTCAAAATTCTATGGGATTATAAGCCTTCACACAGACACAAAAATTGAAGCAAATATGACATTATTAAAAAAACCAGAAAAAAAAACTTTACTAATTGATATGGCTTTGTCCAGCGGATTTAACATAGCAACCAAGGAATTTGAAAAACTATCAAAATTTGGAAATTGAAATAGAAAAAAAATGGAAATTGAAAGGAAAGAATAATACCAGTGGTAATAGGTGCACTTGGAATTATAAAAAATGGAACAAAACAACACATTCCCTGGAAAATAAAAGCTTAAGAGAATACAGAAAATTGTCTTATTAAGTACAGCATACACACTAAGGAGAACTTTGTCTATGTAACGCTAGAAACTTCAAACCGGAGATAAAAAAAAAAAAAAAAAAAAAAAATTAAATGAAGTTGCTTATAATAAAACACTAAAAACCTGCCTTAGGTCTTTCCGCAGACTTGGTAGGTAGTGTGTCCATAGCAGAAATCGAATGATGATGATGATGACATTAATAATAATATAATAATAATTGTTATGATGTTGATTTGGGGTTAGTAGAGACAAACGCCAAATAACACGTAACAATAAAAAAGGGTTTTAATAGGTTGGTAAAAGGTACAGAAATCGCCTGAGTAGTCAATAACTAGCTCAGCTAAGAACATTTCTGTTCATCTATCATGTCAACTGACATGCCACTATTTAAAGTCTTTGTTCACAGACGCAGACAAGATCATCTTCAAGAGGGGTGGTAGGTTTCCGACACAACAACAACAACAACAACAATAATAATAATAATAATAATAATAATTAACAGAATCATTGACGTAACTCTTCCAATATCTTACGCCAGTTAATGGAAGAGCGCGATTTAAGAAAAGAAACTACATTGTTTGTCAGTGTTAAACAATATTTCAACAGAATGTCTGTCCTCTTCAGGTTATATTTAAACAGCTTTTTGAAGTATAAAAATATATAAATTAACAAAAAATTATAAGTCTTTGTACAAATTTTGCTGGCCTTGTAATTAAAAAAAAAACACGGACGTACTGGTAATCAACGCGTCAAAACGAATAAAACGCCGCCAGCGAGAAGGCATACAACTGAAACTTGCTTAATATGATGGTGATCTTGAAATTTTCCGTTAGTTGATTAGTTACTAAGAGGAATTAATCAAATAGCTTATAGATCTTATGGAACTCTCCTGTCATTCTGTACATTCCCCGATTTTCCTTTTTTTTCTTTTTCTCATTAACTTTTCTTAAATCACTCTCTGCTCTTAACAACAGAAGCGCCAGTAATATAGTAGTAGTAATAGTAGAAGTAATAATAATAATAATAATAACAATAATACAAACGAGATTTGCATTTAGTAGATTCTGTAGAAAACCAAAACAGAACCAATGATCCAACTGCTGCAGGAAAAATTATGAGAAAAGAAAAGCCAAGGATAAAGCTCTTGAACAGATGAAACAACGTTGGCAAGACAAACTTCCAAAATATGCTAATAAAGCCGATGTTGATAAAAGGAACATTCATCGATAGTTACGGGAATTTGGGTGAAAGGCTGACATGGTAGGCTTTATTCTTGCAGCGCAAGACCAGAGTTTTCACTAGAAACTTTCAGGCAAATATCTTACATAATAATATGGATCCAAAATGCAGGTTCTGTGACAAATATCAGGAAACCATAGACCGACTAATCTCAGGATGTTCTGTACTTGGACCAAATGAAGATAAAATCGTCACGATAGAGTGGGGCAATATTTACACTGGACAATGCAAACACTTTGGAGAAGATGTAAATAAACACTTCTATGGACATCATCCAGCACCGGTTACAGAAATAGAAGACATCGCAATTCTATGGGATTTCACCATCTTTACGGACTGGAGGATTGAAGCAAATAGGTCGGAGATAATAATCATAATAATCAAGAAACGAAAAGCAAAAAAAAAATTGCCTACTAATTGATATGGCTTGTCCACCGGACTGTTACATAGCAACCAAGGATTTTGAAAAACTATCTTATAACGACCTAGAAATCGAAATAGAAAAAATGTGGAAATTGAACAACAAGGATAGTAACTGTTATAGTAGGAGCGCTTGGAATGATAAAAAAGGAACACAACAACAAACTGAAAAATCCCAGCTTAAGAGAAATACAAAAATTGTCTTGATAAGTACAGTCCACACACTAAGAACTTTATCCATATAACGCTAGTGATGAGAGTTAAAACAAAAACCTTACTACTACCTGCTTTAGGTCTTCCCGCAGACTTGGTAGCTAGTGTGACCATAGCAGAAATCGAAATATAATGATGATGATGAAGATGAAAATAATAATAGTAACATGACCTGTAACAATTTTATGGGACTTTACAATACATTCAGACGGAACAATCAAAGCTAATCGCCCATACACCGGGATCAAAGATCACAAGAACAGAATGGTTCTTTCTTATTGACATGGTCGTCCCCACAGATTGTAATGTACCTTTGAAGATCTTCAAAAACTATCAAAATACAATGATTTTGAAATGGAAATCTCAAAAATGTAGCACATAAGAGCATCGATAATTATATTTGGAATCTTCGGATTGATGGGAAAAGGTTCCTGGTGTCTTAAGGAAATATAAAAATTGTACTCGCAAATACAGCTCATATATTGCGAAGAGCTTTATATATCTTAAATTGTGTGCAATCTTTGATTTTTTTTTTTTTGTTTTTTTTTACAAAAATGATTAGTGGAAAATGTCATGAAGCCATTTCTGACATCGATCTCTGATTGGGACTCAGAATGAAATATGTAAATGAAAAATAATAATAATAATAATAATAATAATAATAATGATAATAATAATTAGAAGAAGAAGAGAAAGAAAAGGAGCTAGTGTAACGAAAAACAGACTAACGTTTAAGCGTGAAGTGAAGCTTGATTCAATGCAATTTGGCTACTGTCCATCAGTGAGATTCGACCATTTCTTTTATAGTCGAGTAGAACTCCATCGGAGGATCAACCTAATGATTCATATAACAAAAAAATATTCGAAATCTGATGAATAAAGCCCGAAACAGTATAATATCGGAAAAAAAGGATAAGAACAGTGCGGGTTTGTTGAAGACACTAGAACAAGAAATGCAATATTTATGTTTATAATGACTCCAGAAAAGGCAATACAAATGCAGAAGGATGAGTATTTGTATTTCATAGGTTAGGCAAAAGCGTTTGATAAAACACGTCGAAAAAAGAACTGTTGGAAAATGCTAGGTAGCCACATTAGGGAAGGAACTATATTCGCAGGAAAGTGGTTGCATAGAGAGAAAATGAATTCTGTAAATACACAAACATAGTCAAGGATGTGTTTTCTAACCGGATTTGAAGTCTTAAAGGATTCATTATTGGCGGGTCACAATCTTCAAAACATAAGATATACAAATAATACAGTGTTGATAGAAGACACAGAAAGTAAACTACAATATTCACGCTCCGACCCCGGGATTCAGACTCTCTGGAAACAGGACCAGCAGTAAATGAGCTTTAGTAATAAAAAAAAAAAAAACAAAAAACAAAAAACAAAACAGAAACAAAATGGTCAGCAGAACGAGATCAAGTAAAAGATCCAGTGTAACATTCCTTGAAGATCGGCAAAAAAACAACAGCAAAGATAAGGACGTCAGCCTAAATGCAAATAAGATAGTATTCTCTATGAAGATGTTCTGGCCTTTTATTTAAGGACTACATTTTCTGCAAATATTTTAGACCCATTTGACAATATGCCGATTTAATATTCATTTTTAGAAAAATATATCTTGGCAGTTTGTGGCATTGCAGTCTTTGGCTTAAGAGAAATGTGTGCTTGCTTTTTTTCTGAAATAGATAAATAAACGAGATTTCTTTCGATTTCATTTTGATATGGCCGACAAGATGGAAAGGAATTTTTTTTTTTAAGCAGGCAGCTCACGCATAAAAGCATTCGTCCGCCTCTGTGCTTGTGAACGTAGAACTAATAACCCGGAAAAAAACATTTAGTACATCGGCGCATTTTTAAGACATGGAGAAGAACAAGCATGTTTTACGCTTTAGCGAGTGGCACTGAAGTAAACAGAATGAAGGAAAACAAAAAACAAAAAGAAAACAAAAACCGAATAGATTCAACAAGATGGAAGCGAGGAAAAAAAGTAAGCAGAAATTCTTGACCAAAGTTATGGAGAACTCGGCGAACCAACCATCCATGTTCTTAAAAAAATAACCATCTCCCTCTTTGCCAATGGAGATGCTTCAAAGTTGTCAGTATTGTTACACTTCAGCATATATATATATATATATATATATATATATATATATATATATATATATATATATCAAAACTATGTTTACAAATTTTGGGTGGGTTCCACACACCAAAACATGGACGGTAGACCATATCAAAGTCTGCAAATCCTTCATTTTTGTGATATTATGTTTAAAAAAAGTTTATGGTTGATGGTGCTGTGTTGTCATCTAGGCACGATTACATTTGTCATTCGTGTACATTTGTGGCTACATTGTATTCAATGATTAACGTGTGTAGTAGTGGCTTAACTGAGTAGTGTTCCGTTTAACAATAGCAGGATATTCCTATCGTGAGCAGACAGCTATGATTTTTATATATGGCCGCGCAAATGATAATGGACGCGGAGTTGAACGGCTGTATCTTATTGCGTTACGAGACCGAAGATAGCCGAGTAATGCAACCTTTGCTTCTGTTTATCGTCGCGTCGCTGAGAAACGATCCGTGGCACCACTAATTATGGATAGAGGAACACCAAGCACCGCTCGTACGCCTGACTACGAAAAACACATTCAACAGGTTGGCGGAGAGAAAAATTGTCTCGCCCGGGACAGTGAACCAATTTTCTTAATAACTGACCTGGCAATGGATTCAATATAGTTTTTCCATTTCATGTCAGCTGAAAACATTTGCCAGAGAAGGCGCAATGAGTAACCATGGTTAGCATCAGCCATGTTGATGGAAGGCAGAGAAGGGAGAGTCCCAGAAGATTAATAGAGAGGAGTTTAGTATTAGAAACGTTAAAAAGCCACCTTTTACTCCAGATAACGACGGATTGATATCAGTTTTTACATTGGCTGCAAATTTGATCTTGTGTGACTGATCGGCCTTACTATCGAGGCAAGAGTGAATCAATGTAGATACCAATTCGAGAGCTGAGGACATCGGAGAGGTCATTAATGAAAATTAAAATTAGCATCAAGGATGAAACTTTATATATATATATATATATATATATATATATATATATATATATATATATATGTGTGTGTGTGTGTGTGAATAAATATATATATGAATATATATATATGTTCGAATAAAATATGTATACATATGTATATATATTAATATATATATATATATATTCACATATCTATCATATATATATATATATATATATATATGTATATATGTATGAATATATATATATATATATATGAATATATATATATGAATATATATATATATGAATGTATATAAATATATATATATATATATAAATACATATGTAAATATACGTATATGAATATATGTATATAAAAATAAATTATTAATTAAAGAATATTTAAACATTAAATTTTTCATCAAATTCAAATTTCACATCATTAATTAATAATAATTTTGCTCTCTCTTGTGACACAGAGCTCTCCCTCGAGGTATATCCTCCTGGAAATTCCACGGATTACTATATTGTATCATTAGTATATATATATATATATATATATATATATATATATATATATATATATATATATATATATATATATATATTGTGTGTATTTAGGCATCATTTTTCATTAATGTATACTTCATAAATAAGAGACAAGTTTTGTCTATTTATTTTATGTAAATTCTTTTCATATCGTCTCATAAGCCTAATATATATATATATATATATATATATATATATATATATATATATATATATAAATATATATATATATATATATATATATATATATATACAAGTATACATATTTGTAAATATATATATATATATACAAGTATACATATTTGTAAAAATATATATATATACAAGTATACATATTTGTAAAATATATATATATATACAAGTATACATATTTGTATATATATATATATATATATATATATATATATATATATATATATATATATATATATATATATATATATATATATATATATATATATATATATATATATATATATATATATATATATATATATATATATATATATATATATATATTAGGTTATGACCTTTTGTCAATCTAAGTTCCTGTGTCATAAATCTATGGAAAATAATGGAAAAGATATTAATTAGTTTTAGTTCTGGATAAAGGTCACTCTCAAACCGAAACTTGATTTTACCATATAATCAACAATTTTACATATACTCAACAATTTTACCATATACTCAACAAGTATAAAATATCAAAATGTTTTAAAACCATTATTTTTCAATTTGCTAATGATGTAATTGAATAGTACTAATGTATTTTTAATGCATTTGACAGTTTATAGCAATAGTATAACATACAATCTTAAAAAAAAAAAAAAATTCTAGAAATTTCCAGAATATCTTACATTTACGATACTTATATACAATTTAAAAAAAATTTCGTGTTAGTGATTTTTTTTTTAAATAGAACTGCTTCTTCATTATATTTTAACAAAAGTTCATCGAATTATGATAAAGGAAATCAATCATTTTGCAAAGCGTTAAAAATCAAAACCATAATATTTATATATATATATATATATATATATATATATATATATATATTATAAATATTAATGTCAAAGAGGAAATAATTTTTTGTGTAACATGTTTCGTCCTTTTAGAACTTTATCAGACTAAAATGATGTTTTTGTTGCGTATTTATGTGATGGATTTTTATTTATTAATCCGTGATATTTTATTACTCAAACGTTACTTTTAGTCGAAGCCCATATTTGACTAGTGGATGTTTATCCCTGGTTTCCTGTTTAGGATTGGGTCTTTAGTTCCTTCTAAAGATTACTTCAACCCTTTAATCCTAACATCTACGTCTGAACTCTGAAATTTTATTTATTTATTTTTCTCTCCTCCCCCAGTAGGAATAGATACGTTCGCCAATTCCAGTTCACACTCCACCCCAGTCTTTTTTTTAACATGATTAGATTTTTATCCTTTGTTTTTCGTTTAGGGCATGGTTTCCGATTCCTTCTAAAGTCTTTTTTCCACATTGTATTTCTAACGTTTCCGAATAAATCAAGAGTTAGCTGTTATTTTTCCTGCATAGAACTTCAGTTCTTATCCTTTCTTACGCTAACACAACACAACACAGTAAACCTCTACCTTGCATGGCTCTTGGGCAGAGTGAATATCAGTAAAAAAGAAAAGAAAAACGACACCCCGTTTATTTTTTAAAAAGGTATATTTATCGGCCTGAATATTCGAGAAATTTCATTAAAGAAACATATGCGCTCCCCGAAAGGATTCGAACCTGCATCTGTGTCTGTTGAGAGTCCGTGAAAGATTTGCATTCATGAGGCGCTATTTAACTTTGCATTATCATCGACGCAATCCTTGGCCGGGACTCTCTAAAGCACGATGAATCTAACAACGGTTTCTCTTGTTGAGGGAGTGCAGTTTCGAATTCTACCAGAGACTACATATTTTTTCTATAATAAGATTTCTCGAATATTCAGTCCGGTAGAAGAAAATAAATATACGGTTTAATAAATAAACGGTGCCTTGACTCAAATGTGGATATCCATTAAAAATAACATTTCAGTGATAAAATGATGGAATTATATATATGTATGAAGAGGAGGAGGATATACAAATGCAAAAATTAAGTTATAATTATGCATAAACAGGAAATTTTGGGGGGCTGAAATTGAAAAATTTAATTTTTTTTTTTAGATGTGTCAGTCTAGCCAATTTCGTTTTTATCCAGTGCTTTCTGCATTCTGTTGAGGTTTCTTTCAGACTCGATGAATTAACTAAATATAATTATCAATTCCTCTTAATAATTTCTATCATGTGTATATCATTGCTTGAACCGGCTTCTAATGCTTTAGAGTGAGCGGCTTGGTGAAAGTAGTCGTGGCTCCAGGGGGCACAGTCCTATGGTTACAGAGAATCAGTAAGAGTTCCACCACGGAATATGTGAGTGAGCGGCGCTATATTGAGTCTGATTTGCAATGGAACAGTTGGTATGATGTTTGCTGGACAACCTGTCGAGGTTTCAATTCTCGGTAGTGGATGCGCACTACTGATGAGTCCCAAATACAGGACGAAACAGCCGTCCAGTGCTTTCTGCATTCTGTTGAGGCTTCTTTCAGACTCGATGAATTACGTAAATATAATTATCAAATCCTCCTAATAATTTTATATATATATATATATATATATATATATATATATATATATATATATATATATATATATATATATATATATATATATATGTATACATCAGATCCGCTGCACAGTAATAATCAGAATCTCAAATTCTGTGGAAAACTGCTAAGACATTTTACTCTACTAATTGGATGATACTAAGTCCATTTCACTTTAATAGATAAATACATATAACAAAAAAATTCGTTGAATTCTAACTTTCCAAAATTCAAAAAAATTCTCACTTGATCGATTTGAACAAGAACTCTAGCATCGCAACATTGCACGCTACAAAACATCAATAAATAGCATAATTTAAAAAAAAAAATTCGGTTTACAGAATCGTTGTTCTTAGTATTTTAGTAAGAAAATTGTGCCCTGAAGATGACAATTTGAAATTGTCGAAAGTGTTTGGCATGTGTCTTCCATCTGACAACAACTCGAATATAAGGATCTTATTATTTAAGGAACTGATGGTAAGTTATTGTCTCATTAAGTTCTGTTAGCGGAGTGATTTCGCTATTAATCATATTAACATTGCTATTTAATTCTTTGTATAAATGGTTTCTTTATCATATATATATATATATATATATATATATATATATAAATATATATATATAAATTGCTATGCTTAGGTAGAAAGTGCCAATTTCTTGCTGACAAGGTTTCGGCTTGCATTATTTCAATAAAGATCGGTTATCCTATTTTCAGAATACATACAAATTTAAATGCCGTTGTGATGCAGTATGTATGGCATAGACCAATCAAAGGTTTGAAACTCGCATTACGCAACACGTGCCTGCTTATTTACGATCGAGTAGTCAGAATCTGTTCACAACTCGTCCATTGGACAAACTTTATTAGACACTCCGGACTGTGCCGCCGAATATAATGATACATTTTTCTTTATTTTGCATAGAGCTCGCTCTGTTTAGCACCTTCTCGGGTATGTGTTCATCAAAACTCATCAGCCTAGCTTATGTAAACAAAATGCTTATTTTATTCGTTCCCTTGTGTTTGGTCAGGGGAATATAAGTAATTTTTTTCTATTTTATACTCTTTTGGGAATCTTATTATCTGCTTTTTAATTGTCAGTTTGTTTTCAATTAAAATGTATTTTAATCGTGTTTCAGTCTCCTCTCTTCATTCGCTATTTCTGAAGCTGTGTAAGTATTATTTTGTTCTATTCACCAACGTCAACCTTTTGATGGATTTTTGGCCGAAAGGCTTTTCTTCACAGGATAATGATGTCTTCTATATATATATAACCTCAATTTCCGTCCTTCATTTTTGTCACGTGGTTAATATTGATAAATGTTTTTTCGTACTGATTACATCGTTACCCTTTCGTTTGACACTTTGTTTTATTGAGCAACTTATCTACTCTATTTTATATATCTATGTAATTTATGCTGAAGACCAGCAAAGGTTTTTTTTTATCCTTTTGTTTGCTTGTGGCCATTTCCTGGTTTATGGGTAGTATTTAAACATAAAATGTCCAATGTGGACTGGGTGATTTCGGCTTTCATTGACCATAATCAAAGTATTTGGAGATTAATTAGGGCGTGCTTAAAGTTTAGCAATATGCTTTTTGGGAGTTATGAAATACTGTGTTGTCCCTCGTCATTGTGAGTCGCGTGGATTTTTCGGTTTAAGCATATCATATGCTCATGATTTAATTATTAATGTCTCTTTTTTTGATTTTTTTTTGTTTTTCGTTGAATGTTGCAGCTTCTATGGTTGAGTAGTATTTCATTATTGATAAGTATCTGATTTCCTGTTATGTTCTATTGTTATAACGGTTGGTAGTATGCGATTTAAGGGAGCTATTATCGGTTCTATTATATAGCAAGTTAATCGATGAGATAATGTAGTAATTGTGTACTCTATGTATCTATTATTTGAATTATTATTATTACTAGAGAGACATTCTCCAATTTGCTAAGCGTAGGCAACATCGGTTTATTGATATTTTTATTGTATTTTTGATGGTGATCATGTTAGACAATTTTTATTTAGCCTTAAGCGATTATCCGTGAAACTCTCAGTGTTCTGTTATGTGAAATATATATATATATATATATATATATATGTGTGTGTGTGTGTGTGTGTGTGTGTGTGTTAGGTGTTCGAGTGCATGTACATGTGTATTTGCATATGGGTATATGAGTGGGTGTCAAATCATATATGTATGTATACGTTTATACAGACATGTGTATTTATAGTATATATATATATATATATATATATATATATCTTATGCGTGTGTGTGTATGTGTGTGTGCATGTGTGGGTGTATTGATTGGATGTGTGCACACGTGTGTCTGATTGTTAGTGCGCTCATAGCAGCTACCCGAATCCACCCATTCTCCAAGAAACGCCTTTTGAAAAACCCGGTTTTGTCAGGTGTCTGCTCGTGCTTTCGCTGCCAACTCTGCCACCGCCCTTGTCTCCAGAACGGCTGCTTTATTTGGCGGGGTTTCACGTATCGGGGTCGGGGAGGGAAAACGCATATTACCAAATGTTTTTGCAGCCTAAAGCGCTCGTACGAACATGTCTGCAATGAATCAGTAAAGACAGAGAGACAAAATATGGAATGAAGGAAAAAGTCAGAAAGAAAAGGAAAATAAAGGTTTTGAGAGGCAGGGGTGGGGAAGGCGAGATCGTGTTGATGGCTAGAAGAGAAGAGAGTAGGAAAAGAAAAATGAAAGACAAAATGGTTAAAAGAAAAATGAAAGAAAGAAATGAAAAGTAACAAAAAAAAAGAAAGGAATTAAGTAAAGGAAGAAATGATATAAAAAGTGAGAAAGAAAAAGAGAAAAAGAAGAAGCAAGAAAGAAACTATAAGTGAAAGAATTATAAAATATATTCCTAGAAGATGTTACTGATTGTTAGAAAATACCGAGAAAAGGGATAAAAGAAAGAAAAGAAAAAGAAGGGAGGAAAAGAAAAAGACAAAACAAGTGAGGAAAGGAAAAATTTAAAAAAATGGTATTGGCAAGAGAAACGAAGACGTAAGACAAGAAAATAAGAAAGGAAAAGAAAAAGAAAAATAAAGAAAGAAAGAAAAGAGAAAAAATAAAAAAATAAATAAAAAAGAAAAATAAGCACGGAAAGGGAAAAGAAAAACAAGAAAGGAAAGGAAAAAGAAAAGAGAGGAAGGAAATGAAAAAGAAGAAACAAAGAAAGGAAAAAAAAGAAACAAAGAAAGAAAAAAAGAAAAAGAAAGGAAAAAAAGTAAAAAAAACAAGGAAGGAAAAGAAAAAGAAAAAAGAGGAAGAAAATGAAAAAGAAAAAACAAAGAAAAAAAGGAAAAAGAAAAACAAGGAAGGAAAGCAAAATATATTTATATGAGATATTTAGAGATTCTTGATAAAATCCAAAGAAGAATATGCAATGTTATTTGTCCTGACATGGCATACCAGCTTCAGTCACTTTCCCACCGCTATAACGTAGTTTGCCTGCACCTTTTCTATAAATACTTTCATGGTAATTGTTCGTATGAACTTTGTTCTATGTGACCTAGACTTTATAAATTTTAGAGCATTACTAGATTGGCGGTAAGGTCTCATCATTTTACAGTGGAAATTGCTATCAGTTTCTTCTATCACACTTCTCTCTTGTGGAACTCTCTTCCGGCTTCTCAGTCAAATTTGATCTTCAAAAATTCAAATACAATATCAACTGCTAACTTCTGTCTACTTAATTCATGTTCTTTTATTGTTCCTTTGCCTTAATTGTGCCTTTTCTCATACGCTAAGTAACCTCTTCATCTTACTAGCTTTATTGCCTTGCTTGGTGTGAAATGATTCGAATACGAAGATCACGCCATAAGGTTTTTCTCATCTGAGTCCATCCTATGAATCTACAAGTCTACCATTCATCCTTGCACTGAATACTGTTGCCATATATGTTCTAGTACCCCTGCTGTTCATCTCAAGGTTCTCGACAAAATGCAAAGACGGATATGCAATGTGATAGGTCCACACCTGGCATCATGGCTCCAGTCACTTTCTCACATACGTGATGTGGCTTCCCTCTGTCTTTTATATAAATATTTTCATGGCAACTGCTCTGAAGATCTATTTTCACTGGTACCCCAACTGCATGAATTTAAGCGTGCTACTAGGTTGGCATCTCGGTCCCACTGCCGAAACAGTTAAATGTAACAGCCTCCTCTACTCCAACAGCTTCTTCTCTTGCACTTCCCGGCAGTGGAACTCCCTTCCTTTTACTTGTTTCCCTGATAACTATAATCTTCAAAAATTTAAATGTAATGTCAATTAACATCTTGATCCCTGTCCTTCTCTTTATTCTTTCCTCAAACACCCCTCTTTACTCTTTCTTTCACTCTCTTTAACCCCTCTGCGTGCCCGTGGCGCCCCCGTCTTGCTTGGGATGAAATGCTTTAAAAAAAAATAAGATAAAAATAAGACAAAGTCCGAATGAGCGAATAAAGTAACTGAAAAATAAGAGAAAAAATAATATTAAAAAAGTACATTTACATATTGTCTTTTCCTCTTGATCCCAAATGAATTTTTAACAGGTCCTAGTTTACGCTGTTGGGATTCTACATTCAACGAAGTATAGAGAAAGGAAGTCCTGCGCACGCATCTTTTCTCCGAGGGAAAAAAAAACGACATCCAATTTTTCTTGTATACCTAAAAATTGCAGGTTTTTGATTGTCTTCCTTGTTTTTACAACTTTATTATTTTATTCCGAAAAAAGAAAAGAAACGTTAAACTAGAAATTCTATTTAAAACATGACACGACGACATAGGGAATGCGATCCACTGTACAATAATGAACTATAAAACCCTTTGATATTCAAACAGATCACCAAATTTAGGTCAAAAGACCGGATCTGCTTGTCATGAATAATAACAGAACGTGCCAGATGGTGGATTTATGGAAGATCACAGACGAGAAATGGAAAAATAGAGCGTAGATAGATAAGTACCTCGATTATCAGGGAGCGAAGAAGTTGTAAAACATGGAGGTGACAAAATTACCAGTTATCGGGGTTGGTGCAAAGGTCTCACCCACAATCTATGATATGCCTTCCACTCTAGTATATCTCAATTATCATAAGCTGGCAACACGTATTAGAGGATACCTGTCTACTAGGGAGGCTAGTCAATCCCTATTGCAGGCGCATTTGTGTTTATTCAACACCCGCATAGCCGACCTGTGGTTTGCACTGCAACGATGCTGAACAGACCTTAGTTACCGTTTCTGGAATGATCAACAACGATGACAGCTATCAAGGGTTCCGTCTGCTCAATTTCAGTCACAAGACTTGGGTCAACCCGTGGTATGATTTTCATGTAGAAGAGGAATCGACCCACCCAGTCCGATAACACCAGGAAGTCCTGACAAATAGGACATGATGAGATTCGAATCCGGATCTCATGATCAGAATACGACGTTCTAACCACTTGGCCACGTGTACATTATCATAATGTAGTATTCATAATACAAATTTGATTTTAACCAAACTATGAGCAGTAATGGATCATATGCAATATAGGTGAACAATTCAAGTAGAAAAATTGAAAAAAATATATATCTAAATAGAAATTAGAGATATGTCCTAATAGATCGTTTTAAATAAATCAACAATGTTTGGCAGCAATTTGTTAAAAAGTTGAATAATTTTAACACATTCAGCATTGTGGATAAAAGTTTTTGTTTAGATTGTTCGGACTTTTGTTCTCATCATTGTTGTCATATTCACGACATTTCGGTCGTTGTACACTCCGGCCTTCTTTGGGTGATTGGAATTTCGAAACGAACCCTTTATCTCATCGATCGGGGTAGATTGTTCTAGTTCCATGTGCCATGCTTCTTCCGAATCTCTCAGTTTCAATTATTGCCTTTTTTTTTCACCTGAAGAAGACTGGGGCGCACAAATTCTCTAAACGTCGTGAATATGACAACGAAGATTTGGAGAACAGTCTGAACAATGGAAATAGTGTAAATAGTTACAATACCTCATCTCAGAAATATAGACAAAAGTTTTTATACATTTTCTATAGTGTTTTATTCGAAATTTAGAATGAGTAAAACAAATTCACGGATTTGGAAGTAAAGTAAAAAAAAGCCCCAAGAATGACGTTAAAACCAATGAATTTTTTTAATCCTTTAATAGTCAGTTGTGCTTAGTTTAACGTATATAAATGTAAGCAAAAAAAAAAAAAAAAGCAAAAAAAAAAAGCAAATGTTGATAAGACAGCGAAGTTCGCAAAACACAGCCCGGGGCCCCCAATAAGACTTCCCTGCGCGGTCATTTTTGTGCTTCCGTCTTGTCTTTTTTTTTTTTTTTTTTTTTTTTTAATATTTACTTATATTACAAAATGAACATTTAATTAATGCCATTTTCCCTTGTCATGGTGTTATTATTCCAATCACTAAAATATATATATATATATATGTGTGTGTGTGTGTGTGTGTGTGTGTGTGTGTGTGTGTAACGCTATAGTCACTTTCTCAAAGACGCGCCGTCGCCTCTCTCTGTCTGTTTTACAAATACTTTCATGGCAATTGCTCCGAGGAGCTGCATTCGCTGGTTCCCAGACTTCATGAGTTCAAGCGCCCTACGAGGCTGGCATCCCGCTCTCACACTTTCACTGTCGAAACTACTAAATGTAGCCGTCTCTTCTACTACAATAGCTTCATGTCTCACGCCTCTCGCCTGTGGAACTTCCTTCCCTATTCCAATTTCCCTGAGAGCTATAATCTCCAGCTATTCAAATGTAATGTCAATCGACATCTCCAGTTGTCTTGATCTATCCACTATCCTTCTCCTCATCCTTTCTTCTATCACTCCTATCTGATCTTGCTCTAAATTTTCTGTAACCCCTTGTGTCCTAGTGGCTTCCCGCCTTGCTTGGGGTGAAACGCTTAAAAAAATAACATACAAATACATTTTGCAGTCCCTCCTTGTTTTTCTTTTCCCATTATGACATAGCTTCTTCTCTTTGTTTACGATGACTGAATTTATCATTATATCCGTTTATATATGTTTATTTTTGTCTCACAAAATTAAAATTTATCTGTATGCAAATATGGGATGGATAACATCAAGAAGTCATCTTCCAAACAAATTGAAAATGGTGAGATCCGAAACCGGATCTCATGGTCGGAAAGCAAACATTCTAACCACTCGGCCACTTGTCAATGCTGTTACTATTAATGGCAAGGACAATTAAAAAACAAAATAAAAAATATGAAGATTTGTAGAAAACTGAAGAAAAATAAATTTCACATATTGTTGTTTGTTTTGTAATAAAGAGGTTTTTACAAAAATATAATTTATCCATATGTAAATAATCTTGTCACTTTTGACACGGCCGGTGGCTGTTTATATAAAACATTAGCCACATTTGATATCGTATCAAGTATCATTTTCTGGATATAAAAATGTTTTATGACAAATGGCGTAAGGATTTTTTTTATCATTGCTCCTATTATGACTGAGATAAGAAAAATATTGCTAGAGTTATCTGCAATATTTTTAACGTCTTCTCAAGTGTATTTATTAATGGATGTTTTTTTTAATTTTTTTGATTGATTCTTTTTATAATAAAAACGACACAAAATTTGTTCTGCGGTGTTTGTGTGTTCGCTGAAGGTAGGCAACTACTACTGGTGATATTACTACTACTATTACTACTAATAGAAGGGACAATTTAAAAGAACAGCAACAACAAAATAAACATATGAAAACTTGTTGAAAACTGATACACTGCAGGCTATTTAAAAACAGAACATTTTTAAATTTTTAGAATTTTTTTTTAGATAATCTTTTAGTGTTAGAAGTCTTTCTAATTAATCCCTAGCGGGTGGCGGGGTGGGAAAGACCTGGATTCCTACCTTTCCCAGCGGTATTTGCACGTAAGTGAATATAACGAGCCCGGCTAGAATTGGAACACGACTCAGACTGACGAATCGGAGAGCCGAGTTCGAATTCCAGTCGAATCCATTACATTCACTTGTGTGCTAATACCATTAGGGAAAGGTATGAATCCTCTGCTTCTCCCGCACCAGCTATGGGTAAATAGCAAGACAGACCGGGTTCTATAGCCTTGGATGACAACTGGTCTACCACAGGAATAAATGGCAACCTACTGCGGGGAAAAAATCTGCCGCGTCAGTCATGTATCGAAAATTACATGATTGCACTGACTTAAAACTATGCTTTGACCAGGTTTATTTAAATTTGGTGATTGTCCGGGTATTTCAATGTGATGTAACCGTAAGCCTTTTATTAATGGATATTACTGTTATATATGTATATACGGATATTGTTCTTATATGTTATGTTGTTATTATTTGCGTCGATGGATAATGTAATGTAATGTCTATTTACGTATATTGCTATTATATTGGGTTGGCCGGAAAGTTCGATTAAAACACAAAACATAATTATGCCATTAAATATTTATTCAGTTAAATATGAACCATTTTGTTGCACAACTTGTCTCTATTTTTTCCTTAAAATTCATTCCATCTTCCCAGAATTTTGGTGGTTTCTCGGCAAAGAACTCATTAAAGTGTTTTTTTTTATATGTCACCCAAAGAATTAAAATTTTTACCATTAAAATTATTCTGGGACCTGAATAAATGAAAATCCGTAGAAGCAATGTCTGATAAATATGGGGTGACACATCTCAGCTAAGATGCAACCATTTTTGCATGGTCGCCAAATAAACGTACGGTCTGACACTATCCTGATGAAAAACAGCACCTTTCCTGTTCGCCAATTCTGGGCAATTTTCTTGAATTGCTGCCGTTAATTCTCCCAGCTGAGATCAGTACTTTTCCGAATCAATTGACTGGTTACTTGGCAGACGCTTATAGTACAAGATTCCTTTCCAATCCCACCAGATGCACAGAATGACTTTCTTAGGATGAAGACCTGTTTTGAGGTGGCTAAAGTTGGCTCATGTCGCTTACCCCAGGATCTTTTTCGCAGAACATTGTTATATGGTGCAAGGCCAGTTTAAATTGGGGAGCCCAAATGAGTGCACAGAGACTATGGCCAAAAATAAACCAGTCTCCGCCATTTTATAAATTTCAGTCGACAGCAATACTGGCAACTCGCTCAATGAATATCGAAGGTTTCCGTTCTTTTTTCTTCTTTTATTTGCCGTGTTCCTTCAGGACGTGGGTGATTCTCCACAAATTCCTTATTCTTTGTAGCTCTAAATAAATTTTGTCTTTTCGCTATGTCTTCCAAATCCATGTTCTTCCAACCATTTACACAAACTCGTTATGCCTTCTTTTGTCCCATTTGCCTTAAATATCCTTGTCAGTATCAAATTTTCCAAGCCCTATTTCCTCATTATGTCCGGGAAATTTCAACTGTCTTTTGTTTCCATTTTCATTAAAACTTCATCGCTGCGCGCATGTTCCGTTCATGGTATTCTCAGCATCCTTCAGTAGGGTAGAACAACATTTTTGTTGCTTCAGTTCGTTTCTTCATCAGTAAAAAGATAGTCCAACATTCAATGCCATATACGAAGACAGATATTGCATAATAGTTAAATACGCTTTCCTTTGTTTCTAGCGATACATATTTTTCCTGTTTTATTATACTTTGCTTAAGATTTGGAAAGCATCTTTCGCTACACTAATGCGCCATATCATAGATTGGTATATTCCAATTGATCCTCTAGCAATACATCTTTGAGTGAGACAATATTGGAAGCAGGGAATGGCATTCGAAAATAAGGTAAAAAGGGTTAGAAAATAGATTGTGATCAGAATGTTTTAGCCATTGCGAACGTTTCAACCGGTTTTTTCCGGCACTCATCACGCAGAAAATAAAGACAAAGAGAATAACAAACAAATCGCGTCCTACGCTGTACGTTAGTTCCATTAGATGCCGAAGAGTTCAATTCTGCTCTTCACCATAACATTTGACGAAGATGACAGGAGAATTGCCTGTCGAAATGGCATGCATTCCTGCACAAAGAATGAGTCGAAATGCCCGACTCAACAAAGGGTCGATATCTTTCCTCGTCAATCCACCTGATGGAAGCCTTGAAAATATCACCCACACCGCATCCTACGGTGTCATTTCTTGCATTTTTTTGGTCCATACATTTAGATCCTTACTTTTTACAGAATGAAAAGAGACAAGCAAAGAGTGCGTTCCACTGTGTGTGTGAGAGACGGGGAGAAAGGAGGAGAGAGAGAGAAGGAACAAAACAAAAATTATCAATATCAATCAGGAGAAATGAAACATTGAGAAATCTGAGGGACTGTTGTGTAGCAAGACGATCGAGTTTCTTTAAACTTAATTGTGGAATATGGATTCGTCCATCCGCTCTGAGTAGAACGCCTACTCCTAGGAACTGTCGTCTCAAAGTGGGTCGCAAGGCGTAGCGTTTGAGTCGTACGCATTGCCGCACTGAACTACGGTATTCGCTATCACTGTATTATTAATCCTTGCCTCTCATGTGATAAAACCCTTTTTTTTTTCTTCACTCAACCTTTTGTTCCTCGTATTCCTTATTATCCAGAACTACAGGAGCCAGAGTGGAGTAATGGATAGCGGCTCAGATTGAAGAATCGGAGAGCCGAGTTCGAAATCCAGTCGAATCCATTGCATTCACTTACGTGCTAATAGCCTTTGGAAAGGTATGAATCCTCTTTTTCCCCCTACCTGCTATGGGTAAATAGCAGGTCAGGGTTCTATAGCCTTGGATGGCAACTGGTCTACCGCAGAAAGAAATGGCAACCTACTCCGGGAAAAAAATCTACCTAAGCGTGTATCACGCATGGCACATAACTGACTTATCAACGTTCTACAGAATTTATAACAATGGCTCGTAGATTATGTCTTCTGAAATATAACCGTTTTCATGATTTCTACCGGAGAGTGTGACAGACGTTAAAGATGTGAATTGAAACAGAGAAAATCTACAAAGAATATGTTCTTCATCTTCATCTTTTAATCTTTTACGGAGAAAGCGCTCTATAGCGAATTACATCGCTTGAAATTTTCCATATGAATAAGATCTCATCTCGGAGACTTGGTTCATAACCACAATATTAACAGAAGCGGGAAGGTCTTTCTGGTGCAATAGAGTCTTTATTTCATTTCAAAATACTTTCCTTGGAATCTCACAATTATTCCAGCGTGCTTTCCACAATTATCTTTAGGAATCATTATCTAATTCTCCGTCGCCTCCTATACGTCTCGTACACAGGCCACAGAAGTCAGTAAACTCAATCAGTAATGTCATAATACCAACCGAGGTTCCTAGTTATATATGCCTAAAAAAAATTTCCTTAAAACAATTTGAAGCCACAGAAGTATGAAATATAACTAAAATGATATCACCCGTAATGATAAAAGACTTACGTAAAAAGCAGCAAAGAAAAATCTACGTCATACGATACAGTCAAAAGAATGTCGTATATTTTTTACTATTTCGATTTATTGCTCTTTCTTCAATTGAAAAGATAGCTTGTATTTTTTTATATACAGCAAGTTCTTCGGCTATAGCTAAAGTGCATTTGTAATGTACTGATAGCTTTCTTTAAATATTAGATTCTGAAATACACTAAAAATATTTTCATGAATATGCCTTGTTGACTAATATGATAGTGCGTTTTTATGATGTCAAAAACTACAATCTTAACCTGTTCAAGTCTATGGTTAACCGTTATCTTCCCCAGATATCTTCATAAACTTTGCCTCTTACGCTGTAACCCTCTGCCTCGAGTGGCTCTTGGGCCGTGTACAAAGCGAACATCATTGTAAAAAAAAACAAAAAAAAAAAGTTAACATTCGTAACGTTTCGGCCTTAATTCTCTTTGATTTGCCTTCTCTTTCAATTTATTATTTTTCATGGTTATTTTCCTTTTCATTCGTTCACGTTTTCCCTACATTGCCTTCGTTCAAGTTTCCCTATATATATATATATATATATATATATATATATATATATATATATATTTCATGTTTTCTTCCAATCTCCATGAATTCAGTTTTTTCTTCGCATTTTCTCCTTTTCTCTTCTGATTCATTTTTCTCTATCGCTTTCTTCTTTCTTTCAATTTCTTTCTCTTGTTTCTTACACCCTTTCTGTTTATAGTCTACGCCTATAGTTTCTTTATTTCCTTTTTTTCTCCATTCTCTTTTTACTTCATCTTTCTTTTTCTTTCGTTTTTTCTTCTCTCTCTGTACGTTTGTCTTTTGTCATTTTTGTTTACCTAGATTCTTTTTCCTTTTCTCATTTTGCTTTTATTTTAACTTTCTTTTTTCTTTCACTTTTATTTCTTCCGCTAAATTTCATTTGTCTATATTCGATCCTATTTTTTCCTATTTTTCCATACTTCGCTTTTCATTTTTGTTTCCCATTATTTTCTTTCCTTTTTGTGTTTTCCAAGTTCCGTTATTATCGTTCTTCCTTTTACTATATTTTTCTGTTTTGTTTTCTTATGATTGCTTCCTTAATGTCTTCGTTATTTTTTCACCACAATGTTTACCTTCCTTTTTTATTTTCATTTATTTTTACTCCAACTTTCTCCCTTGTTTTGTCACAGCAGTTTTCTTTCATTTTCATTGTACAATTCTATTGTTAACTACGTCCATCTTGTCAGCAGTTCTCGTAACGATCAGCCCAACTTTCAAACCTTCACACTATTTAATTTCATTTTGTGGACAAACCAAAATGATTGACACTTGTAAAGCTACACAGGCTTAGTCACAATCAGTCAATTTATTAGCTTCTCATTAGTTATTTGGTACAGTTATAAATGGATTGTGTTAGGAAGAATACCAAGCAGAAGCCGTATCTGGCTGTCTGTAAGTCACTTAGTTTACCAAAAGAATTCTCCGATGAATTGCCATTAGGAATTAGCACGAGCATTCTTTGCACAATCAGTAAAGAATGAACGTTTCCCAGGCCTTTGTTAGTCCCGTCTAAATGTTCTGCTGGAGGATAGAAGCGATTGGAAAAGGAAATGGACATTCTAATAATAGTAATCTTTTACACACACACACACACACATATATATATATATATATATATATATATATATATATATATATATATATATATATATATATATATATGTCATAAATTTCATTTTCACGAGTAAATCCATGACATTATATATATATGTATAATGACGTAAATTTCAGTTTCACCAGTAAATTTATGATATATATATATATATATATATATATATATATATATATATATATATATATTTTATATACGAGTAAATCTGACAAATCTTCATTCACAATGGGAAATACATAAAAAGTGATGAAAAGAAAAAGTAAAAGACTCAAAATGATCAGTTGTTCCATTACTGGTAATTTTTACCGTTCAATTGGAGCAGTTTAAGTTTAAAGTCAACCCACCCGAAAATCAATATTAGTAACAACATTTGGGTTCAACTGAGGCACATTCCCAAATTGGTGGGGGGTAAACAATTTGAATTGGGGGTGGCCCTGAAAAGGGAACTGTATAATAATAAATAATATTATTGGAATAATTTAAACTATTTATTTTTTATTAGTCTATTTATTTTTTTTTTTTTTATTTAGTTTTTAATGAAAGATATATATCCAAGAACAGATAGTAAACAGTAAAACGTTGCTGAGAGTTATAATGGACAGGAAGTAGTGGAGAGCCATTGTCGCCAACAATTTGGACTCAAAAAGAGCACTGAAGAATTATCTATTAAACAAAAAAATTATCAAAATTGGATGAAAACAGAGGAAATGCATAAACAGCATCCGATCACACACCCACACACATACATACACACACATACATACACGCATACATGCAGACACATACACGCATACAAATACACACATACATACACACACACACATTTTGAGAATTATAGATATAGATCTATAGTCACGTGTGCAACAAAAGAAATAAGATAAAGACAAGCAAAAGGAACGACAAGAAAACCAAGTTTTATAGTAAATGAGAAAGGTTTTATTTTAATTTTCATTGATTTGCTCAATCGCTGGAAAAGAAAAAAAAAACAACATAAAACAAAGTCTTACAGACAAGAAGTTACAAAATACTTCAAAAGAACATTCCGTCAAGCGTATAGTTTACGTGTCCCGTGAAACAGCGAACGGCAGTAAACGAACGACTCCGAAAAAAAATTAAATTCTAAACTCCCCAGCACTCGTCTGTCGTGCGCATGTGTAGTCCTACAAACATAACAGTTTTAGTTTGATGAAGTCCTGAAGAACGAAATGCGTCACAAGTAAACCTTCTTCCAATTTGAAATACAATTTCCACACACACACACACACACACACACACACACACACACACACACACATATATATATATATATATATATATATATATATATATATATATATATATATATATTTGGAAAAACTTAAATTTTATTAATATGCAAAATACTCCCACAATATATATATATATATATATATATATATATATATATTTTATATATATATATATATATATATATATATATATATATATATGCTTAGTATAGTAAATTTTGGAAAAACTTAAATTTTTTATTAATATGCAAAATACTCCCACAAAAATACTCCCACAGAAAACAATTTAATGACTAGAATAACAAATACTTATTTAATAAAAATAGAATATCTTTAAGTTTTTTTTTTATATACAAGAATCAAGTTTCCAGTTCACCCTGCGTTTGTAAAAATTATAAACAAACCACCAGGCCAAACACTTGAAATTTTATTCCAGAAAGGAATATTTACGCATGGCCAGTTTTATGGTGCATGCTCAAGAATAAGAAATCCTAAAAAAAAATTATCCTTCATTGTTAAAAAGAAAAAAGGAAAGAAATGAATTTTCTTAAAAAGTATTGTTTACCATGAAGTTTTATAAAATTGAAGAATCTGTCTATATTTCTTAAATGAGGTATTATGTACACTATTTACATTATTCGGACTATTGTCCGAATCTTTGTCGCCATATTTATTACAACGTTTCGGTCGTTATTCGCTCCGGCCTTCTTCAGGTGGTTGAAATGTCGAACTGAACCCTTTATTACGCTCACTGGAGTAGATGTTTTTTAATGTCAATTATCAGTTATCTCTTGTTAATTCATCTCTCCAAGTTCTCCACTGCCTTAACCGTTTATTGAACTCACACTCTTTGGGTCGTGTCACTAGATCTAACCAACGCTTTTATCCACTGTGCCACGTGTCCTTGAAGACATCTGATTATGAATTTCTGGGTATTATAAACCTAATGTTTTCAGTTACCATTTTTTACCAGTGCTCATATTACAATTTTTACTGCATTCCATTTTTTTTTTTTACCAGAGTTCATATTGCATTTTTTTTTTTTTATTATCGCTTTTCTCTGGAAATTCTTATTACTGGTTCCCATATTGTATTCATTTCTATGCTTGGTCGGCTCAGGAGATTTTTGCGGCCTAGCATATGTGCTGATTCCTTAAGTTTACGAAGTTTCCAATGGTGTTGTTTGTCTATGATCTCAACCTGATCCCACAGAGGGCGGTGATCTCCCTTTTCTCTCCATATGTGGTCAGCCACGCCTGATTTTTCCACTTTCCCTCGTGTTACAGATTTCTGGTGTTCTTGAAGCCTTACCTTAAGGGGAGGCCTGTCTCCCCTTTATATTTCTTTCCGCAGCTGCACGGACTCTTCTTTGGATTTTATCAAGAATTTTTAAATATATAGCAGAAGCATTAGATCAGATGCGACAGCAAAATTCAATGCATTTTCTAATATTCGACTTATAAATATAATTTATTACACTAATGTGCATGTGTGTGTGTGGTTAGCGTAATATTCATAATACTTATAAATATCCCAACGCCGTAACGTAGCTTCCCTTTGCCTTTTCTATAAATACCCCCATGGTAATTGTTCTGATGAGCTTTCCTCTATGGTTCCAAGATAGTATCAATTTAAGCGCAGTACTATGTTGGCGGCAAGGTCTCACACTTTTACAGTTAAAATCGCTAGATATAACAAAGTTCTATGCTAGCAACTTTTTACCACACTACTCGCTTGTGGAAGTCTTTTCCGGCTACTTGCTTCCCAGTCAAATAAATTCGTCTATTGTGTTTAATTTTAAGAAGAGACATTTACATACGCAAAATTGTTCGAACTCTGCGAACCTCTGATCGCGATTATTAATAAAATTTTGCGGCCGATCCATTCTTCAACCCCAGATAAGTTTATCCTGTGAGGAATTAAAGAGAAAAACTATCTTCTTCCTGTAAAAGAACGAAGACTCAAAATGATGATTAAATAGACTTTGGCCGGACTAGTTTATTTTTACCAACGCTAGATACGCCAATTGCTAAGGAAATAACTTATTTTCTCATTCCCCGTACGATTTGATATTTTCGTTATTCAGGCGTTAAATCGTTACTGTTTTGAAAGAATGTTTTTTTCAAAAATTAATAACAAAATACCGACAATATTTTTGTCAGCAATTATTAAATAATATTATTAACAAGCCTAACAAGCCCGGGACTTTGCATCGAACCTCATTTTCCAAATTATTCTGTGCTAAGTATACAACATTTGGAAACACATTCCCACATTATTTTTTTTAATTCTTGAAATGATGCATTTTCATATTGAAACTTTGTTTAATTATAGAATTACTAAACATGGAAAGATATTTTTCTAATATAAAACAGAATCTTGTGGATTTATTTTCTCCTAAATAGTTCTGTATAAAAGAATTAATTGTTTAAAGATTCTAGTTTGAAATACTTCAATTTCTGTCTATCCCTCTGGTTTAAATTCAGTTGATGAACACAGAGATAGAAAGACACTTAGATGCTGACCTTAGAATTCGTTTATGTGTTCTTTCGTTCTTTCTTTCTTTTTCTCTTTCTCTTATTTCCCCTCTTTTCTTTTGTTCTTTTCTTTCCTTATCTCTGTCTACCTCTTTCTTTTGCTTCAATCTCACCAATTCACTTGATTTCTGGCACTTTAGGAAATGGTTCTAAAATATAAATCTCTTTTCTCAAAGAGATTATGGATAGAAATCTTCTAATGGGAGGTCCAACTGGTTCCGCTCCAGTTTTAAACCTTATAATGTTTCTCTTTCGGGTGAAAATGTCCTCCCAAATCCATCTTTGCCCTGAAAGATTAAATGATACAAGATTTAAGAAGAAAATCAATGGCATTCCATCCGAAACCGTCATTCGAAGAAGCTTCTCTGGGATGGATTGTTGACAAAATATTGTCGGCAGTGGGGAAAAGAATCATGGGGTCCAAAGAACTTTCAAAAAGATTTATCAACTCACGCCATAGTGCTCCCTGTATGACGCCACCCCTTACTCTCTTGTCAGATACCATCTTTGTTGTAGCTGACATCTTCAACCTGCAGACAAGTCAGGTCAGAAGCCTACCCACCCAGATAGACAGAAACCGCTGTTGAATAAACAAAAGTAATCCCCAAACCTTTGCAACGCCACTATCTTCGACTTGACAAAAAGTCTCTTTCTAAAGCCTTGATTCTGTTTAAAATTTTATGCCTCGTCTTTTTTTCGTAGCCTGTCTTATCGTACAAAAAAAAAATAATAATCACTACATGTGACCGCAGCGTCGAAGGCTTGATATTCCAAAATTAATTCCTATTCTTTTCGATGTTAAAAGACGAACAAAAAAACAAATAGGAAACACAAAAGTTAGGTCTCCAGACAGGAGAAACTCTGATGTTTTATCTGGACAACAATAAGTTTCATTATGTCTCATTCGCAAAGACATAGACGAAATAAAACATTCTGTGCATACATTAATACATGCACACTTGTGTATATATTAACGCCATTTCTCTTTCGTAATGGTCAGATACTGGCGGAACTGACCTTTTCCCTGGGTCATGTCTGCATAGTGGCCACCTTGAATCATGCCACTAACTCAGGGGCAAGCTGGAAGGCGACTACGTCACTCGCTGGTCAGACAAATGTTCGGACGAGAGAAAGAAAGGTGCGGCAGGTGCCTTTTCTTTTGCCATCTTTTGTTTGTTAGTTTGTATGAGTTCTTGCAAATTTGATTATCGCCGAGCTGTGGACGAGGAGACAATGGTCAGGTGGAGCCAAGCCGATACCGCAAACGATGGTCATTGTAGAGTGCTTGGTAGCAGAAACGTAGTGACCGCTAGTCAGAATATTTGTTGAATTAATGTGAGCGAATGGTCGGCTTTTGTTTCCGGGAAAATGGCAATTGCTGGGGTTTGTGAGGGCCCAAAATAAATTGAATTATTTCTGAAAGAAAGCCAGAATTTGTGGCTTCAATTTTGGATGGATTGCTAGTTCTTCTTGCCGACGCAGTTTGTACTCATATTGACACCTAAGGCGCGGCCTGAACTATGAAAGTAAGAGAAGAGGTTACCAAGAAATAATTTCAATACTGCTTATATATATATATATATATATATATATATATATATATATATATATATATATATATATATATATATGTATGTATTTGGGAAGCAATCACTATTTTATACAGGTTTCATTAAAGACAACTCTAAATATAATGTTCTGAGTTTAACTGTTTTATTCAAATTTTCCTGTATTCGTAAAATGTTTTCTTTTCCAGATATATAATGTGTAAAAACTGTGCAAATGTTCTATATATCTTAAACGGTTTTCGGTCCAGCATCCTCCTATAGAAACATATATATGTAGCCTGAAGTCTCTTCTTGTGTGGAGATTGTCAACCTTTTGCTACCATGTAGGATGACCGCTATTTACATAATATTTCGGTACTCTTTGCCCTGTTTCTAACTTTTTAGGCCTTATGATGGCCGTTGATGATGAAGCACAACTCAAGACTTCAACGTTAAATAAAACAGTATTTAATTACAAACTGCAAATAAATACGTAATACAAACAAAAAAAGTAAAAATCAACTTATTAACAAATTCAGTGAATACCTTCTTTGTAGCGCGGCTCTGCTCAATGTCCAATAGTCACTCAATAATCAACCAACAATTTGAGGATCAGTATTCGTTTGCTAACCGTTCCTAACCTGGGAGTCAAATGTCTCCGATTTGAGAATCTCAACTCTCTTTCTAACCATTCCTGGCCTAAGAGTTAAATACCTCCTATTTAGTAGTCACTACACGTTCGCTAGCCGTTCCTGAACTGGGAGTCTAGTGCCTCCAATTTGAGAATCACTACTCTGTTGCTAAACATTCCTGGTCTAGGAGTCAAATGCCCTTGATTTACGAATCACAACTCATTCCTAGTATGGAAGTCAAATATCTCCAGAGTCTGTTGACAACCATTGAATGAATGGATCCATTAATAGTAGCTAGAAGCAAGACCAACTTCAGTTTTTGAAGTTTCAATTCGGGTTTCTCTTTGACTGATAAGATTTCCTTTAATCTTAGCTTTTCATACAAAAATCTGACGAGACAGTTAAGTTACTCAGGCTAAATTACGTGTTAATTATCGAGTCAGTGTATTTATGATGTTATCGTCATCAAACTTCACTATTTCTTGAATTGGACATCTTTATTTTTTTTTATCTGGTTGTCATACTGGTCACACATACCAAAAGATAATCTTCCCTAATCTCACACCCGCCGTTTGTAATGTCATTGGATTTTTCTCTTAGACTTAAAAGGTTTATATTTCAGCAGACTTGAAAAAAAAAACACCCGCTGAGTTCAGAATAGTTTACGATTAACAAGTCGATTTCTTTAATGTTGTAGAAATCACTTCACTCCTGCTATGAGATCGAGAGATATAATATCAACATTTTTTATAATCATTTCACCCCCAAGCAAGGCACAAAACAGAAGGGGGTTACTGAGCATGAAAGGATAAGAAAAAAAAAGAAACATTATTAAGGAGCGAAAACAATAAAAGAGGAATCAAGAAGGCATTAGATAACGATTGGCATTGCATTTAAATTCTTGAATATGAAAATTGACTCGATGCTCAAATACGCAACTTTCTCACGGCCTATAGAATAGTTATTCCTGTACGCTACGCATACCTGACTGTTGACAACGAAATTCTGGGGAAAAACATCAAGCGCGTATAATATACAAATATTTATTTTAGAATTTGTACCACCTAAATAAAACAATCGTTCCAATTTTTATACGGTGGGTATCTGTTATACTGTGGCGAACGAATTTTTTTTTTCACCCGAATGAATTCGAATCTTCGTCGCCACTTGTTATGGTCCGGTTCCTTGTACCACGGTGATAGTCCAAGGTAGAACCAATAAAGAAGAACTCGAACACAGGTATGGAATAACATAGATATATTACAAACAGGAATATATACAGAGAAGTAGAAGTGTTAGTATGAACAATCAGGTTTAGTAGAGAGAACAATGTAGTCTCGACCAGTATCACTATTCCAATGGCTTGCAGTAATTGTCTGAACGCGACTCTGTTTCGGGCTGCCTATGACTCGACTCTTGACTCGAACTACTGACTCGACTTGAACTACTGACTCCTCGTCTACTCCGGAGGCGCAGTATTTATTAAGTACATTATTATTATTATGGTTAAGATCCCATAACAGTATCAACGAAAAATAAGGTTATAAAGTTTGTTTTGAAATACAACATTTACACATTATTTTGTGTAAACGCGCAGATATGTACACATTAAAACGCAACAAGCTTGCGGAGAAAATAAGCCCGCACCAGGACAAATAAAATTATTAACTATATCCGGTGCCTAGTAACTATTTCTCTATAGCGGCATAAAACAGACATTACTGCTATTTCCATTTTTAGGAAGAGAAACAACATGGCTCTGTGAACGATGACGACAACGAAGAGGACAATGGAATCTACAACGGTGACGACAGTGACATTATAAGAGTTTCATGCCTGTTTAACTGATAAATTAATTGATGAGATATTCGATGGATTGTCGCAGTGTTTTTCGGGTAGCTCTTTCGAAGAAGTATGCAGCGTCTGGACCCAAGAATTACTTTCTATCCCACATGACGCATCAAAACAGAAAAGCTAAGATTAAATAAAATGCGAGGCCAGTTTTACTAATTTGAAGATTTCTTTGGATCAGCACCGCTTCGCCTGTCTACTATCTGCTTCACAACCGAGTAGTGGCGCCTGGCTGAACGCAGTGCCCTCTTCATCTACCGGTACCCTTCTAGATGATGAGTGCAAACGGGTCGGAGTCGGGATCCATCTTGGACTCAAATTATTTGAGCGTCATAGATGCAGATGTGGAGCTTCCATTGATGAGTTTAGTTTGCATCCTCTCTCCTGTCAGACATGCAGCAATAAACGACATCATCAGAAGAGGTTTGGATGCAGCTGGGTTCCCTTCCCAAATCGAACCCGTAGGCCTCGACCGTGGTGATAGAAAGCGGCCGGATGGGATTACCATTTTCCCTTTTAAAGTGGGGAAATCGTTGATTCGGGATGCGACCTGTGCCGATACATTTTCGTCCGGTAATTTGGTCAGGTCCGCAGTCGAGCCGGGGTCTGCCGCTCGGGATGCGGAGATTAAAAAAATAGTTTAATATTCTTCTCTTGCAGATTTATTTTAACTCCAGTGGCAGTGGAGACTTCAGGGGTTATTGGCCCTCGTTTGATGGCGTCCTTCAGAGAGTTGGCGGGATTGCGTCTCGACTAAGGGACGAGCCTCGCGAAACGGAGTGGCACTTACAGCGTGTCTCACTGGCGATGGTGCGAGGTAATACTTTCTCAATCATTGCGGTTGGCAGAGGATAGCAAAGAAGTTATAGATACTTTATTCAAATAAATTTATTATTTTTTGTTTAAAAAACGTGAAACTATCATGACGTCTTGCTTGAGAAGGGATTTTCACTGGCCAGTAAGGGAATTGTTAGCGGTAGAAAAGGCTTTTTTGCCTTGCAGGGGATGGTTCCATTTCAAAACTAGGAACAGAAAAGAGTAATCAGGAGGACAATAGACAGTTGATATTTCATTTAAATTTTTGCAAACATTTAAATGAAAGCACGGAGCCGAAAGCCAGTTCCACAGGCGAGAAGTGCGAACTGTTAGCATTGAACTTACATCTACATCTGGCCAGCTCTATGTAAGTCTAGTACTGCACTTAAATTCAAAACGTCTAGGTACCAGACCGAAGAGCTCATCCGAATTACCATGAAAGGATTTATAGAAAAGACACAGAGAGGCAATCTTACGGCAGTGAGAAAGTGACTGAAGCCATATCAGGACCAATAATATTGCTGATTCTTCTTTGGAAGAGGCACCATATGAGGCATCAAAATTCTAAGCATGGACGAATGGTCGACATAGATATCTAAGATTCTGGATTAGGTATATAATGTAAATTTATTGATATTTTACTATAGAATTGCATTCAAAATCAACGACAAAAGGATTGCCAGTGGTAGGAGTTAAGTAAAAAAAAATAAAAGACTACTAAATGGATAAAATATATAAAAAATTTTTAATCCATACTGTTCGCCAAAAACAAAAAACATTGGAACAAAAATGACGAGACAAGTGTCAGCTGTTTTGATTAACGGTTTTCTTTTTTAAACTGAAACAAGTCTTTGCAATTTTCAAAATGTTCTTCTTTGATTACCTTTGGGATGGCTGTAGAGTCATTACGGTGCCAGCGTGTCTACTGAAGGGAACAAGAATTTGCTGAAAACCTAACGACATTTATATTTACCATTTCACGGCGAGGCAAAGTCTTTTTGAAGGGCTCTGACCCTTAAAATAACTCACCGAATGTATGTCCCCTTTGAGTTAATAGAAAGTTCAAAACAGAACCAATGTCAGTGTACCTATCGTGAGAATATCTCCTGGACTCTTCCTGACAGTTTAACATTATATCAATTTTGGTAACTAAAAATTATAAATTATACACGCAAAAACCTATTCTCTCGGTATATAGATTTATTTCCTGACCACTAACAATCTCGTTTCTTTTCGACTTTCAACACATTCAATATAATAAATTAATTAGCAATGGATTTTCATTATAATAGTTCTACTCGGCCTGTGTGACTATAGCTATCTAATTTTCAATGCATTTCACACATAAGATTATACGCTCAATAATATACATCGATTCCTGACCAATGAGAATAACTTTCTTCCTGATTTTTAATGCATTCCTGTAGTAACACCTATTAGTAATAAATTTACGTAATAGAGAGCCCTTTTATAACAAAGGTAATTTTTATAATTTATTCCTGACCCTGAATTAGCCATTTCTTCTTGCGTATACATGCATTCTTATAGCAGAAAACATAAGCAATGCCTTTCCTATATATATATATATATATATATATATATATATATATATATATATAGTTTTAAGTTCAGCTATATTTATGGAACAAAAGTGCTCAATATCAGAGATAGAGCGTATGTAAATTTAAACGCTAGCATTGACGTCAACAACGTTAGACGCAATCGTGTGGCCTGACGATTGCGTCTAGCATGAAACAGTCTGTCGCCTCTGAGTATTGACTTCAATGTTAACTTCAATATATATGCCTAATTATTTTCAGTTGTATCCTTTCATATTCACGGAACAGCTGTTCCGTGACCGTTTATTTAGTAATTTTTGTTGGCTAAGGAAGGTAGTTTCATAAGGCTATTTTCATCTCCAGACAGACTTCCCAGATTTGTGATTTATTGTTGTTGCCTGATGCTGTTTTCCTTATTTTTCATTGTATTTTTTGGCGAGATTTGGTTTTTGATTTTAATTTCCCATATACATTGTACACTTCGCGTATTTCCTATTTGAAAAGAAGGTTTTTTGCGTTTAGTTTCTGCTTCAATAAAAAAAAGTAAGTCACTCCAAGCATGAAAGACTGTCGCCGCACGATGTTGACCCCAAAGACCACTTTTTTATATAATATACATTATATATACCTGTACACATATACCCGTGCACACACACACACACACACACACACATATATATATATATATATATATATATATATATATATATATATATATATATATATATATATATATAAACAAAGAAATAATCAGAATCAATCAGCAATATTAATGCTATTATTGGCGACATCCATCGCTAGTAGTGTATAATGTATGTCGCCAATAATAGCATTAATATTACTGATTGATTCTATATGTGATTATTTCTTTGTATATAAAATTATATGTTGTTTTATTGTTTTATATATATATATATATATATATATAATATTATATATATATATATATATATATATATATATATAATGAAAAAACAGACCACTTTTACCATTATAATAATTTATTTCACCAATATCATCACTGGTGAAATAAATTATTGTAATGGTACCTTAAAGTGGTCTGTTTTTCATTAAATATTAGCTCTGTATTCACACTGAGTGCTCAGGATTTCATCCTCCTTGGAATTACCCATTCGGTTTACCAAGCTCTTCGTAACCTAAATATATATATATATATATATATATATATATATTAGAGCCATTTTTTTTAGTTTATGGGGTTCCCTGCAGTCTGACCATAGAAGCAAGAATGTAATTTGATTTATGACCCTCACTTATCATCATTGAGCCCAACGCAAGCTTCATATTTTATACAGGGTGCGATTGATAAATTGTCGTCTAAATTATTTAAAAATGCAGATAACACTGACATCTCATTTTAACTGATATATTTACAAAAATTACAAAACAAATATCTTGAAATACGAAAGACTAAATTTATTCAATACAATCGCCCTTGGCTTCAACCACAGCGTTCAGACAACTTTGGAATCTCCTGCAAGTTTTCTGGACGGTCTCCTTACTACATTTGATGAATGCTACCATAATACTTGCCTTCAGTTCATATTTGGTGTTACAAAGAGTTTGGTGTTACAACTGCGCACGACACATATGTCTGCGAAGATAAGATGACCGGATGTAAGGGGCGATGTCGTTGCAGAAATTGTTTGACAGCAATGACTGTGTTCTTCTTCTTATGTGGCATAATGCAGAGTCCTGTCGCTGAAGATCGTGTCTTCCAGCCTCTTGACCGAGGGCAGGACTACCTCTTCAAGGTACTTGATGTATTGCTTCCTGTGGGAAGATGAATGGAGGCATAACCTCGCCATCACCAGTGATCACTCCAAACACATTGGTAATCACCCAAACACACTGAAATGTTCGTATTGGAAATTCTAGCAGAGTGAATTGCGTCACGGTGCTCTTTTCCCACAGACCCTCCCCAACTGACACTATTATATTGTGCAGTCGACAAAATCAAAAACAGACAACGCGCATGTACGAAATTAAAAATATCAAATGACGACAATTTACCCATCGCATCCAGTATATCTATCCGTTGGATTGGTGTATAATTATCAGGCGTTTTTGTAGGCGAAATATTTGTTAATAAAAATTGCTCTTTTGTTAACTTTTTTTACTAAAAATATGATTTTATTTTTAGGTTATAAAAATGCGTCTCGATAATCGTACTCATTTAAAAATTTTATTGTTGAATTGTTGTTTCTTTTTTCATAATAAATATTGTTTAAAAAACGCCTGATAATTATGCACCAACCCAATTTCTCTCTCCTTCTCTCTCTCTCTCTATATATATATATATATATATATATATATATATATATATGCGATTTATCAGGTAATAGTTCCATAACATTGTTTTATTCAATATAGTATACAAGAACATTATATTCCAACCAATATAAGGAAGATACTCGAAGAAAACATACATAAAATTCTAATTAAAAAAGATTTTAAAAACGTAATAACTTCCCACCTAAAAATCTACAACATATAAAATACATTTCAGTCTTGGAACTGATAGTGTTAAATAAATCCAATCATTAATAAACATTCATACTCTATCTACATTATATTGCAAAATAGTTTTACAGATTTTGTAAACGATTTGTAAATCAGGTCAACATGGACGAAGCAGAATTTTAATTTAAGTTTAATTTTATAACTTTATAAACACGAAAAATCACGATAAAATATTCTGTATAAACTCGATTATATTGCGAGTTTTATATGATCATTTTTTAAGCAAAAAAAAAAAGTAGGGTTGCACTATACACAGGTAAATTGATTTTTTGATGGGCTTAGAATTCCCCAATTCACAGGCAAAAGACACAGATGCATGCTGGGAGTTTTTCCTAACCAATAATATTAAACCACTTTTCGGTTTCATTCGACTTAGTTCTGTTCTTGTCTTCAAGTCAGAACGCTGCAGTCTTAGTTCGTGAACATTTTGCCTTATTACTGTTGTTTTGCCTTATGGCTGTTGCTTTGCCTTGCATATGTTGTTTGACCGGTTCTTTCATTACTGGGAATTTTTGCCGTTCAATTGGAACAGTTTAAGTTTAAAGTCAGCCCACCCGAAAATCAATATTAGTAACAACAATTGGGTGCAACTGAGACACATCCCCAAATGAGGTGGGGGTAACAATTTGAATGTGGGTTGGCCCTGAAAAGGGCTGTTTTTGCGTTTTCAATCATGCAAGGAAGGAACTTCTTCCATGGACCATCATAATAATAATATACGATAATTTTTATTTATAATATATATATATTTTTAAATTCTAATAATCTTTTGTGTTAGATTTCAACTGCTTAAATTTATTGTACGCCGTTTTTTTACAGACATTAAATATTACCTTTGATTTTTGCGCAAAGTGTAAAAAATCAGTTTTTTCGATTTTTCACCTTCAAGTTTGTAATTTTTCCAGCCAATCTGGACTCAAAACCGGTACTGAAGAATTATCTATGAAACAAAAAAAAAAATTCATCGAAATCGAATGAAAACTGTGGAAACGCATAAACAATATCCGATCACACACACATACATACACACAAATTTTGAGAATTATAGATATAGATATATATATCTATAATTATAGATATAGATTTTTTTAATAATATTTTTGCCCTGTTATTGTTTATTTTAAACACTATCAATTCTGTTTGTTAGGTATTTCTTCCAGTTACATTTCACCATGGCCAATTACTCGACACAAGGAAAATAGTCCATCTGTACACTTTTCCTGGAAATAGAGATAGAGTATATTCTAATAATAGGTAAAATAACTACTTCAGAGACAATGAGAAATTCGTGAGGGTAAAAGTAGTTTTTTTTTCTTGCACAAATTTTCGAACGTTTGGTCATGATCTCGTGTGTCTGTGAGTGTGTCTGCTCCCAAAAGTTTGGATAATTTAACCCTGTAAAAAAAAACTTACACTTACAGCCTTTTTCAGACTCACTCTATGTAGTTTAAATGGGGTACGTATACTGCAATCTCGTAAAGTTGCCAAATTATAATTAAAGCTGCTCAACCGGTTCCCATGTGAGGCACTGTATACGAACTTTTCGGTGACATCCCGTATATATCAAGTCTCCCTCACACACCCGCACATAATGTCCGTCTTAATTAGCCAATAAAAAGATAAATGATGGTTTTATTCATTGAAGCTGATTCGGTGACATGAGAAATAAAAGATTGTTATAGTTCCCATCGATATTGATTAAACTTTTTCTTATCATTTGACCCTTGCAGTCAACATCAACCGACGAATTACATGGCCTCTAAGTGTTACCATTAAAGAAAGAATATTAAAGTGACATGCGTGGATTTCAGAGAAAGTTACAAGTAGTAAGTCTTTACACAAAAGTCGGCGAAGGGCAAATCATCTTGCAATAACTCATAAAGGAAAAACCTCATACAACATTTAAAAGAACAACACACAATTAAAGCGGGAACTCGAACCGGGCAGTACATTGTGACCCTGATTATCTTATCAACATTTTCTTTATTCTACGTACATTTATATACGCTACAAATTAAACGAATCACAACTATCTATTAATTAGGTCTCTCCAAAAAAAAACTCTATACCTAAAGTTCTTTTTAAACTTAGAAATTTAAAAAAAAAATCCTTTATTGAAGCTTTTAGTTTTAATCTCAATCTAATTGGTTAAATTTAATATTTCCAATAAACAATATATTCTGCTGCATTTCAAATCTGAATTACATTGACTGGAAGGATGTTACCGCAATTTCTAGTCATCTGTCAATATATTCAATTTATTAAAATATCTTTTAAAAAATAAAATATACTTTTCTGAAACTTTATTTGAGAAATATTGATATAAAGTTTAATTAATCTGATTTGAAACAAATATTACTTACTTTTATTTTAAAATATCGCATAAATACATTTTTAACGCGTGTTTATGAGCACAGTGATCAGTGAGGATCGAACTCACATATTCTAGTAACGATCATGGCTAACCATTACTGTACAGCAAGAAATCGAAGCGGCTGTGATGCTTACATACTCTATCCAACGCTTCATAGATAAAATAGAGAGTTGAAATTTCTTGGGCACACAATGAGGAAAGAGGGCTTTGAAAATTTGATACTCACAGAACAGATTAAGTGAAGAAAAACTTAGGAAAACAACTCATAATACTTAATAGGCTTGAGTAAATGGATGGCAGAAGATTTAGGAGAAATAACAAAAAGACAAAATTTATTAAAAGCTAAAATAGGCAGGAAATTGTGGAGAGCCATGATCGCCTACGTCCTGAGGGTTCATGGCACATGAAGAAGCTTAATATATATAATTACTGTTTTAGTGAGTTCCATCCGTACAACGTGCCTCCGACTTGTGCTAGACGAAGCTGACCTTAGTAAATATTGTGTTTTTTTTTTCATCTTTAATGGGCGTATCGAGAAAATTGTTCGAAAAGTTATTTAAAATTTACTCGAATTGTAAATTGTATGAATGAAAATTAATCGAAAGGACAATTATACTAGATGATAATTATTCGAAATCCCAAATGTTTGAAATACGTATGTAGTCTTCCTTTGAGGGAGTCAATGTTGATTTCTTTAGAACTAATAACGGCCTTGAAAGATGTCATAGGGCTTTTGCAGCAAGTATCATCCTATCATCCCACAATATGGAAATTCTTAGTTGACTATTTGCGTGCAGTATCAATCATATAACTTAAGGTAATAAGGATTTTTTCTTAGTAAATTTTTTTATTAACGATAGTTGTATTTTGAATAAATTATCATTAGTGTCTTTCGTCATTTTTACATTTTTATTGCAATAAAGAATTTTGCATTTAGAATAATTATCATTTAGTGTAATTTTCCTTTCGATTAATTTTCATTCAAAGAATATACAATTCGAATAAATGTTTTTTTCGAACAATGATCACATAATCTTACTAGAGGTTTAATTATAGTGGCCATGGACCAGACTAAGTTAAACTTTATAATTATATGAGGAACGCCTATTGTAAACTACAGAAATTTATGAATACTATAAATGTCCACTGTTAGCTCAGCAAATTGTTTAAAATTCGCATTCAAAAACGTCTTTGTTTTTTAAACAGTATCTTCCTCTTTCAATCGGATTCTTTGCTCTAACAATAAAAGTAAAATAAAAATTTAAACAAAACTTTTTCTCCTCTTCCTCGTTTTCTCCTTTTTATGACAAAGGTTTTTTTCTTCCTTCAAGTCTTAATTGATATGGGCTTGGTCGTCAATATAGAATTTTGGAAAGATTAAAAAAAATCATATGAGCTAGGCCAGATGGTTTAACGATGTTTTAGAAAAGTAATTAGGGCTGAATTGATCTTGAAGGAAGATTTCTTTTTTCCATCTGGGCTCCATCTGGAGTAGCCATCAAAAATCTGGTCAACTTCAGACCCACTTAGATAAGACAGATTTGTTGAATTTTTATGAAACACAAATCCGACAAAGAGAAAGTTTCACTTAATACATGTTTCATTACTACTTTGATCCGGTATTAGTTGAGTTATTATCTGAGTTGAGCTCGGTTTTCTTGCTACAGGGTTGTAAATCAAGTTGGCCTACTTGAGCGGTCGCCAGGTCGAGGTTAAGGGAATTTTCCGATATATCATTACCAACTTAAGATTTGGTCTTTTGGCGGGGACTTAGATACGAAACGGTTTAGACTCACATTCTGAATGGAGAAATAATTGGGGTGGGTAAAATGGTGATTTTTGTGGGGGGTTTCGTAAAGGAATGGGGTAATGGTATTTTGAAGGAGACGGATACAGGTACAGGTATCTGATACGCTCTACTGATACGTATCCATGCGATAAAGAGAATTTGAGAGGTTTTTTTAAACATTTTCTTATCGTTTCTTTCTTTTTTCGGAGTTTTGTTTCTATTTCCTTGATGTCTTTCCTTCGCTTCTTTTTCTTTTCAATTCTCTTTTTGCTTTCATAAATTCCTTTTCTTTTCATTCGTTCTTTTATTTCTTTCCTTTTCTCTTTTCTTTTTTCCTCCCATTATTTTTCTTCCTTTTTCTTTCCTCTTTCTTTTTCGTCATACTCCTTTACTTCTTTTTCTCTTTTTTCTCCTTCTTTTTTTATTACCTCTTTCCTTCTTATTCTTTTTTGCTTCTTTTTTCTTTCATCTTCTTTTTTCTTTCATTCAACTTTTCTCCCATTTTCTCTTTCCTTTCTTTTCCTATTCTTCTCTCTTTCATGACTTTCATCTCTTTTTCTCTTTCCTCCTTTCTGTTTGCTTTTTTCTTCTTTTCTCTCCGTTTCTCTTTCCATCTTTTTTCTAGTTTTCTTTTTTCTCCTTTTTTCTTCCATTTTTTTCGTTACTGATTGCTTTTTTCTTTTCTCTTCCATTTTTTATTTGATTTTCTTTATTATTTTTTTTTCAGCATTTCCTTTTTTTTCACTTTCCTTCCTTTCTTTCTCTTGCTTTCTTCTTTAGCTACTTTTTTTCTTTCAATGACTTTTTCATTTAATTCTTTCTTTTCGTTTTCTCCTTCCGTCCATTATTCTTACCCTTTCATCTTTCATTTCTTACTTCATCCTTTTTCTGTTTTCTTTTCCTTCCATTTGTTCTATTTCTGTTTTTTATATTGCTTTTCTTTCTTTCTTTCTTTTTTGCTTGAGGATTCCTCCTTTCATTTTCTTTCTTCACTGCCTCGATCTTTTTCTTTTTCCTCCCTCCGCTTTTTTTTTCTTCTTCTCTTGTCGGTTCTTTGCTTTCTTTTCGCCTTTCTTTTTCTTTCTTTCAACTCTTCTTCACTTTCCTCCTTTCTAATCTTTTTCCTCTTCCTCTTTGTATCTCCGTTTTTCTTTTTTTCCTCTTTTAATTTTTCTTTCTTCCTCTTCAAAACTTTTATTCATATTCACTTATTTCTCGCCACTTTTTCCTTTATTTTTTCCTATGTTCAGTCATTCTTTCTTTTCTTAGTTTTACACTGTTTTTCTTTCTTTCTTTCTTTCTTTTCTTTCTTTCTTTCTCTTACTTTTTTCTTTCTTTCTTTCTTTCTTTCTTTCTTTCTTTCTTTCTACACCTTTCTTTCTTTCCTTCTTTCTTTCTTTCTTTCTTACTTACTTTCTTTCTTTCTTTCTTTCTTTCTTTCTTTGTTTCTACACCTTTCTTTCTTTCCTTCTGTCTACACTTTTCTTTTTAACGTCTTTTCGCTAACCCTCCCCCATATACAAAATGACGTTTTGACCTTCAATGCCTTTACTAATTTTAATAAGTCTCACCAGACAAGCATCATGAAACTCCATTATCAAAAACTCAACGTCTAACGTCAAAGTCATTCTTAAATAATCGCTGTGAAAACAAATATTTTTAAAAAATAAAAAAAGGATTCCTTCAACTTTATTCAAGGGGTAAGAATGTTTTATTTACAAAACCCCTATTTAAAGAGAGTTGTCGAGTTCAAAGTCATTTTCATCCTCGAGTTAACTTGGATAATTCTCTTGACTCTAACCACAGATGTTAATTTCGTCACCATTATAAGAATTCATAAAGTTAGAAAGGGTATTTAAAAAACAAAACAAACTTGAAGCCTGCCTGGAGCAAGCTTCACTTCTACAATGGAGACACCGGAAATATTACGATAATGGATGATTCAGCGAAAGAAACATTTTCATAGTAGTATTTAGTGACTTAATACGGTCACATAACAAAAAGTTTCTTTTAAATATTCCAGCACCTTCCTCAGTATGCAAGTACATCGTAATCATGCATAGTTTTCCACGAATATATATTTATTATTTGCAAGTATTTCTGGCTAGTTCCAAGTGCTCTAAGAACGTTGGGCATGGTTGTAAAGTTGGGGTTTAATCATTTTTAACTACCCTAGCAGGATCCTACTTTTTTATCTTTCAATTTTACTATTTGGTCTTTTCAAATAGTAACGACATCTATTTCTTTGTTTACAATATCCGAATTAGATAATACACTTAAATTTCAAATTTGGAAAGAAATTTACTTGTATTCTCAGTGATACTTTCTACCATTGATCAATTCTCATTCGTTTGCATAATACATAGTGGACCGCTGTTCCTACCCAGTCATACTTACTCCAAATATATGGTTCAATTTTATTCTATAGTCTGTTGAAGCAGCGACATCCATGAACAAATGTTCTTGTTTATGATAATAAAATAGAGTCGACTGTTCTGGATTGAGTGCCCTGCTTAATTTCAAAGTCCAGAAGTTCAATCCTCATATGTGGCAGTGAATGCTAGACAATTTCCGGACAGATGAAACTTGAGGAGTTCGAAATCTAGTTCTACAGAAAGATGCTGAGAATACCATGAACCAAACATGAGCAACGACGACGTTTTCGATATAATGAAAACAAAAAGGACACTTATACATAACAACAGAAGGAGACAGTTAAAATTTCTAGGGCACATAATGAGAAAAGAAGGCTCGGAAAATTTGATACTCACAAGATATAAGGGAGGTAAGAAGGATAGAGGGAATCAGCGTATATCATACTTTACGAGCTTGTGTAATTAGATGAGAGAACAGAGATTAGGAGAGATGGTGACAAGACAAATTTTACTAAGAGCTTCAAAAGACAAGTAATGGTGGAGAATCATGACCACCAATATTCTCTAGGGACGCTACACACAGAAGAAGCAGTCAGATTCTTGATTTCATTATTACATGCATATAATCTACTATCCAGCATACTTGGTCCTAGTTTATCCACCTTACCGGAGTAACAGTGGTCATATAATACTATTTTAATAATACCACCACTAATTATACTCATCGTGACTATTACAGATTTAAATATTTCTCTTAAGTTTACCAGAAATCATCACAGGTATCTGATACGCTCTACTGATACGTATCCATGCGATAAAAAGAATTTGAGAGTTTTTTTTTAAACATTTTCTTTTCGTTTCTTTCTTTTTTCGGAGTTTTGTTTCTATTTCCTTGATGTCTTTCCTTCGCTCCTTTTCTTTTCAATTCTCTTTTTGCTTTCATAAATTCCTTTTCTCTTCATTCGTTTTTTTTATTTCTTTCCTTTTCTCTTTTCTTTTTTCCTCCCATTATTTTTCTTCCTTTTTCTTTCCTCTTTCTTTTCCTTCATACTCCTTTTCTTCTTTTTCTCTTTTTTCTCCTTCTTTTTTTTTATTTCCTCTTTCCTTCTTTGTCCTCATATTCTTTTTTGCTTCTTTTTTCTTTCCTCTTCTTTTTTCTTTCATTCAACTTTTCTCACATTTTCTCTTTCATATCTTTTTCTATTCTTTTCTCTTTCATGACTGTCATCCCTTTTTCTCTTTCCTCCTTTCTGTTTGCTTCTTTCTTCTTTTCTCTCTTTTTCTCTTTCCATCTTTTTCCTAGTTTTCTTTTTTCATGTTTCATGATGCATACTCTTGATCATCATCATCATCATCATCATCATCATCATCATCATCATCATCATCATCATCATCATTATTTATGTGCCGTATATCTTCTGTATATGGGTGACCATGGCTTTCTACAGCTTTCTTCCCCTTGTAGCTTTAAGCGACGTTTGATTTATTACCATCCTTCCTTGTCCCTGTACTGCGTTCCTTGCACCCAAAATCTAGACAAGGTATTTCCTGTGTCCCTTTTGGCTTCCCGTGAGCATTAAATTTTCCAAGCTGTCCTTTTTCATATCCCTCCAAAATTTCAATTTTGTCTTTCTGATTTTAAGTATGAGTTTCTTTTTGATGCACATTTTCTTTCAAACTTTCTTATTCTCATGTTCAGTCCATGACATTCTCAGCTACTCTCATTTATGGAGGCCGACCGCAGTGGGTGTCAGAGAGCCATTGTGAACTCCACAGTCCTTTCATGAGCGGCGTATAGTATGAACTTCAGCAGAGCTACTTACAGTTTTTGAATTAAGAGTTATATTTCTCCTAGACTGGTTGTAAACTAGGGCTGAAGAGCTCAAACTGTTTAACCCATAGCTGGGAAAAGGAGAAGGATTCATACATTTCCGAAGTGAGATTTGCGTGTAAGTGAGTGTAACAAACCCGACTGGAATTCAAACTCTCCTCTACGATTTCTCATTCTCAGTCGCTATACATTACATTCCCAGGTTTGTTTGCTCAAATTCCAGTTATTTGCACTATTCCTATTAAATTACTCTTCCCATCATTCAACTATTTCTGTGCTCTTGCAGTGCATCCACTTGATGCTTCTCACTTTCTATTCTGTTACTAGATAAACGACTGCTATTTTGTTGTGTATTGTTTATTTTAGTTTTCATCATTATATATTTTGACTTTGCTACCAGGATGAATTCCATTTGTTTTTAGTTTCTTTTGCCTAAGGACATTGTTGTTAATAGTATTAAAGATACAATTGAAATTCAGGGAGACATAATGAGAAAGGACGGCTTGTAGAATTTGACACTCACACGACATATTGAAGACAAAATGAAAGGGAAAAAACGAATAACTGACCTCAAGATCTTGTGTAAATGGATGGCAGAACACGGACTGGAAGTGGTCGTACGGAGACATTGCTTAGAGCTACAAAGAATAGAATGTTGCGAAGAGCCATGATTAACCACCTAACTAGCATGTGAAAATGGATGGTAGAACAGAACCTGGGAAAAACAGTATGGGGACAAACATTGCTTAACGCTACAATAAATAGGATGTTGTGGAGAGCCATGATGAATCTATCGAACGAGCATTTGAAAATGGCATGTCAAAACGGCCAGGGAAATTATAGTACTGGGACAAACATTGCTTAGAGCTACAAAGAATTGGATGTTGTGGAGAACCATGATCAGCCTACCTAACGAGCATGTGTAAATCGATGGCAGAACAGGACCTGAGAAGGATAGTACAGGTACAAACATTGTTTAGAACTAAAAAGAATAGGATGTTGTGGAGAACCATGATCAGCCTACCTAACGAGCATGTGTAAATCGATGGCAGAACAGGACCTGAGAAGAATAGTACAGGTACAAACATTGTTTAGAACTAAAAAGAATAGGATGTTGTGGAGAACCATGATCAGCCTACCTAACGAGCATGTGTAAATCGATGGCAGAACAGGACCTGAGAAGAATAGTACAGGTACAAACATTGTTTAGAACTAAAAAGAATAGGATGTTGTGGAGAACCATGATCAGCCTACCTAACGAGCATGTGTAAATCGATGGCAGAACAGGACCTGAGAAGAATAGTACAGGTACAAACATTGTTTAGAACTAAAAAGAATAGGATGTTGTGGAGAGTCATGATCAACCTAACTAACGAGCTTGTCTAAATGGACGGAAGATCAAAGCATGGGAGGAATAGTGCTGGTACAAACATTGCTTCGAGTAATAAAAGTTAGGAAGTAGTGAAGACTCATCACCACCCACGCCACATATAGAGGAAGTTAATGTGTTATATTAAAACTCTTCCTCTCAGTAGAAGAACAAATTTTAGCTTTTGTGTCGTAATTAGAGACATTACCATCTATTCCAAAAATGGTTTCTTTGACGAAATGAGAATTCTTAGTCAGAATGCAAAGTCTTATTTATGTTAAATATTGGAATTGTGTTTGATAATAGTTCTTTGTCTGCCTATTGTCTTTTAAAAGAATGTCTGCTCGAGTTATTGGTTAGCAGTTTCAGTAAATATTGAATTTCTGCCACTAGTTGCGTGTCTTTTCTATAAAAGAAAGGAACAGAATTATTTATTCTATCCGATTCCAATTTCTTTCAATCTTTCACGCTTCCTTCTCTCATATTCTTACCCTATTACTTTCTTTTGATATCTATCACACTCTACTCATATTGATCTATCAATCTTTGCTCATATCTATTTTTGAAGCTGTTAATGCCACCTTTCATAAAGCTTCAATATTCGTTATTCACTTTCATAATATATACAAGGTCATGATGAAAAGCTCTCGACACGACACACTTCCCAAAATCAGACCAAATGGTCAGCTTTATCTTTTTGAAAAGGCCCTTCTTGGCCGGGCTGAGAACCTTTCTACGCTATTACATATATTGAAAAGAATTAGCTGTGTGAAAAAGTTTCTGAAACGCGTTTTTTTTTTTTGTTTGTTTTTTAAACTGGAGCTTGAATACAGCTGAAAGACGTTTTGTCGTTGTGAACTTTTGATAATAAAAATTGATTTATTGTAATGTAACATAATTCAAGGAGAGAACTGAAGCTTAGTTCCATGAAAACCATTCCTCAGACAATGTTTCTCTATTGTAATAAAAATGGTAAAGACACGCCTTAATGTCGACTGCAACAGTCGAGCAAACCGGGCAATTTTTGAAACATAACTCTAAACTGCTATCATGAGTCATTTTCTGTATCAATGGATTATATTTTGTTTTTTAGCGTTACAAAAATTCTCACTATTGTATTGGGTTGGAACAAAAGTCCGTAGAATAGGTGGCGGTTGAAAAAGTGATATCGTTTTACCGTTGACTGAAATTTATGACATATATATTTTATGTTTATTGTCCCTTCATGACGTGGGCGATCATGGCTCTCCGCAACGTGTATTTTGGAGGTCTGAGTAAATTTTCTCTTTCTGCTCTATCCTCTAATACCTGTTCTTCAAATCATTTATGGTTACGTAGGTTATGGGCTGCTTTTCTCTGTCTATTTTGATTTCAATATATCTTGCCAGTGTTAAATTTTCCAAGCCTTCTTTCCTTCTTATGAGCCCTAGAACTTTGAAATACCTCTTCCTGATGTTGAGAATCCTTCTGGTTTCTATTTTCACTAAAACTCACGTGTTCATTCCACGTTATTCACACTATCCTTCTGTACAACCATATTTTTATCGCCTTAAGTCTCTTCTTCATCTGTGGTGAGATGGTTTAACATTCACTGCCATATAGGAGGACCGTTATTAATTAACAGTTCAGTACTCTTTTCTTTAATACCAATCAAATTTTCTTGTTTCTTAATACTTTGCTTAGGATCGGGAAGGAATTTTTCGGTATAGGGACGGTGGATTAATGAATAGCGGCTCGGATTGAGGAATAGGAGATCCGAGTTTAAATTCCAGTCGAATCCTTTACATTCACTTACGTGTTAATACCCTTGGGAAAAGTATGAATCATCTTCTTATCCCAGCAGCTATGGGTAAATAGCAGGACAGACTGGGTTCTATAGCCTTGGATGGCAGCTGGTCTACCGCAGAAAGAAATGGCAACAGTCGAGCAAACCGGACAATTTTTGAAATATAACTCTAAACTCAGTCATGTTCTGTATCAATGGATTATATTTTGTTTTTTAGCGTTACAAAAATTGTCACTATTGTATTGGGTTGAAACAAAAGTCCGTAGAATAAGTGGCAGTTGAACAAGTGATATCGTTTTACAGTTGACCGAATTCTGCCTCGTCAGTCATGTATCGAAAGATACATGATCGACTAAGCATGTATCACGCATGGCACATAACTGACTGAAGGCCCCTTTGAATTGCGGTGTCGTAATTTTCATCCGCTACATATGCTAAAAGATGTCGTGTCTTTTTATAAGATTCGTGAGTGGATTGGGAATGTTTTTACGTTAAAAGTAAAAACGGAGAGAAATAAAATATATTTTCTTCATTTTATGCGCTGTTTTGTTTTCTGATACGAAAATCAAATACTGTAGAGGCAGCAAAAAAAAAAAAAAAGAAAAAGAAAAAGAAGATATATACCATTTATGGAGATGGTGCAGTCACTGATTAATCCAGGTCGTATGTCGCAGATATGCTCAAAATGAGCGTTCTAAGACATTTGAAACCACTTGTATACGTGAATTGCAGCGATGTCTCATGATTTGGTGGAGAACAAAAGATCATGAACTGCATTTCCATTCGATTCTCTATTCAAGCGTAACAGAAACGACTCATTTTCAAAAGAACGTTATATGATAGCCGATGAAAAATGGATTGCTTGCAACAGTGGGAAGCAAAAAAGGTCCTGGGTCAAACGAAAAGAGCCAACACAAAATCAGACAAGTATCGTTGTCATTTAGACATATTAAAGGCAGCAGTTAAAGAAAAGCGTCCTGAATTGGCCAATCGGAATGGTGTCGTCATCCATCACACCCCGCATCTATTTACAGACCGCGCAGAAAATTGGTAAAGCTTGATTGGGATGTTGTACTACATTTTTCCTACTCACCTGACATTACACCATCAGATTACCATTTATTTCTATCACTAGAAAATTCCCATAATTTGAAGAATTTACAATTATATATATATATATATATATATATATATATATATATATATATATATAGGGTCATTCAATAAATAAGGTGAATTTTTCGGTATAAGGACTTCTAATACAGATAGAAGCTTACTTTTTTTTAGATTTTTTTTTTGTTTTACTTCTTTTTCACATGGATTTAATTTCTCATGCAGATTAAAAAAAACAAAAACTTTGAGAGTTTTGGCGATTAACAAAGATGGCCGACCAAGAAGCATGCTCCAGGATTGAACAGCAATCAGTTATCAAGTTTTTGGTTGCTGAAGGGTGCAAACCAGTTGAAATTCATAGGAGAATGTCAACTGTGTATGGTGCCACATGTTTCAGCCCAAAATATCTACAAGTGGGCTAAATTGTTTAAAGAAGGACAGAGCAGTGTTGGGGATGAAGACAGGCCTGGGAGGCCTACAGAAGTGAGGTCTCCTGAGGTGATCGAATCAGTCAATGACCTCATTCAGTCTGACAGAAGAACTACTGTGAACTGCTGAGGCAGGACAAGAAAGACATAAAGAACAAACACAGGGGGTCATCAGTCAGAAGGAGTCATCTTGCATCATGACAACGCAAGGCCTCATACAGCAGCCCAAACGGTGCAGACCATCAACGAGCTGGGCTGGGAACTGCTCCCTCATCCCCCTTACAGCCCAGACCTTGCCCCTTCAGATTTTCACCTGTTTGGTCCCTTGAAAACGTTCACGAGAGGCACGAAGTTTAAAAGTGACGATGAAGTCAAAAGTGTTGTGAACGACTGGCTGAGACATCAGTCCAAAGATTTTTACGCTGTGGGAATACGGAAGCTTGTGCACAGATGGGAAAAGTGTGTGACAGTGCTGGGAGACTACTTTGAAAAATAAAAAAAAGTAAGCTTCTATATATGCACGCGCGCGTGTGTGTGTGTGTGTGTGTGTGTGTGTGTGTGTGTGTTTGTGTGTGTGTGTTTAGTGTATATAACTGGGCGATCCCATTAGAGACGGGGAGGTTCTGACTAAATGCAACATGACGGATATTGGACCGAACTTAATGAAAATCCAACTCAGGTGGCCATGATATTGTTCTCATATGAGCGATAACAGACTTCGAAAACACCTTCTCTTTGACCAGCTTCTAAAAAGCATGTCAGTTGGAAGGTCACTCTTACGTTACAAAGACAAACTCAAAGACATTCTCTTTTCTTCCTGGGAAAACAAAGCGTAAGTCTGAAAGAGATGATACCTGTCCTGCTTCTCATATATACAAAGGTTTGACTGAGGTCAACTTAAACATCGGGATCAACTGCGTGCAAATATTAAAGTAAGCCGGCAGCATGCTGCTCCATTCAACGATAGCCTTACCTGCCACTTTGTTGGACGCAGTAAAGCAGGACTTGGTGTTCACTCGTGGAAACATGTGGCAATTGATCGGCAACCACCCAAGTAAAATGACTCAACCACATGTTCCATCTGTCTAAACATTCGCCTTGGGAGACACATACGTCTCCATAAAAGGTGGGTACCTCTTTATTTTACTTCATTTGTCTTCCACGATGAAAATGTCTAACATATACAGCAAATAAATCATAAAACAGAACGCTATCGTGTGGTTTCTTTCAGAATGAACGTCTTCAATCGAATAACAGATATATTGTTTTAATCCATTTTGTACAAAAAGAGAAAAAATAATGTGCTATATATATATATATATATATATATATATATATATATATATATACGATGGGCACACTCGTCGATTTCGACGTATGAGAATCCGATAACCTGATTCAGTTCTTACGATTGTATCGTATGTGACACTTCACTCACATTAGTGACCTGCATACAAGTCTGCATATTGTGCAACAGCGAGGAAATAGTAACAGGAATATTTGCAGATGCTTTTCGCCTTCATCATTCGTCTCTAATCAGGTCAAGACGACTAATTTTGAAATTTCTGATATTACTCTGTCTGTCTGTCTGCCTGTCTCTCTCTCTCTCTATATATATATATATATAT
>CAHIKZ030002024.1:295000-302500 GCA_903632075.3 Acanthosepion pharaonis
CTGAATGTATTCCTCTCGTGATAAGTTATCCCTCTTCCATTATTAATAATTTATAGTTGATAACTCCCGACTCTAAAATTAAATTAATAATTACTTATCTTTTATGTTTATATGGTAATATCGGTTGATTTAGTTCCTACATTTAATGTCATGAGAAATATAATTAATTTTTTTTTTTTCAAGTTTCCAAAAAATTTATCTAATTATTTCTATCACTTACTTACGCCAACATTAAGGTAAACCAATATAATTTCAAATTATATTCGATTAATGGCCAACATGCTCTCAGCCCCTGATGACTGCGTTAGGCATGAAACTAGTAGTGCAAACGGTGTGAGATATGTATATTCATTAATACATACATACATACATACATACATACATACATATATATATGATAGAAATTAGGAGGATTTGAGATAATCATAATTAACTATGATTATCTCATATCGTCCTAATTTATATACCTTGTATATCCTTGCTAGAACCGGCTTTAATGCTCCAGTTGTAGAGCCTTGGTGATAGTAGTCGTGGCTCATGGGGGCACCGTCCTATGGGCAAGGAAAACTCGGATGAGTTCCACCACGGAATATTTGATCGAGCGGCGCTAGATCGAGTCTAATTCGTTAACGCTTCGTTACCGAGGCCCGTTGGTGCAGTTGGTAAGACGTTTGTCTCATATCGTAACAGTCCGGGTTTCAATTCTCGGTAGTGGTTGCGCACTGCTGATGAGTCCCAAATATTGGCCGAAACGGCCGACCATTGCTTTCTGTTGAGGTTTTATCTAAACTTGATGAATTACTTAATATTATATATGAATGATAAAAAATAGTTTTAAGGTATTCTATATTTGTGTGTTAAAATGCTTAATACAGTGTAACCCGGATATAAGAGAGATTTTCTCTGGTCCCAAATTAGAGCCTGTGTTAATGTATATAAAATAGACCAAACCCGGATATAAGAGACTTCTTCTCCGGTCCCGACAACTCTCTTATATCCGGGTTACACTGTATCAGGAATAAAGAGTAGGTAAATATAACTGTGAACATTGAAGTCAAATCCCAGAGGTGACAGCCTGACGATTGCATTTAGCATGAAACAGACTCTTGCCTCTGGATACTGACTTCAATGTCCAGTCTTATATATATATATATATATATAGAGAGAGAGAGAGAGAGAGATAATTATGGCAAAAGTGTACTTTTAAGGTATACCTTGTTTATGCGTAAAATTGCTCCATATTAGGTAAATTTAAAAATGGACATTGTGGTCAACACCGAGCGGCAACAGACCGTTGTTTGTTTGAATGCAAACTTTAGGTCCAATCTTCATGGCCCGTAATTCAAGAGCCCTCATCCTCAAATGTATACAAAACACACACACGTCGCACCTAGCCTACGACATAATATTCTAGTTCTACGAAATTCTGTCTCTGCTTATCCTAATGATGGTTTCACAAAGATTGGCCCATATTTCTTCCAAAATGAACTTTGGAAATTTCTGACGAAATTTCCTCTTCATCATTTAGACAGCAGTATTTGTCATACTGACATGGAAACAACAGAGGACTGGATAATACAATTATTAATTAAAAATTAATCGACATGAAAATGTATACTGACTTAAAGAACAATTACTGCCTAAATATACACAGACACGTTATATATATATATATATATATATATATATATATATATATATATATATATATATATATATATATATATATATATCGCTGAGCACCTTATAAACAATCCAAGTTGTGCCTCTAATTTCAGCATTGACTCATTTTCCATCCTTATTTCAGCATTGACTCATTTTCCATCCTCATTCTGTGTTACATTTAAAGGTATTGGGAACGATCTATGTCAGGTCCAGGCAGCCCTACCTCTGTAAACGGAGAGAATGTCTGTTAGGGCTTGACATTATTTCCATCTGATCTTTCCACCTTTATTTCATCGCATAATTCTCATGTTTTCTATTGTAATATTTAGTCTTCCCTCTATTTCAACTCTGTTGAGTATCGGCGAAACCGTTCGGCTGGTCAATTTTTTTTTAATCATGAATATTATAGCTCGTCTTGCCAGTTTTATTTCATAATATATATACACACACATATATATATATATATATATATATATATATATATATATATATATATATATATATATATATATATATGTGTGTGTGTGTGTGTGTGTGTGTGTGTGTGTGTGTGTGAGAGAGAGAGAGAGAAGGGAGAGAGATCATTCCAAAGATCTAAGCGCCCTTTTGAAAAAAGTAGACACAGAATACAGATTTGAAAACATTTTCTTTGCTGGAAACTTTTGCACATACCTAAATTCTTCTGGTAAACGTTGTCGATTCTTACAGATGCTGATATCAAGAATTCTTTTCATCCCACGTCAAAATTGTTTTTTCTGCTTCGAAAATGTTTATTTACCCTTAGAAAATATTTATTTACCCTTCTACATTCAACCCACCAATCTTTTTGGGGGTCCTTAAATGACAGCTTCGAAACCATTACACTTTGAAATTCTAAGAGTCAAAATTTTCTTCATGCATGAATGGAATTCAAACTAATTTTACAGAAAGAGGAGGCCACACTATCTGGAATACAGTGAAGAATTGTTTACTTTTTAGGATTCGAAATCTCAAAAGTTAAAATGGATGGTGTGAACAGGGTCACGCCTAAGATGTTGATTGAGAAAAGTCAAAAGTGTATATATATATATATATATATATATATATATATATATATATATATATATATAGTGAGGGAGGTGTTGAGAAAAATGTTTATTTCAGTATTTTATTCTGTTTCCATCCGTATAGTACTCTATTTCAATCTGTCACATATATCACTATTTACCTATCTTGGTTCCCCGGCCTGAATATTCATATCTATCACAATATCAACCTTGATATTATCCATCATAAAATTATCTGAGTATCTTTTTTTTCTTATCTATTTAAATATATTCTTATATGGGTAATTGAATGAATAAAGGAAAAAATAAATAAACTCCTCAGTAACGTGTTTTGTCCCTAGAAGAAATTTCTTCACAGTAATAGTAAATTTCCCAGACAAAACATCAGAGCAGATTTCCATGTGCAGGCTCGAAAATAATTTTCTACTACGCTACCTACAGCCATATCATTGCAAAAAGACTTTATTCCAAACAAAACACAGAAGAAAAGAAAATACATGAAAGAAAAATATGTAAAACAAATAAATAAGAATGAATGACTTATTCACCTAGCGGTTATAACAAAAAAAAATAACCTTGCCTATTTTACTTACTCCAACCACCCAACCAGCATAAATAAGCTACCTAACGAATTATGATCATCTCCCGATTTTGAGCCTTCTTCTGGAAATATAGCAAATTTTAAGATATATCTATTCTTGTACAGGATTCCTGCAATTTTATGTCCTTTGTAGCTTAGCAAATTTTGTCTTTACGCTCTTTCCCTTAATCCCTGTTCTGTCAGCCATTTACACAAGCAAAGTAGGTAGGTTATGCACTGCTTTATTATGTCCCTCTTTCCTTCAATATGTCCTGTAAGTTTCAAATTTTCTAAACCTTCTTTCCTCGTTATGTGCCCTAGAAATTTCAACAATTAAACAATGTTTGTTACCATTTTCTCAAAGACTTACTCACATGTTCAGTTCATAATATTCTCAGTATCCTTCTGTAGAACTACATTTGTATTGCATCAGGTTTCATTTTCATCTGTGCGAAGACAGTCCAGATTTAACTGCCAGAGAAGAGGACAGATATTGTATAACAGTAATTTTTCTTCTACGTTTCTATTAGGTTGGTGCAAAAATAATGACGTAACAATGTCGTTTTTGACGTATTTTTAACGTCAAAAAACGACATTATTACGTCATTATTTTTGCACCAACCTAATAAATACTTTGCTTAGCTTTTAGAAGGCATCGTTCGCTGTCCCAATGCGCCTTCAGATTTCGATGTCACATTTTCCGTTCTCTCTTAAAACACTTGCAGAGTATTTAAATGAATGCAATTGATTGATTTTTCGCATCTGTCTTCTTTTCGCTGACAATTGTAAAAAGGGTGTCGGTCTTTAGGAATCTTTTAAATGCGGTGGCCAAATTTTCTGCATATTAAAGTATAATATATGTTAAGATATTGATTTCTATATTTAACGCTATACTCGCATGGAAGAAAGAATTTTGCTTTTAAAATCATTACAATTAAAAAAATATCCTAATAAAATAGCTAAACGAAATAAATTAAACACAATGTATTGACAAATCACCTATATACGAACAATGTATTATTGTCGTTAATACAAAGTTCGTTCATTGACTAGCGGAGATTAATGTCTGTTGCCAACAACAGTTCTCCTTATCTCAAATAAGAAAGATAGCGCTGTGTGACCATTAAGTACATAGAGTTACAGCGTATTTCATATATCTATATCTATCTATATCTATATATCTCTATATCTATCTCTATATCTATATATATCCATATGTACATATCTCTCTATATATTTCTGTCTATATTTACATCTATCTATCTATATGTATATATCTCTATCTATCTATATCTGCATATCTCTTTCTTTCTATCTATCTATCTGTATATATCTCTGCAAATATGACTGCATACCTTTGTATATAAACATGCTCAACAAAATAAATCTTTATGTTTGCCTTGATAAAGCCCTCAGAAGATGAAACGAATCGGCTAAGAACAGTTTTTCCTCTTGTCTATTTTATATATTTTGTCTCTTTACAGATAAACTATCTGAAAAAATATATCTATCTATCTATCTATCTATCTATCTATCTATCTATCTATCTATCTATCTCTCTCTATATATATATATATATATATACACACAAGTTGCGACGAATAAATTGTCGCCATATTATATTTTTAATTTCGCGCATGCGCGTTGTTTGTTTGTTTGGTTTTTTTTTTATTTTGTCACCTGCTCAGTATAGCAGGGTCAATTGAGTACCTGCTGTGAGAATAAGACGTAATTCACTTCGCCAGAAATTTGGAAATACCATGCTTTACTGCTTGCCATTTGTGCCGAAAGCTCCTATATGAATCCTTCAGTGCGTTTGAGAACAGTTTAGAGGATCCTGTGTCTCCAAAAGATGTACCAAGAGTGATGAAAACCAAACATGCAGTTAGCATCATGGTGTTTGGAGTGATGGCGACGTTATGCCTCCATTCATCTTCCGACAGGGTCTCAGACACAACACTGAGGCTTACATCAAGTGCCTTGAGCAGTTAGTGCTGACTTGGTTGAAGAGGGTGGCTGCTGGAAGACCCTATGTTCGGAAACAAGACTCTACACCATGCCACACATGCAGGAGAACCCAGTGATGGCTGCCAGACAATATTTGCGACCCCATCACTCCTTACATATGGCCACCTAACTCCCCAGACTGCAAACCCCTTGATTATTATGTGTGGTCCCGCAGTTGAGCAAGAGAGCAACCAAACCTCTTGTAACACCAAAGATGAACTGAAGACAAGGGTTATGGCAGCATTCAGCATGTCCCAAAATTAGATAGGCTTCATGTTGGACAATAAATGATTTATTTATTAAAATCTGAATAAGACATACAAATGGATGTAGAATTTATAACCGATTTCACAAACCTTCGCAAATGTTCAATATGAGCACCACACGTGACATTAAACACCAGAAGTCGGTTGTCCAGATCCTGCCAAACACGCTGTAGCATAACTTGCATAACATTCTCCAGCGCCTCAGTGATTATCTGCTTGTTCTTCTTGGCTTGTAGGAAGAGATGGAGATTTAGTCTACATCTATCTATCTATCTATCTATCTATCTATCTATCTATCTATCTATCTATCTATCTGTATATAGCTCTGCATATATGACTGCATACCTTTGTATATAAACATGCGCAACAAAATGAATCTTTATATTTGCCTTGATAAAGTTCCAAGGAGAACGAAACGCGTCAGCAAAGAGCAGTTTTTCCTCTCGTCTGTTTTTATATATTTTGTCTCTTTAGAGATACACTATCTGAAAATAATATATATATATATATATATATATATATATATATATATATATATATATATATATATACACACGCACATCGCCCCCTGAAAAATATCACCCTATGTATTCAGGTCTTTATAATGACTAAGACGGTTGGAATTGTTGGCATAAAAACATGAATTTGGAAAGTTTCTACACATTATTGGTTTAGATGTAGAATATCTTGTTCGAAAATTACAAATATACAAAATAAACGTTTAAAAAAACACACTTTGTTGGTTGAATGCAGAACTTATTAAAATCCATTCTTGCTGTCCAAATACATTTTATAAACACATACAATGAATGGAAAATACCAATGTCTTGTAATGATGTAACGATTTACATTACAGATATTACAAATGTCATGTGATGTGTTAACGATTTACATCACAGATATTACAAATGTCTTGTGATGAGGTAACGATTTACATCACAGATATTACTAATGTCTTGTGATGAGGTAACGATTTACATCACAGATATTACTAATGTCTTGTGATGAGATAACGATTTACATCACAGATATTACTAATTTTTGGGGATAAGGTAACGTATTATATTACCGATATTACTAATGTCTTGTGATAAGGTAACGATTTACATTACCGATATTACTATAATATACATTAAAAATCAAAGGAGAAGGGATTTTCACTTATCAGAAAATAATATACACCGGCAGAAAGAGTATATCTGTGTAGACACGTATAGGCACGGTGGAGTAATGGTCTGCAGCACGGATTGAGGAAACAGAGAGCCGAGTTCGAATCCCAGTTGAGTTCATTACATTCACCTACATAGTAATAATGTTGGGAAAGAAATAAATCCATCTCTTTCCTCCTCAGTTATGGGTAAATAGTATGACAAACTGGGTTCTATAGCCTTGGGTGTTAACCTGTGTAAGAGAAGGAAAACTTTGAATTCAAACCAGCCTGGCGGGTTTGGGCTCCCTCAGGCTATCTTGCTCAAGACAACATTTCTGCTGCGAATGCAGTAAATGCGGTTGGTGCTCCTTAGACCCTTAATAGGTTACGGGACTTGTGATCGTGATTGAGGTCAAAAACGCGTGACATTCGGTGTTGTTATCAGTGTCCACTTACACACGCTCAATCCGTGATCTTGAGCACTTTTACCCATAAATATGGCATGCCATAAAATTATATTTTATCATTCATATAATATTTTATATATATATATATATATATATATATATATATATATATATATTCATTTTATATTAATCATTTCACTCCAAGCAAAGGGATAAACTCACTAAGACGCCACTGAATGTGAGAGGATATGAGAAAAAATACGTTTATTAAGGAGAGAGAACAATAAAAGAACTGAAATTAAGAAGACAAAAGATAACGATGGACATTATATTTTTGAAGATTTACTGGAAAGCAAGAAGCCAGAAAAGAATTCAACAA
>CAHIKZ030002024.1:305000-317500 GCA_903632075.3 Acanthosepion pharaonis
ATGTAGAGAGAGAGAGAGAGACCGATTCAGACACACATGAAAGGATTATAAGAGCTAAACAGAAAGATATGAACATATGTATAGGTCAAGAACGTTACAAACACATGAACACATATGAATAAATATAGATATGGAGATAAACAGGAATTCATTCCTTTAACCTTTTCATTACATTCCTGATGCAAAATTTGCCTTTGCTTTTCTTTCCTCTTGCCTCCTCCTAAGAAGAAGTCTTTGTTTATTTATGTTACTTACCTGGCGTTGGAATGAAGTGCTTCCAAGTGGTGGACTAAATAAGAGAAATGTAGTAGAACGAATCTAAGTAAACAGTGACGGTGAGAAAATAAATAAACAAAAATGATTTGTAGGGTGATTCCTTCAATGAACTGGATTTCTTCTCTCAGGTCTTAACAAATAAGCGAGCAGCTTAATTACTTTAGAGTAACTGATGGGGTGAGAATGGATGAGACGAAAACAGGTGAAAGGAAGAGAGATAAAAAGAATGAAGATAAAGGTAAGAGAAAACTGAAAAAGAGAAGAGAAAGAAAGGCAAAAGAAGTTTAAAAGCACAAATGGAATGAAAGAAAACTTATTACTTGTATCAACTGCCTATCAACTTTTTTAGAGATCATTGAGCTAAGCCCCACCATATTGATCATCCTATATAATATAACAAATAGTTTTGCTATTTAAACTATTTACATTGTTCAAACGGCTGCCCTCCTCATCTTCATTGCCCTATTCACGACGTTTCGGCCGTTGTTACGCTCTGACCTTCTTCAGGTGATATACGCTAGAATTTCAAACTGAACCCTTTATTTAGTCTACGGGAGTAGATTGTTCTAATTCCACGCGCCATGCCTTTCATTTATATCTCAGTTTCATTTAATTCCCTTTATTTAACTCAAATATATGGAATCTGAGCTCAGTATTCAGCAATGAAGAGTAATTGGTTTCTTTTTTTATGGATTATCAACCTTGTGCAGGTTACAAAAAGCCAGAAAATATTTTTAGATATATGAATTCTTTGGAGATAATAATGATTTATTGATGAAAATCTTACTAATTAACCCATAACTGAGACACTTGATAAGGGTTAGGTTCATACCTTTCAAAGGTTTTTATGTGTGTATGTGTGTGTGTAATATAATGGAGTCAACTGGAATTGGAACTCGACTCTCCGATTAACAATTCCGAGCCATTATCCATTACACCACCCGCACATCCAAGCTTACAGCACCTGGTATTCTCAAGCAGAATGTACCCATGTATGTACTGACTAGGCTTGGCATTGCTTAAATTCGGTGATTGTATAGGAACAGGGAAGTGGATTCATGCTTTTTCCCAAGGTTATTTGCACGTAAGTGAATATAACGAACCCGATTGGATTTGCCAGCCGTTTTCCATTACACCACCAATACATTCAAGCTAACAGTCTTTGGTATTCCCAAACGGTCACCCATCTAGTTAATGACCAGGCTTGACGTTGCTTAACGTCGGTGATCGTAGGAGAACCGATGGTTCAAGCTGATATCGCCGTAAGCCTCCGCAGTCAAAAATCGTTCAAATCCAAAAATAATATTTGAAATGGGAAAATAGGGGATCTACTACTGAAAGAGTCAAATTTATAATAAAAAAGGGGGCAAAATACAGCAATAGTATTTTTTAAAAAGACGCCTGAAGGGACCTTGCAAGGGTTCCGTGCCCTCCTCCCTCGAATTTATGATACGAGTCCCGTCTCATGTCAATTTTCATAAGGTAGTTATCATATAAAATACAAGTTTTAATGTAACCTAATTATGTAAAGTAATTGATCAGAGGCAAGGACGTGTCTTCTCAACGGACTTATTCAGCCAAAACAGCGAGACAATTCTTAGAGGACTGGAAATCCTACCAGGATTCATCATTGGCCCACACAATCTTAACAACATATAATTCAAGTAGATAAACTTTAAAAAATAACTACAATGTATCTAAATATAAAATAGAGAAATCATCCATTAAATGAACAATGGTTTGCGGCAATTTTTAATCAACATGAAATTTTTCTGGTTATTAAGTTGAATAATTAAATACATTCAACATTATGGATGAAAAATAATAACTTTTATATATTGTTTTTTGTTTTTTTTTAGACTTAACACGAACAAAACAAATTCATGGATTTAGACGAGTAAAAATATGACCTCAGAATGACGTCGAAATCCGTGAAAATAATTCATCCTTTAATAGTCAGTTGTGCTTAATTTAAATTGTAATGTCTATAAATATAGGTTAAAAAATAAATGCTGACAATATTGTGAGCGTCAAAAATGTACTGCCCCGGGTCTACAATCAGGCTTGGTTCCCCCCAGTCGGGGTGGAGAGGTGGGTCGACTTTAGTACGTGGCGGCCTTTGGTGCTATTACTCAAGCCAAACAACTAAAACACGGTCAAGAATTATGAAAGGAGATGGAAGAAGAAGTTATAGAAATTAATTCCATTCAGGATCCTTTAAAGGAAGAAAATAAAACTAGACACAATGAGTCACTGGAAGATAAGAGAGAACCCTAAGGATATGAACATAGACAAAGAAGAACAATACCAAGATGGTAATAATAGACAAAACAGATCTAAATATCCCAGAGAGATTGGGAGAGAAGAAAGTCAAAGAGTCAACGAAAATGAAAGCAAACATAGAAGAAGCTCAGGATTCCCGTGGGGCTTCATGCCTCTTCGTTTCCGGAAGGTAGAGTGATATTGAAATAATTCTTGCCTCATTTCCATACAAGTGTATAGACTTGTACGCATGCGTAGTCCATGCACGAATGAAGTGCAACATCTTGAATAGAAAACAGAAACAATTTCAACATTAGTACGCCAACCATATGTGTGGTATGACAAGAGATGTACGTAAATCCGTTTTCAAAGCTCTTTTCATAATGATGTCAGCTGTTGAATTTAGTAGCAAAACTGTTCAGGGATTTTTCAATTACAAATAGTTAGAACAGTGCAGGTTCGTTAAAGATACCTGAACAAGGAACGCGATATTTATGCTCAGAATGTTATCAGAAAGAGCAATACAAATGCAGAAGGAGGTGTATCTGTGTTTTATAGACTATTTAAAAGCGTTCGACAAAGTATGCCGCAGAGAGCTGTTAGAGCTGCTCAGTAACCTTGACATATTCGGAAAATACATTAGAATAATAAAAAATCTCTACTGGTAGCAAACCGCCTGCATACAGATAAAAATCAGTTCGACAGATATAAAAAAAAATAGAAAGGGTTGTAAGGCAACGATGTGTCTTCTTAGTCAAAACAACGAATCAATTCTTAGAGAACCAGGATTCATCATTGGCGGCCACAATCTTAACAACATAAGGTATGAAGATGATACAGTTGTAATAGCAGACATGAAAAGAAAACTACAAAACCTCCTACAGAAGATAGCGAAGAATAGAGAGAAGAAGGGACTAAGCATAAACTACAAGAAGACAGAATGCACGATGAGCCCAAAATGTAATTTACATGACATGGGACACAAAAATCAAGCAGTTTCTGAAAATTAAATATCTGGGAAGTGTTCTAATAGAGGACGGAAAGTGTGACACTGAGATCCGAAGACATATTGGGGTGGTCAAAGACACATTCCAGAAGCTAAGCAAAGTATTAAGAGACAGAAAAATTTCGTTGGAAACAAAGAAAAGTGTACTGAACTGTTACGTGATATCTGTCCTCGTATATGGCAACGAATGTTGGACAATTTCCTCAAAGATGACGAAGAGACTCAAAGCAACAGAAATGTAGCTCTACAGAATACCATGAGCCGAATATATGAGTAACAATAAGGTTTTGGAGAGAATGGAAAGAAAGTGGAAACTTATACTAAACATCAGGAAGAGGTAGCTGAAATTTCTAGGATACGTATCAGGAAGAAGAAATCTAATACTCACATGACAGGTAGATGGAAAGAGGGACAAGAGAACGTGGGATATACTTAATGGGCTTGAGCAAATGGATCGCAGAACAGAGTTTGGTAGAAATGACTAAAAGACAAAACTTGTTAAAAGTTACAAGGAGAATGTGGAGGACCATGATCTCTTACGCACTGAAGGGATACGGCACATAAAAGAAGAAGACCCGTCTTCGATGTAGCACAAGTTTTCCTATCGGGAGAGTTATAAAAAAAAAGTGTCTCAACTTTTTAACACTTCTTTCCTTATGGGACATTCGTTTATCATGTGCCTTGATACCAAATGGAAGAATATTTCAAGCTGACAAATACTAACGAATTTGAATCCAACCAACAACGCTTCTAAAAGAATCATTTTTATCTCGTCTAATGCTGATTCTCTATTAATTTAAAAGGGAAATAATCAGAGAACTGCCCTTGCCAAGTAATTTTATTATGGTTGGAGAACTGAAGTAAAAAGCAAATAAAGAAAAAATAATTCACCGCCGGCACAAAGATTTTGCCCGTGCATTTAAAGAAATCCAGAAATAAAAAGATGGCCACTCATAAAGCAAATATTTAAGAGTGTTACATTCTTGCAAATACGAGATTTTGCTGGTAACATGCAAATTTCCGACCGACGATAAGAATATAAAAATCGCAGGATCTTGTGTGTTAATTCGCCTAAATAATGTAATGTTACGTATCGCAAATATTATGCTCCCCACAATAATAAAAATAATAAATAATTATTATTGTTATAAATTCTGCATGAAAGTTTGTTTTTATTACATTTTTGACACTCTTTTGAAATTATAGATTTTAAATCTAAATTTGCCTTGCTTACTTCACAACAACTCCAACTTTCAGAATGAAAAATAACCAAAAATCAGGGAGTTATTCACATTTCGTAAGCGCGGACGATATTCGAGGTGCTGATAAGGAATATTTTACAATTTAAAAAAAGAAAGAAAAATATCTGTTTTTGGCTTGTTTATCGGTGAGCGTGTGAATGCAGACCCCCCTACACCTAGAAACAGCGCACCCGAGTCGCCCATATTTGGGGCAATCGGAAAGGTCAACACAACGGGTGTGCAATGGAAGGGCCTCGCTCTGGGAAAACTTGGCGTGAATTTTAGTAAATATAAATTATTTTTATTTTAGGATGAAATAACAGAAAAGATACAAATCGGATGGGTGGTGGGGGTGAAATTGTTTTAGATCCTACGATCATCGCTTAAACGAGAGTTGGTTTTCTGCGGTGGACAAATGGTAAGAGAATGAGAGATAGAAAAGAGAACAAGAAAAAGAAAGTTATTGTTGCTAAAGCTAACATCAAAGAATAAACGAGAAGGTGAAATTGATTCTCTCACAAGTGAACTCCAACTACATTTATATTAAGATTTCGTAAAATAACTGCTAATATTAATAAATAGACAAACTGTGAAAATGTCACGGTTTATCGACCTTAATTTTCTAATGAATCTAAATACTTAAGTTAATGACTTATTAAGCTCATGGCGAGTTCTACGACAATAAAATATCCGTAGAAATTCCCCAGAGAAAAAACTCAGAGAAAATGCCAACAGAAAGAGCGATTATACACAGAATCAGTAAAAGACAGCTAAAATTAATTGGACGCAATAATGAGGAAGGACAGCTTGGAAAACATAACACTCACGGGGAATATTGACGACAAGATTAATAGGGAAGGCAACAAGCCATATACCTAACGAAGGAGCTTGTGTGAATGGATGGTACAACGAGGAGAGGGAACCTTAGCAAATAGAGAAAAACAGCTAAGAGACATAAGGGATAAGAAGTTGTGGAGAGCCATGATTGCCTATGCCCGCGGCACATAAAAGTAGAAGCAGGCTAGTATTTACACAGACGCGTAGATATCCGGTGATTATAACACAGTCTATACTGTTGAGGACATGTGTAACTTCTGGTAGAATATTAAAAGGTTCAACTACAAGAAAATGGCCGGACTTGAATTAAGTCCAACTGAAGATAAAGAAGACAAACAAGACCAATATACATACATATATATATATATATATATATATATATATATATATATATATATATATATATATATAAACAAATATATGTATTAAACAAAACAATTTTACAATGGACATAGACAATAATATTTGTGTGTGTGTAAACGTTTGTGGCTGTTGTTCTTTGTTGAATGTTCGTATGTATGTGTGTATAATGTTCATGGGAAGACACGGATCTTCTAAGACAGCTTACATTGTAGTGGCTGAAATGAAGAAATGAAAAAGAGAACGAGGCGAGAAGTCGCCCAGTATTTATAGTAAGGGGAGAATGACCCCTGGTGACAATTTGGGAATTAAGGAGGAGCTAACTCCGACAATACTCCACAATAATACTGTAATATTAAATGTAAACATTGTGTTCAATATGACATCAAATAGTCAAGAAATAACAATAAGAAAGAAATAGTTATCCGCCGAATCTGCGAAAGTAAAGACGAGTTTTACGATAAAACAAAAAATATCTACTGAATTACCCCTGTCGCATCGATAATTATTTGAGCTTAACAACGTTAACCAAATATTGCAATAGCAGTCATTAATATGAATGCTGTTCATTATTTAAACAAGTAAGGGGGTACAAATGAAAAGATACGAAATTCAAAACTTTTTCCAATCACTGTAACAGATGTCAAACTCATCTATCTATCTATCTATCTATCAAGTTTGTTCATATCTATCAATCTATCTATCAAGGTTGTTCATATCTATCTATCTATCTATTAGTTTCTTCAGATCTATCTATCAATCTATCAAGGTTGTTCGTATCTATCTATCTATTTATCTATCTATCTATGTATTAGTTTCTTCAGATCTATCTATCTATCAGTTTGATCAAACAAATCTATCTATCTATCTATCTATCTATCTATCTATCTATCTATCTATCTATTAGTTTCTTTAGATCTGTCTATCTATCTATGTATTAGTTTCTTCAGATCTATCTATCTCTCTGTCTATCTATCTATCAGTTTGATCAAACCTATCTATCTATCTATGTATTAGTTTCTTCAGATCTATCTATCTATCTATCAGTTTGATCAAACCTATCTATCTATGTATTAGTTTCTTCAGGTATATCTATTAGTTTCTTCAGATCTATTCTATCTATCTATCTATCAGTTTGATCAAACCCTAACTATCTATGTATTAGTTTCTTCAGATCTATCTATCTATATATATATATATATATATATATATATATATATATATATATATATTTTTTTTAGAAACCAAGTAGCGTCTCTGATATCTCGCTTCCGTCTTTCTATGCCATCAAAACGGAATAGTCCATTATTTATGACGTATTGGCAGTGTGTAATTTACGTAAGCTACTAAAGGAGGGGCAAACAGAGGTATGACTGAATTCCTTTTTATTACAAAGACATTTTTATATTATTTTATAAAAAAAATGTAATTGAATTACACAGATTTAGAGTATTAAATTAAAATATTTCAAGTATGTTTTTAATTGGAGAAAAAGAGACGAAGAAGGTTTTTCCCTCCAAAACGATAAAATTTAATTTCTTCAGAAATTATTAAAAATATTACAATCTGAGAACCAAAAATAACTTCAGACGATTAATGATTTTTGACAATTTTTTTTATATTTTCTTTTTCATCAATCGCTGTTTGAGGATTAAATATTTAGACTAATCTAAACTCTGAAAAAAAAAAACGTGGTGAAAGCGAAAATGAAAAAAATTATTCAAATCAGAGAACCAAAGAATTGATGACAAAAATTTTTAGAAAATGAAGGAAATGCTTCCAATTCTATAGAAGTGTATAGATTTTAATTGCAACGCAAAATTAATTTCCCAAATTATTTTACTCTGATTACAAACGTCTTCAGGCCGACATTTTCTATAAATGAGATGAGATATCGTCACCAGTCCATTATAGCTGTATAAAGAAAAGACCTTTTTAAGCATCGCCAAAAATGCATTTCGTGAAGAGAGGGAAACAAAAGCACTCAAATGACCATAAATACACGATCCCTTTTCAATCGACTCAAAGACTTAATAAATGTCCTTTTCAACGAAATAGATCCCGCATTTGATAGTTATAAGCCCACATCACGCTTTTCTTTTCCTAAAGAAATGTCTAAAAAACATTTTCCGTATCTGACACGCAAAGCTGAAGTATCCGCTGACGAACACGCCAAAGATTACCTGGAAAAATGTTCAGTAGTTAATTCAACTCCATAATTCAGTTAGGGTTTTCTTTTTATTTGCTGATCATACTTATTATAAAACCCAGGTTGTGTGTGTGTGTGTGTGTGTGTGTGTGTGTGTGTGTGTGTGTGTGTCTGTTGGTTTATATATTGGATCGGATTTCCTACATTTTTCAACTGATTTCAACAAAACTTCACAAGACTACGTAGAATTACGTTGCGGTGGTTCTGATAGCGCCAAAAATTGGAAAAAACACAATTGTTTTTGCACGAAATCAATTTGAAAACACGATTAAGAGGCATCACTGTTGCAAGAATGAAAGGGGGACAAGTCATATCGAGTTATACTTATTATAAAACCCAGGTTGTTTGTGTGTGTGCGTGTTCGCTTATATATGGGATCGGATTTCCTACATTTTTCAATCGATTTCAACAAAACTTCACTTTTTTTTTGGCAGGTAGTGTTTCATATTGTCTTGCACACTTTATTCTTTATTTTTACATTCAGAATGCTTTAAAAATTCCATTGACAAGACAATTGTTTATAATAAAATTCTATTCAATCGGTAGACTCATAACGATTGAGAACAATAGTTTTATTTGAGTTTGGGTTTGACCAATTCGTAAAAAAAAAAAAAAACTCTTACTGTGACATCCCCGGGCAACGCCGGGCTCTACTGCTAGTAGTTTATAAAATACAAATACAATATTGTAATATGTGATGATTTTTTTTGGTATTTTTGTTTATGAGTAGTTTTTCAGATAAAAGTCACAAGGGTCACTCAAGGTAGAAGGATTACTTACAAGATTGTAAGGGTTGTAGAAATAAGAGAGTAGTATGAGGATCTGAAGGATAGATATAAGTTGACACTAGACTAAAAGTGATGAATATTGTAATTGTCAGGGAAATATACTCAGAGACTAAATGTTCCATAATATATATATATATATATATATATATATATATATATATATATATATATAAAATAAAACAAACAAAAAAAAACAGGGATAGCTACTCAAAAGCGCTCAAAACCTAAAAATAACATTTATAGCAATAAGAAATAATGTCGGATAATATTATATATATATATATATATATATATATATATATATATATATATATATATATATATATATACTATTTACATTATTCGTATTATTGTCTTCATCTTTGTCGTCATATTTATTACAACGTTTCGGCCGTTGTACGCTCCGACCTTCTTCTTTATTTCGCTCACTGGGGTAGACTGTTTTAGTTCCAGGTGGCATGTTTAATGGATGTCAATTGTCAGTTATCTCCTATTAATACCCCTCTCCAAGTTCTCCACTGCCTTAATGTATATATATATATATGAAAGAAAAATACAGAAAAAAACAAAATTCTGAATATGCATTATTAATGTTAAAATAAAGTCGACGTCGGACGTTTCGGTCTATTTAAGACCATCTTCATGGACATTTTCATTTAAACATAATTAACATTATAACTTATAACAATTTAACACAAAAGACGATGGACATAAGAGCCCAACTAATTCAGACAGATAACTGAAATTTTATACAGATCAGCGTTCTGTTTAAATATGATCACGTAGTCGTCAAGTATATATATATATATTAGTCTTGTACATGAAACTGAAAATAGGTTGTAGGATCCTCATACGTCGAAATCAAAGGAGAAATATATTATATATATATATATATATATATATATATATATATAAGGAAACAAATAGGACACTTAAATTAAAGTTAAATGGAAAATTATAAACAAGGCTAGAACATGTAAAACTTGGGATGACTCATGCCCTTTATGCCTCCATGAGAAATTGCACATAATTAAGCTTCTAAATAATAATAATCTATTAAACAATAGACACGAGTTAATGGTTTTGTAGGCATCATCAGATTTTTTGGTTTGAATTATTAGCTAAAAAATAGCATACAATATAATAACTTGTTTAATCCATAGCCCACTCATCAGATTCACAGTTTGAATAATTAACTAAAACATGCATACAATATAACACCCTTCATAGCCGAAATAAATAGTTTAAATATAAAAAAAAAAAAAAAAAAAAAAAAAGATAACCCTTTATGAAGTATAAAAAACAAACGTTACGACAGTTTTTTTTTATATGCACAGATCCCTTTTCATAAAAAAAAATAAAATAAAAAATAAATAAATCTCCATAGACATGCAAACTAGACGAGGGTTAATACATCTTCCGTTTCAAATTTAGACACCCCCACCTTTCCCTGACTTGACATCTATGAAAGTAACTCTATACTGATAATTATTATTAACACCCAACACCCAACACCCGCCTACCCAACTTAAACAATTCGCCCTAGCTGTTACCATGGAAATTTTGATTTCAATTTTTAAAACACGTAAATTTCAGAAACACGTTATTCAAAAAAAAATTTCGCTTGAAGATGGAACAGAGCTTATTTTAACTCAATTTAATTTAAATAATTATATTGAAGTTTTCGGTTCTTGTTTTGAAACATGGGACTTCTTATGTCGCGATTTGGAATCATATTTTAAATATATATATATATATATATATATATATATATATATATATATATATATATATATATAATAAGCACAGTGGAGTAATGGTTAGCGGCTTTTATGGAGGAATCGGAGAAGCGAATTCAAATTCCAGTCGAATCTATTACGTGCTAATATCTTTCTTCTCCCACCAGCTATCGGTAAATAGCAGAACAGACTGGGTTCTATAGCATTGGATGGCAACTGGTCTAGGAGAAGGACAACTGCGGAGGCTCCTTTGGGAACCTAGTGGCACTTAGTGCACCAGGTCACAGTATTCGGCCCTTCAAATAGTGGTGGTCCTGCCCGAAACCTTCACCACTATAATCAAATCTCATGTGCTGGTGTCGGGCTGGTGGTTCCTCGGAACTGATCTGCTTGACTCTCCTACGTCGAATCCGTGTCGAGTATATATATATATATATATATATATATATATATATAACAAGTACAAAAAGCTCTTCTACGAAGCTCTGGAGTCCAGGTGCTGAATATAGAATCAAGTTGTGTGACACATTTCATTTCTATTAATCCCATATATTACTCCAAACGTTATCTTAGTGGATGCCCGCGATTGAAATAGACGTCCCGTTTTTATTTTCAGCGGTGTGTATTAGTTCTAGCAGTCTGCGCAATCAAAAAATCTTAATAAAGAGAATGTGCTCTCCGACAGAGCTCGAACCTGTCAACATATCGCACACATTTCAATGTGAATGTACATGCCGGGCATACACTTATCGGACTGGATATCATGGAGGGTGGGTATATCGGACTTCGAATATTTGTAGCCCAGCGGCACTTCGTTTGTTTGCTGCTGCCTCACTTAATAAAAAAAATAATAATAGTAATAATATGATTGGTGAAGAAGAGTGTTTCTTGTAATCGAATTCACCCCAAGCAAGGCAATAAAGCCACAAAGACGCAAGTGATTACTGGATGTGGAAGAGTTAAAAACAGAAACAGAAGGAGAGAGAAAGAAGCGTAATAAGGATGAGAGTAGATAACGGTTAACATTGCATTTAAATTTTTGCAGATTAATGTTGGCTGGAAAGCCGGAAGAGAGTTCCACAAGCGAGAAGTACGAGAAAAACAACTGCTAGCATAGAATTTGCGGCTACATACTTAACTATAAGTTGAAGAGACTTCGTCGCCAGTTTAGTAATGTGCTTAAATTCAAAGAGACAACGCACCATGGCGAAGAGCTTATCCGAACAATTACCATGAAAACATTTATAGAAAAGACACAGGGAGGCAACCTTGCAGCGGTGGGAAAGAGACTGTAGGCGAGACGCCAGAACAAAGTCAATAATATTGATAATTCTTCTTTGGATTTTATCAAGGAGCTCTAGGTAAATAGCAGGAGCACAGGACCATATGTGGCAGTAATATTTTGAGCATGGACAAACAGAAGCCTTTAAAAAATCTGATATTTAATCAAATTTTAGAAGGCGATTTGGATCAAGGTCTTTTCAGACCGGATCCTTTCTTTTATCCGTTTGCCATTATACAAAGAATATTGGAGAAGATTGTTAAAATTTGGTAATAAATCGATAAGCTTTAATTGTTTATTCATTCGACATTCCACTCACCTGAAGAAGGCCGGAGCGTACAACGGTCGAAACGTTGTGATAAATATGGCAACAAAGATGAGAACAATAGTCCGACTAATGTAAACAGTGTACATAATATCTCATCTCAGAAATTTAGACAGATATTAATTGTTCATATTTCAAATGGACAAGTTCCATAAACTAAATCTATGTGATAAAC
>CAHIKZ030002024.1:322500-397500 GCA_903632075.3 Acanthosepion pharaonis
TGCGAATATGATGTAAAAGCAAATTGAAAAACTTAGTTTATCAGACGCCATATAAGAAAAAGTAAAAGAGGAAAAATGAAAACGAGAAAAACACAAAAGGAATGCGAGCGAAATTTACATGAAGGAAACAAATAAAGCAAAAAAAAAAAGAAAGAAAAACGGATATAAAAATATAAGTAAAAAGTAGAAAAAGAAAAATGGAAGAAATTTTTTAAAAAGTAGAAAGACGAGTCGATATGAATAAAAAATGGTAGAGAAAGAAGAAACAGAAAAGCAGATGGTGAAAGAGAGGAAGAAAAGCAGATTGAGAAAAGAGAGAAAGAAAAGAAAATAAAGAAAGGAGAGAAAGTAAAAAGAGATCTAGGAAAAAGAAAAAAAAAAGGAGAATCAAGGAAAGAGAGAATAAAGGAAGATCGAGGAATGGGAGAAAGCAAGGAACTTATAGTAAAGAGAGAAAGAAACGATAAACAGAAAAGAAATAGAAAAAGGAAAGAAGAACTCAATAGAAAAGAAAAAGCAAAGAGAAAAAAACAGGAAATATGAATGGGGTGTCAGAAATTAAATTGGCAGATGAAAAAAAGACAGAAAGGGCAAAGAAAATCCTAAAGTAAAAATGAGATGAAAATGGAAAGGAAAAAAAAGTATAAGAAAACAATGGAAAGGAAGAAGAAGAAAAAAAACGTTAGAAGTAAATAATAAAAATGAATAATAAATAATAAAAATAAAAAAAAAACAGTAAAACAAACGCAGGCTGTTTCGTGTGTGTGTGTGTGTGCGTGCGTGCGTGCGTGTGTGTGTGTGTGTGTGTGTGTGTGTGTGTGTGTGTGTGTGATAAGTTTAGTGATTTGGGGACGTCATGAAAACTGACAGAAGGAAAGGACGAAATTGGATACGCCTGGATGCTTCCAACTGCCACCGACTCCACCTCCTGTTTTTGTAATCAACTACCAAACATCACCATCATCAATAAACTTACTTCAGCATCATTACCCTGCCGATACAAGGTCACCCGTCCGCGGCACTTCTTTCCAAAAATTAGATTGAAGCTTAACGATTATAGGCCATAAACAAGGTGGACGTCAAGGGAGTTGAACAAAGAACGAGGACTTTTTAGCGGTCATTTCCAGATGTGTGTGTGTGTGTGTGTGTGTGTGCCGACGCGCGTTCGGGGTGTGTGTGTGTGTGTGTGTGTGTGTGTGTGTGTGTGTGTGTTGTGGTGGAGAAGGTCAAGGTTTCGCGGCTTCAGAGATTTATATATATATATATGCGTATGCACGAAGTTAAAAAATACGGCGAGGATATTCTGCAGTTGGAAATTTACGTATTTATCCGTACAGCCAGTCGAACAGAAAACATCCTTTTTTTTTTTTCTTTTTTTTTTTTTGGTAGGGGATGCTTAAGACGCCAGAGATTAACAATAGACCGCCCACTTTGCCTGCTGGAGAAGGCTACCAGGAGATAAGCATGTTTAACTTTTTATACTTAGATTTGAGTTCTGGATGATCCAGTTGGAGTTTTGAGATTTATCCCTAAGTCCACAAGAGAGAAATATGTCACAAAGATAGAGCATGAAGTGTGATTCCCACGCGCCCATGAGACCAGAGGCCAGACGTAAAATAGTTCCCTCGGCATTTACTTTTACGGACGCCTCAGGGGTCAGGGATTAACAACAGTACATTCCCATTGGAGTTATAGACTGTAGGAAGGAGTCATTGGAGAGGGACATGTTTAATTTTGTATAGCGGTTGGGGTTTTGGCTAGGCCAGTTAGAGGTTTAATGATATTCTCAACTCTTGTTAAAATAAATAATCAAGAAAATATTAATAGTCTAAATAATTTAAACGTTGGGTAAGCTGAATCTGGCGAAATACTTTGTATGTTAATAAATATGGCATTGGACACCTCGGCGTGGTGTAATGGTTAGCAAGTTTGTCTCGCTAGATCAGTTACGACTGAAAAGTGAGTTCGGTCCTCACTCGGTTTCCCATACTTTCGGCCTTTATCCACATCTAAGCTACGCTTAGAAAATAACTAATAAATATGGCATTTAAAGAACCTTTCTTTTTGCCATCCAACAGTATGGCAGATATTAACCTCCAAGAGAGCAAGTACTAGGTCTAACGTTTGTCGCTGATATGAAGTAGAACAGGGTTATATTGAATTAGTTGTTAATCTGTTGCTAGGAAAATTGGTTAACTGTCTCGTGTTAGACAATGTTATCTACCAGAATCTGTCTTACATATTCAAAAATCTGACATTCGTCCATGCATAGAATATTGCTGCCACATCTGGTCTGGTTTAGAGATTCTTAATAAAATCCAAATAAGTATCTGTAACGTTATGGGTCCTGACCTGGCATCTCGGCTTCAGTCTCTTTCTCATCACCGTAACAATACGTCCCTGTGCCATTTCTACAAATATTTTCACTGTATTTGTTCTGATGAACTTTCCTCTTTTGTTGTTCTTTTTATCCCTCACCGACACCACAAGCAAATTGTACATATGGGAACTAGTTAGGACCTTATAGAGACTTTGTGGTATTATGGTGGCTGTAATAAGAATAGTAAGTAAGAATGTGTTGTTTTGGTGTATGAAATACTGTGGTATGTTTGGGTCAGTAATCGTGGTGAGTTATGATAAAACAGATAGGAGACCAGCCTTTCCCTATCCCACTTTTTGGTCTTGTGCCACATCGTTGCATTTTCCAAAATATATATCCCTTTCCTCTTGACTTCACGAATTTAAGCTCAATACTAGATTAGAAGACGGTTTCATAATTTCACTGTTTAAATTGTTAGTTGTAACCGTAAGTTCTATGCTGACAGTTTCTTCTCTGGCACTTCTCGCCTGTGCAACTCTCTCTCTTCCGACTTCCTGCTTTCTTGTCAACTGCGGTCTTCAAGAATTTAAATCCAATACCAATCGTCATCTTCTTTCTCTTTGAATCCTGCCCTTTTGTTTTCCTTTCCGTCTCAGTAAGTCCTTGAATCTTAGTGGCTTTATCGCCGTACTTGTAGTGAAATGATTAAAAAGAAATCAATTCTACAATTACTGAGATACTGGAGATATTAATTCCGAATTTATGAGACGAAAATGCGTTCAAAATCATGAACTGACGGAATAATGGAGAAAGATCTCTTAAAATACAAATTTTACACCGAATTCTACCATCCATTTTCACAGAATCGGAAAAAGTTTTAGATGCAGTAAACGAAAATTTCATTTTACTTTTAAGTTGCGAATGTTTACGTAACGTTTGAGCATATTTTAATTCGTTTTATACACACACACACACACACACACACATATATGTGTGTGTATATATATATATATATATATATATATACATATGTGTGTGTATATATATATATATATATATATATATATATATATATGTGTGTGTGTGTGTGTGTGTGTATATATATATATATATATATATATATATATATATATATATATATTATGAAATGGAGTATGTCCGACAATAATTTTAATATATTTTCTGTTTATAGGTTATTCTTTATAGATACAAATATTTAAGTAAGTGCTCTGTTTATAATAAACATTATTAACACCATTTATCGGTCTAAATGTCAGAGAAATTTCATAGAAAACAAGTGTCCACCAACAGGAATCAAACCTCTATCCTACACGGAACCATCATATAGCCTGACGTGCTATACCATTTAGCTTCAGAGGAAGCTACAGAAATTTGTGGTTTAAAACTAGTAATTTGACATTGCTAACCAGACGCATCCTCTGTAGCTAAATGGTATAACACGTCAGGCTATATGACAGTTTCGTTTACGATACAGGTTCGATTCTTGTCGGAAGGCAGACATCGATCAGCAAGAGATCATTTAAGGTCAAACAGTTGTTTTTTTTGGTGGTGGGGGGGTTGAACTAAGGTTGAAATGCTTTCAAGAAAACTTTCCCTTTCTTTTCGGTGTTGTCTTGCTTTTTTTTTTTTTTTTTTTTTAAATTCACTGTTTTCAGAGGTGCGCCATTCTTTGAAAATTTCTCACCTGGCAAGTATCAAAGTTCCCCCTTTCATCAAATTGGAATTATATTTTATTATATAGTCCAACTTTCCTAAGAAAGGTCAAGATCAAATTGGGGTTTGATTTTTCGAAAAGTTCTTTCAAGATGTTCACGTTGTAAAATAATTTTCGAATATGTGCCATGTCACCGCAATCAAGCAGGAAGTGCTTCACAGTATAAGCCTCCTGGCATGCTATGCATTCAAGAGGATCTTCGTCTTTTAGGATGAAGGAGTGAGTTATGTACGTGTGTCCTATCCGAATACGGGATAAATCCACTTCTTTGCGTAATTTTCTGTGTTCTTTAGAGAAGGTTTGATTTTAAATAATTTGTTGTTTTGACAGTTGTTCCAAGCGTCTTGCCATTTCTTCGAAATAAAGTCATTTATTAGGGGTTTATAGTCAGTGTATGGAACCTTTATGTTACTTGTGCTAAGTTTCAGAGAGTTTTTTTGCAGCCACATCAGCTTTTTTTTCATTTCCATGAAAACCAGAGTGGCTGGGAATCCAACAGAAAATGATGGTTTTATTTTGTGAGATCGCATGTATTCTATGTAGGAGTTTGATGAGTAAAGTAAATAGTAAATGATGAGGCCTCGTTGTTATTTCGCAAACAATTATTAATGCACTATTTACGCGCAAAAAAAAAGAAGAGTTATTCTTACACATATCATCCGGCTTTAAATAATGAACAAAATGATGATAAGCAGTAAAAAAAATCAGTGTGAAATACAATGATGACCTGGAAGAAAGTGAGTGATTTCTTTTGTAGGGAGAGTGTAACAACACCGACGATGAAGATATAACAAGTCTTGTGATAGTAGATACGAGACATGTAGTTAGAAGTACAGCTGCCGGTGTTTTATTTTCCCGCTTTTTTTTTCTCTTCGACATTTTTTCATTCAAGAACTGTTCCAGTTGCAATTTCTATTTGTCAGGTAAATGTAATGTTGCTCATTGAAAGTTCCCGAAGACAATATCTAGGGAATAAAGCGGATGCGTAAACATTTCCCGGCGACGCATTGGTGGTTATCAAATAAATATAGAGTTTACGGCTATCGTAATGGAAGATTGCACCATTTTCGTTAACTATTTTCGACCAGGTGTTTTTCGTCGAGTACTGAATTTAGTTTGTTTAGTAACTGGAAGCAAGTGGAAGCAGTACTTGCTTGTTTATTTTCTTTGTTATAGGATGCAAATAACAAAATCCTCGCAAAACATGTGACAACGCACAAGCACAAACGAAAACACACACAAAAATAATATTTCAAATAAGAAAAACAGGATCAGCGTAAATATTGCTAGCTAGGGCACATCAATTTATTGACGAAATTGCTAGATGTAACCGTAAGTTCTATGTTAATAGTTTCTTCTCTTGCACCTCTGTGAAACCCTCTTCCAGTGACTTGCTTTCCTGTCAACCACGATCTTCAAAAATTTAAATGCAACGTAAACGTCATCTTTGGTCTTATTGATTCCTGCTTTTCTTTATTTTGCTTTTGCCTGAATAACACTTTCTCAGTGTCTTTCACTCTTAGTACCCTCCTTGCGTCTTAGTGGCTTTATCACCTTGCTTGGGGGGGAATGGTTGAATAATAAAACCCCCTGAAAACAATATAATCGTTGCCTAGGGAAGCTAATAGAAATAATCACATTTCTAGCACAAGATAACATCTGTAGCAAAACAAAAACAAATTCCTACCACGCTACCTGAAACACACATCATTAAAAAAATAAAAATAAAAATAAAACCCCATAAGATAAATCTAATAAAACTTTTCAAATACCCAAGTTTAGTATCTAAGAAACATGTATAGCAAATAAATTGAAATATGTGAATATATATTAAGGGGCGTAAATATCATGTCCCTAAATGACCTATAACCTTGAACAAAAAACTGGGAAAAATCACTTTACCTCTTCCCGAATGTCACAGTCTCCTAGAGCTTCCCCGAAAGGAGTAATCACGCTTAGTCTTAAGATCCCTTGCAGCATTAAAGTGATAGTCACTATATTATGTTGATTCCTATGTCCACACTCTTCTACATCTACAGATGTTCTATCTCCTATATTAAGCACATTCTTCCAAAAATAGATGATATTTTAAACAATAACTTTGTATTTTCTGAATTTCTGGAATGGGGAGTCATCATGTGATAACAGCAACAAAGATGATAGACTGAATATAAAGTGTAAATAATAGCTATATATATATATATATATATATATATATATATATATATATATATATATCTTTATCAATAAAGTAATCAGCGATATCTATTAAACTATGTACGTAGAGCTTTATTCCGAAACAAGCCGAAATAGAGGGTGCGCAGAAATATCTCCCACATATACCATCCAGAAATACTTCTCACGTTAGGGTAAGACATTAGCTATATGAAAATACCATTGCCAATAAAGATTTACTATTATGTGGTATGTATTTCTAAAAGGTATGTGTGAGCTATTTCGGCTTTATTTAATATTATACATTCTCAATATTCCCTTTCCTTTAGGAATTCATCAGACGAAGTTTAAAGTAAATGTGAATTTATTCCGATGATGTCACAAGCACAATAATCTCATCCACGTAAAAAAGATTAAAAATTATAGAAGCCCTAATAATAAAAAGGAAAAGCCAACACCCAACAACATTAACTATGAACACGGTCACAAAGTGATGACTGTGTTTGGAAAATAATACATTACTATAACTTCAGACACACACATAAAAAACATATTTAGTTAAAATCAAAGAAATGATAATAATCGCACTTGATAATGCTTAAAAGAATAGCCGAAAGCGCTCGGATATGCAAAACTTTTGGACTGTTTTTACACACTTTGTGGCCAGAAAAAAAAAACACGTGTATGAACACAAGAGGAATTAAATAAAAAAAAGCTTAATGACAGTAGCTTGCCAGTCGTCTTTATCGGAACATGTATAAAAGAGTTATTGTTGTTAAATATATATATATATATATATATATATATATATATATATATATATATATATATATATATATATATATAAAGATTAAAATAATGGAAGCCTTAATAATAAAAAAGAACATGTCAACACTTAATAATATTAAATACGAACAGGGCCACAATGTATAAACTGTGTTCGGAAAATAAAACATCTCTATAACACTAAAAGCATACACACAGCCTACACATCAAATTAAACTGAACAAATGAAATCATCTTTAATAATGACTACAAGTATAGCCGAAAGCGCTCGAAATTATAGAACATTTGGACAGTTTCCACACATTCTGTGTCCAAAAGAGAAAACACTTGTTTGAACACAAGAAAAATTAAATTAAAAAAAAGCTTAATAATAGTACCTTGTCCGTCGTCTTTAATGAAACATGTATAAATGAAGGATTGCTGCCTAAATACACAATATATATATATATATATATATATATATATATATATAATAAAAAGGCTTAAACACTAATATTCCATGGTCATAATTTATTCCATTGGAATCGTAAATACGATCCAATTCATCAGACCTACAAATTCAAAAAGAAAACAGAAAAAACAACTCCGGAAATAAAAATAGAATTTAGAGAGAGTGTAAGTATGAGAGTGTGGGACGAATGTTAGAGCTAAAGAGAGGGGTAACAGATGAGAGAAAGTGGGAGATTAAACCTTAACAGAGAGAAGTTTTAGAGAGGTGAGTTGAAGAGGTTTAAGTGAGAGAAATATGTCGGATGTCTAATACATTAAAGATGTAACCGTAAAGGATACATTTCGTGGTGACATACACACACCATAGACGATGCACCTATGTATATATATTTATATATTTTGCATATGTATGTGTATATTTACCACTAATATTAGCTATATATATATATATATATATATATATATGGTGGGGGGACTTGATTTTATTTTCTCTGTATGAAATCGTCAGGTGCTCCCATTAAAAATAAATACGAAGCATCTCATTATTAAAAATGAGGTGTGGGGTAGATGTAGGGTGGGGAAACAATCATTCTCGATAGATACAGACACACACACACACACACACACACACACACATAAAAAAAAAAGATTTTAAACAAATTTAAGAAAACAAAATTGAGAAGAAATTACTAAAGAAAAACGTTTCAACACTAACTTGATTGAATTTTATCTAAGGTGCAGGAAATCATAAAGGATAGTGAAGCCAATTGTTTCCGACCGCACCCATACTGGCAAACCCAGGCATTTATTTTCTTTTCATCTAGTTAGTTATTTTTTAGTTCAATTTCTATACATACAAGAATTGATAGACTGCTCATTCTGCCTACCATTTTGTCTACTTGTCTATTTGTAATGGAACAGGGACATTAGTTTTTTTCTTCTATTAAGTTTTTTTTTTTCGTCTTTCCTTCCTATCATTAGTTTGCGACTCGATATTTTACAAAATAGGAAAGAGACGTTTCTTATTTTATTTCTTATCGATCAGTTACCTTTATTCGGTAGAGACAGAAAAAGTAAATTTCCAAAACAAGATCAGTCATCTGTCTATTTTCCACACGCTTATTTACTAATACAGGTAAGTATTTAACTCTCTATGCACGAAGTAGTAGATTACGGTTAATTTGGACGTCGGTTAATCGGGGGCGTCTTTTTTTTTATTTCCTGAACCCAATAACTGTTCTGGTGAGGTTTCTTTCCTTAGTATCTCGGTTGCAGTAATTTAAACTGTAGATTGGCAACTAGGTTTCAGAGTTTTGAACTAGCTAGATGCAACCGTCGTTTCTATTCTAACGGAATCTTTTCTTGCATTTATCACCTTTTTTTAATCGACTTCAATCCAAGCAAGGCAGTAAATCCACTAAAACACAAGGGGCGTGGAAGAATTAGAAAACAGAAACATTACTAAGGAATAGGAACAATAGAAGTGTAGCAGGAAGACAGCAGATAGCGATTGACATTGCATCTAAATTTTTAAAGATTAAAATTGACTGGAAAGCATGGAGCCGGAAAAGACTTCCACAAGAGAGACGTTCGAGAAAAGAAACTGTTAGAATAGAACTTACGGTTGCATCTAGCTATTTCAACTGTGAATTGATAAGACCTTGTTGCTAGCCTAGTACAGAGCATAAAATCATAAAGTCTATGTAACATAGAGAATAGATCATCAGAACAGTTACCTTGAACGTATTTATAAAAAGGGTATAGTGAAGTAATATTACAGCTGTAGAAAATTGACTGAGCCGAGATGCCAGGCTAGCACCAATAATATTACTGATTTTTCTTTGTATTTTATCAAGAATCTTTAAGTATATAGCAGCATCGGACCCTATCTGGCAGCAATGTTTTAAGCATAGACGAACAGTAGGCATAGATGTGAAAGGTTGATTTTAATGAGAAAAATTGCCTAGCGCGACATAGAGAACCAATTTTCTTAATAGCTTCCGTCCGATTTCTTGCTTCTTTGCTTTCTACAATCTTCAAACATTTAAATGCAATACCAATTTCCTTCTTACGCCTTCCTAAACCTTTCCTCACTCATCACTAAAGTCTTCTCGTTCTTTTTCACTTGCTGTAACCCCTGCGGCCCAGAGGAAAATTATAAAATGTTTAAAACAATGATATTTCTTTAATTTTATAATGCCAAAGAGATCTTTGCATACCATTTAGAAGATTATATAAAGTGTTTAATAAATAATTGCATAGTGAAAACCCTGCTCAAGTTTATTCATATCGCAGTAGTACGCTCACTAAGTCAAAATGACTTCAGCCATTGACAATGTCTAGTTGCTCTGCCTGACCTCATATGAGCAACACCTCTGTTCATTATAATGATTCTTCTGTTACATTCTCACATATGGCACGCTATTTCTATTTGTAGGATATATATCAAGATATATATAAATATATGCTTTAGTATATATCCGGACTCAGCTAGAATAATCAAATATATCACTATTAAAGCAGAATGTACCTTCGTTTTTTCTACACCATGTTTTATACTTTTCTTTTACACCTGGTAGAAAAAAAAGTCTGAAATTAATTACGTTAAAGCTTTACTTAAGAAATTCAGACAATATAAACACTATTGTATCTAATACTAATAAAGACTATTATATCTAATACTAATAAAGACTATTGTATCTAATACTAATAAAGACTATTGTATCTAATACTAATAAAGACTATTATATCTACTACTTTCTTTTTTTTTAAGCATTACGTCCCGAGCAAGGCGTGAAGCCACTAGGATGCAGGGGGTTGCAGAAGATTTGGAGCAAGAGCAGATAGGAGTGATAGAAGAAAGGACTAGGAGAGGGATAGTGGGTAGATCAAGGTAACTGGAGATGTCCATTGACATTACATTTGAACAGTTGGAGATTATAGCTCTCAGGGAAACAGTAATTGGGGAGGATGTTCCACAGGCGAGAGGTGCGAGGTATGAACTTATTGAAGTAGAAGAGACGGCTACATTTAAAAGTTTCTACAGTGTAAGGGTGGGAGCGGGATGCCAGTCTCGTAGGGCGCTTGAATTCATGGAGTCTGGGGACCAGTGAAAGCAGCTCATCAGAGCAATTACCATGAAAGTATTTGTAGAAAAGACAGAGAGAGGCGACGGCGCGTCTGTGAGAGAGTGACTGCAGACGAGACGCCAGATCAGGGCCAATTAGATTACATATCCCTCTCTGGATCTTGTCAAGAATTCCGAGGTAGACAGAAGGTGCCCCAGACCATATATGGCAGCAAGACAGTAACCGTATAGTGACGAGAAACGAACGATTGTTATACGGTTAGATTTTAACTTTTCTGTAGATTAATTACCTTAAAATGTTTTGCTAAAGCGTCGTCCAGGAGAGACGGGCTCCCCTGATATAGGATGTGACTTCAAATTAAGTCGGTGGTCAGTTCTTTATTGAATTACATTTACGGTCGTAGAATGTCAAAACCACCTAAGCGTTGTGACAAACAACAATATAAGAAGAAAGATAAACGCGTATGAAATTGATAAGAATAGGTTCTCGTTAATAAAAAAAAAATTGTGCTCTTTGTGTAACGGTTATCGGCGATCAACATGTGACTGGCGTGTAAAGTTCAAATTCCAGTTAAGGCTACTGCGTTTGATTTTGCACAAATACCATGGGAGAGATCTGAATCCATCTCTTCCCATCGACCTATCCTACTAGGGCCTAATAATAGGACAGATGGGGCTCTATAGATTTGGTTGGCAACCAGTCTAGGAGAAAAAAAAACTACACTCTTAATTCAAAACCGGTTATGCGTAGGACTAATCTCTCCATCCTGTAAAAGAACATGCTACAGAAACGACAACTGCTGCACCTAATTTGGAGACGCTGTCGCCTTGTACGCCATTGGGATTATACAAGTTCAACACACACACACACACACAGACAAACACACACATGCACACACACACACACACACACACACACATATATATATATATATATATATATATATATAATTATTATTTAAAAATATGATTCCAACATGCTACATAAGAGTTCTCATGTTTCAAAACAAGAGCCGAAAACTTCAATATAATTATTTGAATTAAATTAAATTACTAAGCTCTGTTCCATCTTCAAGTAAATTTTTTATTTTTTGGAATAACTTATTTCTGAAATTTACGCGTTTTATAAGTATATTCATTATTGAAATTAAAATTTCTATGGTAACGGCTAGAGCAATTGTTTAAAGAAAAGGGTGTTAATAATTTGTATCAATATCTCAGTTACATTCACAGATGTCAAGGCAGGGTAAGGTTAGGGTGTCTAAATTTAAAGCGGAAGATGACATCGTCAATTTAGTTCAAATATAGTCAACTATATTAGTATTTATAAAGCTCTAGGTTACTCTATCGAGCACTGTTTTAAATCAACTAATATGGAACATGTAGACATGGGTTATTCACTCAAAAACATACCTATACCTGAGCGTCACTCATACGAGTTATGTTTGCTAAGAAAAATAGAAAAGTTTATAGTAAATATGAGGTGGAGAGCATATTTTCGTCTAAATAATAAACCTAATAGCAAAACCAACAAGAGCTATGGATTTAAAACCAATGCCCACCCACGCCATGTTAAGGAACTCAATATATATATATATATATATATATATATATATATATATATATATATATAAAGAAAGAACAGGAAAATTCGCTTGAAGATGAAATGGAACTAATGCTTTTAATTTAATTGCAAAATTAAATTCGAGGTTTTAGCTTCTATTTTTTGAAACATGGTTGGAACTGTGTAGCAAAAAAAAAAAACCATATTTTAAATCAATTAATTTATATATATATATATATATATATATATATATATATATATATATATATATTATAAATTAATTGATTATATATATATATATTGACGTTAAAAAATACGTTAAAAAACGACATTATTACGTCATGATTTTTGCACCAACCTAATATATTTGGACATATAAGATGATACAGTCAGAATGATAATCAATGAATAACAGAGCTTGTCAGAAGATATTTTCCGATATGCAGAATATGATCGAAACATTACTAACCCAGAAAAAAAAAGACTTAACGAAAAAAATCACTCATATAACATCACGGGGGAACAAAACGACATTAAATAAACACCTTGAGTCTTGACGTGAAGTATTAGTTTGTAACGTTTTCTTGTAAACTGCAACTACTGTAGTGAGTTTAATCCTCACTGTAGTCACCAAAATTGTTACTTTGTGATTCCCAAACATTTTCATGCTGCTGCCACGTTGACTCCAGACCCCAACATATCTATACAAAGCAAACAATCCTCTTCCTTGATATCAGAGGTATTATAAACTTAAAGCTGAAACTAATCTAACCCTAAATCTATAATCATACCTACGTAGAGACATGTAGACGTGAAAAAGCGACAAACAGTCCCTATGGTGTCTGTTATTTAATCTTGGTGGTATATGGCACGTGTCCTATCTACACCATGTCACTAAGTTAAAAAATAAACTTAACTCAGACTCGGACCATAAACTAAAAAAAAAAAAATTTCGGTTGTCAATATCTTTTCTTTGTAAAGATTATGTATCTACGATTTGAAATAAAAAAAAATTGACCCCTTAGTTCCAATGCTCTCTAGATACCCTTTATCGTCCAGACTCCCACCGACACCATTTGGCTTTTTGAATCCTTTCATTGACTCCAGAGAAGCGACACTATCCTCTTTGAAAATAATTCAGGCTTAAAAATCACAACACAAGCATTTATTTAAAACGATTCTCTTCTGGAAGATAATACAACTATTTTTAAGTTTAGCATGTTGCTAAACATAAGTTTGGCACAAGGATATATTATTCAGCCCCCTAGTGAACATCAAACTCTTTGGAAATAGCTTCAGAATGTAGAGCATGAACTATATACGAATACCATTTATTGAAATATGCCCAAATCTGGCACAACCCTTTTGCTGAGCATTTGGCAAGAATCGAACTTATTTTTTTTATTTTGAGGCGAACCACTACACTACCAATCCACTACACGATTAAAAATATATATATATATATATATATATATATATATATATATATATATATATAATATATATATATATAAATAGACAAATGAATAACAAAATGTAAAAAAAATCTGTGCAACACGTTTGGTCCTCTAAAGGACTTTATCGGGCTAAAGTAATTTTTTTTTTCATAAAATTGTATGTGTTCGAAAGACACCAACAGGAAACGTTGAAGATATACATGTGTATACTTCTTATACTTTCTGATGATATTTCCTACTGTACTTAGTGCTAGATTCATTTCTTTGCTAATTTTTCGGTAACCTTGTCCTCCTTTGTGACGTTCAATGATTCTATCTCGCATATCTCTGGATAATTCTTTAGTTTTTGCCATTTTTAATCCTTGAATTGCAGAATACACATCAAAGAGTCAGATGATTAGTGGCACTATCTTGTAAACAATTGTGTGCTTCTCTGATTGGTCAGAGATAACATTCCAATACTATCGAAAATTTGAATATTTAAAGTTTTTTAAAATACAAAGTTTCGATTGGAAAGTTGAAAAAAGTGTCATGTATCCAATACTTTTGCATAGGGTAATTTTAAACTTTGATAAAAAAAAAATGGATTCAACCATGAGTTTTTAATTTTCCTTCCACATACAACTAAAACCACTTTACGAGATATTACTTACCAAATATCAGGCAAAATGGCGAACATAAACTAGAGTTATAACAGAAAACAACATGTATCCAATACTTATGCGTGTCACTGTATATGTGTGTATATATATGTGTGTGTATATGTGTTTGCATATATATATATCTATATATATACATTTGTTTGCATATATATATATGTGCGTGCGTATATATATGAGTCTGTATATATACATATGTGCGTGTGTGTTTATATGTGTGTGTGTGTGTGTATATATATGTATATATATTTATGGGTATATGCATATATATGTGTGTGTATATATACGTGTATATATATGCGTATTTATATATATATATATATATATATATATATGAAAATATAAAAGTGAACATTAAAGTCAACACTCAGACTTGACAGGCTGTTTCATGCTAGACGCAATCGTCAGGCCGCAATAAAACAGCCTGTCGCCTCTGAGTGTTGACTACAATGTTCACTTTTATATTTATATTTACATACGCTCTATCTCTGATATTGAACACTTTATCCCATAAATATAGCACACCTTAAAACTATATTTCTTCATATATATATATATATATATATATATATATATATATATATATATATATACAAGTATAGGATTAGTGTAGACGGAATAAAATTCCAATAACCAAAAACGCTATTCTTAAAAGAGTGCTCAATACAGAGTAGAGCAAATATTATTATAATATAATATAATAATATAATATTGTTAGCCATTTTAGTTTCAACACTTCTGGTGTCTTCTCAAGTGATGGTGTATATGATATTCAATATATATATATATATATATATATATATATATATATATATATATATATATATATATATATATATTGAATATTGGAAGTATTTTTTTATCCGATATTATTTCTTATTACTACAAACATTATATTTTATTGTAAATTAATAACGACCAGCCTAAAGCGAAAAGTCTTCCTAAAGAATAATTTTGCCTCCGACAAGAATCGAATCTGGATCCCTTTTTTTCGTCAAGAAGCCTCAACGAGAAATGTGCTTTCCTGAAATAGGTAATTCGAACCTTGCTCTGTCTGGATGATCTCCGTTTTCAAGATGGAAGTGGTGCGCTTTGGGTCAAAAAAGCTTTTTCCTGAAGTATATAAAATCCGTCTCAAAATAGAAAATAGATTTCTTAAGTCCAGTAAGGCTTAGGGTTTTTTTCCTAAATTTTTTGTCTGAAATAGTTTGGAACATCAACCTATTGATGATGGCATTAATCTACGGATGATAGAATCGGAAATAAGTGGTCGAAGGTTTGTTTGAAGATGATCAGATAGATAACTAGACTATTTACGAATAGCTAAGGAGAGGAGTGGATTCATGCCTTTCCTCAGGTCATTAGTACGAAGTAAACAGCAAATATCCTACTTTGTTTGCGGTTACCATTTAACCATGAAGTTACCCAAACCACTATTTCAAAGTTACCAAACCACTATTACCCAAAATACTATTTCTTTCTTTCTTTTATTTCTAGAAATTCGTTTTGGCTGTAAAGAAAATTCTTTTCTTTTCTGTCACTCTCTTTTTTCTTATCACAGTTTTAGTGCAGCTTTTCTCAATTATCGAAAAATGTCATCTACAGTCTATAAGGAACGCACCAACATAAGGAAAGTCTAAGACCTGTAACCATCAATACCATTCGGCTATCTTCATTTCATTTCATTCGTCAGTCTTGTACGGAAGGGAATATCGTCTGGGGTTAAAAATTAGGTTAAGATTGTTGGCGTCTTTTAAGAGTGGGGCTCTTGATGTCTGACATTGTTTTTCAAACGAATCATTCGTCTCAAACGGAGCTTTGTGCACGACGGCATGTAATCTGTTCAAACGAGCCGAGATTATTTGATTTTTTTCTTCCGTCCTCTGAGTTTATTTCCTCCTCATAGCCCCACTGCCTTCCATACTACTTGGGCGCTGTCTACGAATATATTCCCTTTGTGGTGTTCATTACAAATGTCATGAGAGCGCCTTAAAGTAGACATTGGCAGTCGAATATTATTCTTTGTTTCGAAGGAAATATTCGAACTATTTACATTACTTACATTGTTCAGACTGTTGTTCTCATCATAGATGCCAAATTCACGACGTTGTACGCTCCGGCCTTCTTCAGGTGAATTTCGAACCACACGAGTAGATTGTTCTAGTTCCACGTGACATGCCTCTTCCGGCTTTTTTTTTTTTTTCACTTCTGTTTTTGGCCAGGTACTGAACTCACAACTCGTTTGGGTCAAATCACGGGGTTACTTCAGCCAACGCTTTTATCCACTGGGCCATGTGTCCTGAAACTGAGATACCCGTAAGAGGCATGGAAGATGGAACTAGAACAATCTACCGCGGTGGATGAAATAAATGTTTCAATTCGAAATTCCAGTCACCTGAAGAAGGCTAGAGCGTACAACGACCAAAACGTCCTGAATATGACTACAAAGTTGAGGACAACAGTCCGAACAATGTAAATAATTTAAATAGTTACAATACCTATCTCAGAAATATAGACAGATATTGAAATTTTCGAAATCTAGAAAAAAGATACTGATGTCACAGTCAAAGGAAGTTGTTTTTTTTTAAGTTTTAAAAATTAGAAGTTCTACCAGAATTCATTATTGGCGGCCAGATTTTAACAACATAAGTTATGCAGATTGACAACAGACCCAGAAAAGAAACTGCAAGAACTTCTACAAAAGTTAGTGATGGAAAGCGAGAAGAAAAGACTAAACATCAATTTCAAGAAAATACAATTCACGGTTGTCTGCAAAATGAAGTTGGAGATACCGAAATCAAACAAGTAATTTGATTTAAATATCTGGCAAATTTGTTTTTTTTTTGACAGAGGACAGAATGTGCGAGGACGAAGGGATAGCGAAAGATGCCTTTTAAAAGCTAAGAAAAGTATTAATCAAAAGAATAAATATGTTAGAACCAAAGAAAACAGTACTAAACTGTTATGTAATATCATTACTCTTATATGACAGTGAATACTGGGCAATCCTCACAGATGAAGAAGAGACGTGACGCAATAGAAATATGGTTCTACAGAAGGATGCTGAGAATACTATGGACCGAGCATGTGATCACTGACAAAGTTTTAGAGAAAATGGAAACAAAGACGCATATGCTTAACATCAATAATAGACAGTTGAAGTTTCTAGGGAACATGATGAGGAAAGAGAGCTTGGAAAATTTAATACAGGACAGATTGAAGGCAAGAGAGACAGAGGAAAGAGGGCTTGGAAAATTTGATACTCACAGGACAGATTGAAGGCAAGAGTGACCGCGAAAAACAACGCATGACCTACCGAGCGAGACTGAGTAAATTGGATGGCGGAATGTGGTTTAGGAGAGATAACAAAGAGATAAAATTTATTAAAAGCTACAAAGGGCAGGAAATTATGGAGAGCTATGATCGCCTACGTCCTGAATGAAGGCGGCACACAGAAGAAGAACATTCTAAGATGAAGTATTTTCAATATCCTATTATTTTTTTACAATGTTAAGGAACATAAAAATACTAAACAAAAACGTGTTGACTAAAGAAAACACTTAAATTGAAACAATTTTGAGCCAATTGTCCCTTGACTATTGCAGGCAGTCTAACAAAATCGATTTGATGTAATGGGCAATGTTAGACAAGAAGGAATATTTCCAGTTTAGTTTCCCCATTAAGGGTATTAGCATATCCAACATACTAACACGTTAATACACAGACGGAACAGAATTGTTGAAAGAAAAGAATGATAAACATGCATTAGATTTTTGATACCGATGCACAGATACGTGTTACTAATTTGTCCAACACTGGGAAATTATATCATATGCACACACCAATCAGTGTAAAAGGTGAGAAAAGCGAGCGGGTCTTACTTGTCATATTTCCCAAAGGACCAGTAAAAATTTATGAGACTTTACAACACACACAGTCAGAACAATCAAAGCTAATGGCCTAGACATTGTGATCAGAGACCACAAGAACAGAATGTGCTTTCCTGTTGACATGGCAGTCCCTGCAGACGGTAATGTATCTTTGAAGATCTTCAAAAAGACTATCAAAATACAAGGATCTTGAATTGGAAATCTGAAAAACATGTGGCACATGAAGACATCAATAATTTCAGTAGTAGTTGAAGCCCTCGGATTGATTAGAAAATGTTCTGATAGACTCATTGAATGGATTCCTGATAGACCATACCTTAAAGAAAAACAAAAATAAAAAAAAAAAAACTGCACTCACAAGTACAGCCCACGCATTACGATGAGATTTATCTATGTGAAATGTATGCGGTTTTAGGGATCTCTTGGTGGGTAGTGATTACAAAATTTGATCAGTGGAAAATTTCTTGAAGCCTTTTCTGACCTTTAGTCTCTGGTTGGGACCTGGGAGGAAATCTCTATAGAACATAAATCAAAGGAAATAATAATAATAATAATAATAATAATAATAATAATAATAATAATAATAATAAAGAATGAATTATTCTCCCTTACCTATACCTGAATAAAGTGTCTATCAAATTTAATAGATTCATCAAGATTTAATTCGACCCTGATTCTTAATGACTGCAGAGAAGAAAAGGAATTATTTCAAATCAGTGTTAAAGTCTTTTGGCTTATCAATTGCCATACACAGAAGGATATATGTAAAGTAATGCTATAATATATCTACACAAGAGAGAAAACTCACGAGAATAAGGGAACTTGTCACTCTCTTACATACACACACACACACACACACATATATATATATATATATATATATATATATATATATATATATATGAAGAAGCTTGTACTGAGCGGCAGTCGATTTGGTGCTTGTTTTGCCAAGAGATCTCAAAATATAGATGAAGGGAAGTTATTTACTTTCTTTATGGAATGCTTTTTTAAAGTGTCTAATATCTTATATTTATCTTTCTTTTATTTGGCCAAGATGAACAGTAGTTGATTTTTTAAATTTTTCTTTTCTTTTTCTTCTTTGTTTGAAATGACAAAACGGGGAAGGAATGCGCTACGGGTTTTATACATCATCATTTACCTTCCCTCCTCAATGAGAACATAGAGACACACTACATGCATGTTATATATATATATATATATATATATATATATATATATATGTATGTATGTATGTATGTGTGTGTGTATATATATGTGTGTGTGTATATATATATATATACACACATATATATCAAAAAAAAATATATATATATATATATATATATATATATATACTTGTGTGTGCATATATATACGTATACATGTGTATTTTTATATTGTATGCAGTCTATATATATATATGTGTGTTTGTTATTATATATATATATATATATATATATATATATATATATATATATATATATATATACATATATATATACATATATATATACACACATACATATGCAAAAAAACAATATATATATACTGTGTGTGCATATATATACGTATACATGTATATTTTTTATATCATGCATGCATTCTGTTATTATATATATATATATATATATATATATATATATATATATATATATATATATAGATATATATCTGCACACAAAATTTACATTTTCTAAATATGAACGCTAGGTATATGTTATTTATATATATATATGTATGCATATCTATATGCACACTCACACTCACGCATATATACTTTAATATAGACTATAATCTGTATACATAACATGTTATATTGCATGTAGAGCTTGTATCCATCTCTTTTATATATATATATATATATATATATATATATGCACATATATATTCTGTCTCTTATATATATATATATATATATATATATATATACTAGTATACATATATGAAAAGATGAATATGTAAATAAAAATATATAAATATACATAAGTGAATGTCTATGTATATATAACACGTAAACATGCATATGTATATATATATATATATATATATATATATGTTTATATAGTATATATATATATATATATATGTTCATATAGTTATGTTTGAGAATATATATATATATATATATATATATATATATATATATATATATATATATATATATATATATATATATGCGTTCTCAAACATAACTATATGAACATATGCAATCAAATGTACTTATTCGCATATATATATATATATATAATGCATGTGAAGCTGGGTATGTCCGCATGCATATATGTTTCTTCAAATATTGTTTGTGTTTTTTTTCTTTTTCGTATTCTTCAATCTGATTTGTTTTTTCCACTTCTTTCACATCCTCATTATTCATAATTTTTCATTTTTCCTTCCACGTCAATTTTTCTTCTTTTTTTCTGGATACTAATGTCTCATTGTTTTCTTTCATTTCTTTTCTTTTTCGGTTTTTCTCATTCATATTGTATCTTATTTTTGAATTTCCTCTTTTCCTCAGCTCTTTTTTTTTCTTCTTGACACCTTTACATTCTCGTTTTTTTTGGGGTTTTTTTTTTTTTACTTCCAACTTTCCACGTCTTTTTGCTTCTTCTTCATTCAGTTTACCTTTTCTTTTTTTTAGGCTATTTTCCTTCTTATTTCTTTCTTCAAATGTTAAGTCTTTCCATTCTTCTTCTTCTTCGTTGTTCCGTATTTTCTCTTCAACTTAAATATACGCCTTTTCATTTCTTTTTCCTTTCATCTGAGGCCTTAAAGTTCCTTCCTTCCTTTATTGCTTTTCTTTCTCTGCTGCGTAATATGTCATCTCCGTATAAGCCTTGTGTTTTTGGCTGCCCTGAAAGACTGTTTGTTTGTGCATGACTCAAAGGTTCGCGGCTACCCAATTCCCTCGTCTCTTGTCATTTACCTCGTTCCCAATAGGGTCCCAACCCCCAGAATCCTTCGTTGATCATACCAAGCCTATTTTCTTCCTAACAAGTCAAATTTTCTCTTTTTTCCCCCTTTTCCTCTTTATCTTCCTTTCTTTTCGTTTCGTGTGTGTTGCTTTTCCCGTGGACCACTTCATCTTGGATCAAATCCCGGCTCAACCTTTGGCTCAGTAACCTTTCAAACAAACTGTAAACACCGGGTCTGCTTTTCATGTCAATCATCTCCGGCTCACACGGAACGATCCTACTTGTATTTACTATGTTTTTTTTTCTCCATTTTTCAGTTGTTATTCATGGCTCAAGGGATCAACGTCTGGGATGGAACCCCGCATAATTCTCTGTTCCCCCGACCTAAAAGAAAAAAAATATATTCCTGGATGATTTTTTTTCAGGGGATAAAATGATTCAGTATCTTCGAACCTTTCGGAAAAATGTTTTCCCCTTTACTCATACAGTACAGCTACAGTTGTTTTAACATGAGATATTTGCAGGATATTGATTTGTTTCTTACGGCTTTTGCAAGTTACTTAAAGCGAGAAAATATTTTTAGGCAGTAAGAATTTTTAGAGATAATATAAGATTTTTATGGCAAAAGAAGTCTACCATTACGACGATTCTTGACAACATCCTTCTCCTTCACTTTCCAAAGATTTATTTGATGAATTCTCGGACATTTACAAAGGAGGATGTAAAAGAGCTTTTTTATTTCTTGACTGATTTTTTTTCTATGGCTTGTCAACGCTTTTCAGGCTCTTTAAAAGCAGAAAATAATTTTAGATTGCAAGAATCTCTTTATTTAGATATAACATTGGTTTAGTGCCACAAGTCTTACTAATTAATCAATAGCCAAGGGTATTTGTGCGTAAGTGAATATCACGAACTCAGTTCTCCGATTTCCTACTTCGATCCATTATCCATTAAAACACCCGTTCATCCAAGCATTCAGCACCTGTTATTTCAAAGCGGTGACCCATCTAAGTACTGACCAGGTTCGACGTTGCTTAACGTGTGATCATACAAGAACCGGTGTTTCAACCTGATATGATAGGAAACCCATTTGCAGACAAAAATTGCGGTATCTATCGTAAATTTACTCTAAACGAGACGTAGTGTGTAAGGAAAACTACTTAATAATAATAATAATAATAATAATAATAAAAGCCAACTGCCCAGATATTGTTATTAAAGACCACAAACGAAAAAAAAGTACCTCCTTCTTGATATTGCAGTCCCTGCTGACTGCAATGTATCTTTGAAGATATTCAAAAAGCTGTCAAAGTACAAGGACCTTAAAATAGAAATCTCAAAAATGTGGCATATGGGAACATCAACAACCCCTGTTGTAGTTGGAGCCCTAGGTTTGTTTGGAAAAGATTCCAGTAGACTAAGTGAAGGGATTCCTGGAAGTCCATGCCTCAAAGAGATACAAAAAATTGTTCTGACAAGTACAGCGCACGCTTTACGAAGGGCTTTATCTATGTCATTTTTTTCTGTCAGTGGAAAGTGTCATGCTGCCATTTCTAACCTTAGGTCCCTGGACGGGACCCGGAAAGAAATGTGTAAACGTCAGAAATCGAAGAAAATAATAATAATAATAATACATTTTCATACATGTGTTTGTTTATATACGTATCTATGAACATTAATAGTATGTCCCAGTCCTCATAAATAGTTTGGACACTTTTGTAAGCTGGAGTAATATACTGTCTAAGTAGTCCACTATTAGCAGTGGTTTACCTACTTCACGCCGCTGGCGAGTATTGTATTTTGTTGATGTTATAAGGTTTACCCCATTTCATTTCCAACCTCCATTTTATTTATTCCTCATCAGTAAACTTTTCTAGCTTACAACAAATTGAAAACTTTTGCCTGATTGTTTTAACGTTTATATTAAACATGTCAAATTTAAGTTTTCAGTAGACAACGTAGAAAGAGACAATTTAATAAAACTGCTTTTCCCAAATCAAGTAACTCAACAACTGTTTTCTTTAATGCAATCATCTAAAAAAAAAATTTTTTATGAGCAACTTAGAATTTTTACCAGTAATCAAGTTGCTTAAATGGTTGATTGAATATTTTATGCTTGGGTTTAATAATTAGAATAGAAACATGTTTCAATGTTGTGTCTTGTTAGTCAATTTTTCTCGCCAGAATCTATCTTAGATATTTATAAGTCTACCATTTGTCCTTGCTTTGCTGTTACATCTAGTCTGGTGCTCCTGCTATATATTTAGAGATTCTTGATAAATTCCAAAGAATAATCTATAATGTTGTTGGTCCTGACCTGGCATCTTGGCTTCAGTCACTTTCCGACCGCCATAATTTAGCTTGCCTCTGCCTTTTCTATATATAATTTCATGGTAATTGTTCTGATGAAATTCCACATCCCCGCTTTTGTCCTTGTGCCACATTCTTTTATCTTTACAAAATAAATATTACTTTCCCGTATTGTGCCCAGACTTTACGAATTTCAGCGCAGTACTAAATTGGCGGCAAGGTCTCATCATTTTACAATAAATGCATTTTCTTGTATTTTCGGCTTGTAGAACTCACTTCCGGTTTATTGCTTCTCAGTCAACTTTGACCTTCAAAAGTTTAAATGCAATGTCAATCATTATCTTCTGTCTTCTTAATTCTTATTCTTTTATTCTTTTCTCTCCTTAACAGTATTTTTTTCATATTCTCTAACATTCAGTAACACCATTGCATCTTAGTGGCTTTATTGCCTTGCTTGAAATGAAATTATTGGTAGAATTTTGAATGTGGTATTAATTAACCTATTTAGTAACTCCTTGTTTATTTTTACGTTATTTTCATCCATTTATTTATTTATTTTCTTTTTTTTCGAGTTGCTTAAGCCACACTGACTTCGGTAGTGGGGTTTTTTGGGGTTTTTTTTAAGATCTAGTCACATATGTACAGTTGTTTGTTAATGAGTTGCTTGTAATAAATTCTATACATAAGAACATGTCATTAAGTATGTAACCTAATGATGAAAAACGTATTTATTTTATAAAATAAGTAATGTTCATAATCTTCTGCTTCCTTAATAATGCACTTAATTCACTAGTTAATATTATAAATCAAAATTCAGCTAATTATGTGTCAGGCTGGGAAATTATTAATGTATTTTGTGTAAGCCCCACCCTTGTAACATTTCACGGTGTAATAACGATTTTTACAGTTTGTGTAAAGTGTTTTATGAGAGAGTGGCTTTTTACAAACGCATATTCTCCCATCTTCTTCGTCAAATATTCTGACAGATTAGGAACTTTTTGTCACAATGACTGACGATGGGACAGAGAGTAATCCGTACGAAAGTCATGCATTTTCCAAAAGGAATTACGACTTAATGAGCAAAAGCAGCCGACATTTGAAACTCGAATTAATAGCGGATACTTTTCTCATTCTGATAACGGTTACGCCACGAAGCGACTCATAATTTGCCACGTCCAATATATATAATGACCGACTGTTCGTTTTCAAGTATGCCCGTCTGCTCGACAGTGACTAGCTAATCCCTGTTGCAGACGCCTGCTTAGAACTATTTTTATTCAATACCAACAGAGCCAATCCATGACTTAAACTGCAACCTGTTTTTTTATTGTTCTTTCCGCTCACTAAAGTTTTCTCATTTTCTTTCATTCCTAGTAACCCCCGCTTGCGTTTTAGTGACATTATCGCCTTCCTTGGGATGAAGTGATTTAAAAAGAAAATGGGAGATAACGAAATCTGGTGTGATCAGTCATCACACAGTCATGATTACTTGTGATTTCATTCTAGCTCAACCATCGACGGCTTCTAGTTCCGTCTACTTGATTTTACACACAAAGCCTCAGTCACTTCATGGAATGGTTTTCAGCGGTTACCGACTTCTCCGTAGGCCGGAATCATCTACAGAGGCCGATATTATCAAGGATTAATCTACTTGAAAAATCGAACATGGTTTTATTCGAAACATACACAGGTTCTTTTTCGCTCTCAAATCTACACGTCATATAATTTACTCAGAAGGAGAGAGGGGGAAATGAAGGAGGCCGGAGAATGTATTGGCTGAAACGTGATAGTAGAATGAATACGGCAGTATAGACAGTGAGAATTCATCCGAGAAATTCAGTCGATGAGAAAGTTTGAAGAATATATCGACTGAAATGTACTGGTTATACAAGTAAGGAGAATAATATTACTTCGAATGACTTCGAATAAGTAGTAATGAAAAATAAAACTAATAATTTCAGACAAAGACGTCTTTTGTGTTTCTAACAACTTAAAATTACTATTCTATGTGGTCATTTACGGATCTTAGAAATTTATCAAAAGAGTGAAAAGATAGTGAATGTTAAGACCATTGGCTAAAGACATAAAAAAAATCAAGCGACCCCCTTTAAGTAATCATCACAAAAAGAAACGTGTAAGATGAACGAAGTACTGTAAAAATGCTTTAGTAATCGTATTTTTTACGAACAGATATAGAGTTATATTGGATAGAACTGATAGCTTGTCTAGAGGTTAGGTACTTCATAAAATGGTTAACTAATATGATTTATAAGACATCAGACCTAAATCTATGTGGTAGAGTAATGTAGCATCAATCACCATCTTCTCTCTTCCTGAAATCTTTTTTTATTGTCCTTTCTCTACCACTACGCCCTTGCGCCTTAATGACATTATCGCCTTGCTTGGGGCGAAATGATTAAAAAAGAATAATTAAATGGGAGAGAACGCATAATCTGGCGGGATCACGATGACTTGTGGTTTTGTTCTAACTCAACCATTGACGGCTTCCTCTTCCGTTAACCCGTTGTTACTCACAAGCTTGGGCCAAATCATGGAATGGTTTTCAGCGGTTCTCATAGACCTAGACATGAGCAGTGGACCGAGAAGTCTCTACAACCGTAGATTAAATAAAGGGTTCAGTTCAGAATTCCTTGTAGATTACCCAGACAGTATATATATATATATATATATATATATATATATATATATATATATAGAGGGTAGGACAAAATTAACACCCTTTTTCAAACTGATAGGACGTCGTGGCGCATTTGATCATCAGGTCTCACACCACCAGATTTTTTTCTTGGAGTAGGGGATACTGAAAAATCTTATTTGCAAGCTCAAACCGAAAAGAGTTTCTTAATTAAAACAAACAATTACTCATATATTTTCTGAAATTAATTGAGAAATGTGTCAAACGGTTTGTCGAAATGTTGGTGATAGGGTTCAGTAATATATTAAACATGAAATGGAGCATTTTGAACTTGTTAAAGAGTTTGTTATCATAACAAAGCATGTTGGTTTTATGGCAATACTTATAAATTTTATTAAACTACTTTATTTTTTTTCACGAAAAGGGGCATTACTTTTGCCGCACCCCATATAGCTATTTTCCAAGCGTAGCTTCGATGTGACACAAGGCCGAAAGTATGGGGCACCCAGTGAGGATCGAACTCACTACTTACTCGTAATTGTTATAGCGAGACAAGCTTGCTAACCATTACACCGCCTCGGGGTACCCTTGTCTCACCCCGTATACATATCGAACAGCTTATTCCCACGAACGGCTACTTTGTGGAACCCACCCCCAAGAGAATGCTTCCTACACCACTACAGTCTTAACCTATTCATTTCTAGGGTTAACAGTTATCAACCCCACATATCATCATGAACTATGTCTCTTATTATGTAACCCTCTACCTCGAGTGGCTCTTGGGCTTTGTACAAGGTGAAGCTTATTGTAAAAAATATTTTCCTCTTCTATCTTGAATATTTCCACACTTTCTTAAAAAATTAAATTTTCTAAACTGTAAAAACATACATTTAAAAATAATTTAACACTAGACTTCAAGTGATAAGGGATTAACAGATATACATTTAAAGATAACTTTAAATGTAATTGGTGTTTATTTAAGGACCAGACGCCAAATCAACTGCATGGTTTATGTTCCGAAGTGAACCGAAACTTCACTAAATAAACAATTTGTAAGAGTTCGATGGTCTTATGTCTTCGTTTTTAAGAAAATGTTTTTGAAAAGCCCGTGGATTTGTAAATTATTATAAATTCTATAAATATAAAGTTATTTAATATCGAACTTAATGGTCGCCTTTAAGCGAGCTGTTATTAATTTCTGACTAGATTTTCTTTCATCTTACTTTCTTATTTTTTAACATTTCAACTTGAATTTCATTATATAAAACGTAAAGATGAAAGTAAATATAGTCCAAAATCAGTAATAATCAAGTAATACACACACACACGCACACACACACATTTATTAAAATATTTGTTCGCAACGAAAATTCAAAGAGAAATGAGAGACAGTCAATAATAATCAATAATATATTATCGTATCTACTCGAGTTTACGTCCAATTTTCAAGCTGAAATTTTTAAACGAAAAATTGCGGGTCGATTATAGATAATGGCTTCGTTCGGTTGAAATACGTGCAGTTTTAACTAATTTCATCGTTGATATTTATTTATTCATTTATTTGTTTGTTGATCACAAGGTTTCGGCTTCTGTACCCAATGACTTCACCCCCTCCCCATAAATTCTGGAATGTATCTGAGGGTGCTGCGAGCGTATTAGTTATCAGCGTGGAAAGTGATCGGCGGCTCAAGTTGGAATTCTACCCTAGCCCCATTAGCCTGCTTCGCACTAATACTCCCGGAAAAGGCATGAATCTGTTTCCTCGTCTCTTCTAGCGATAGATGAATTAGTGAAGCAAACCAGGCACTCTGTCCAGTAAATCTATAAGAATAACGATTCTGAATTTATAACCGCAGAAAAAGTAACAGGAAACCATTCCACGGTAATTCCCAAGTATTTATAGTAATTTTCAAATAATAAAGTGTTGTGGAGTAGCTGAACATCCCCACAAGATGGACTGATCTAATACTATTTAAACAGCTCTCTCTCTCTCTCTCTCTCTCTCTCTCTCTTTTACTGGGGGAGAGTAGTAACTGTTCATTACATTTACTCGGGTCCCCACGTTAAAAACCGACCATGTGTCACAACCTGACTCACTTTCAAGTAAATACAAACTGTTCATTATATTAGTCGCTGTTCTCAACCGTGTAGCATATTATTCTTCTGAATAAACTACTTTTTATTTTCTATATGTCTGTCAACCTTTCTTATTTTCGATACAACATATAGAAAATGATATTTTAAATAATTTCAGCCTAAGGCAATAAAGCCACTAAGACGCAAGGGGGGGGTTACTAAATATCAAAAAATACGGGAAAATAACATTATTAAATAGAGAGAACCATAAAAGAACAAGATAGAAGATGACGATTGATATTGCATTTACGTTTTTGAAGATCAACCTACTGGACTGGAAAGCAAAATGGTGGAAATGTGTTCCATAAGCGAGAATTTCGAGAGAAAGTATATATCATAGGAGTAGATAGGTTCGCTTATCGATCGGTTCCCACGCCCCCCTGTTTTTTTTTTATCCTTTTATCCCTTGTTCCCGGTTCAGGATTGGGTTTCCGGTTCCTTCTAAAGACTTCTCATTCTCTTTCACTCCCAGTAGCCCCTTACGTCTTAGTGGCATTATTGCTGTGCCCAGGGTGAATTGATTAAAAAACAAAAAAAAAAAAAACGGTTAGGTCTTGCAATTTTAATTGTGAAATGATGCTGCAATTCTCGTATTACGCTTGAATTCGTAATTCGAGGTACCAAAGAGGAAAACTCATTGGGACAATTATTAAGAAAAGATTAGTCTAGAATGTAGCATATTGGAAATTATAGAGAGCCTGAAAGTATAGCTCATTAAAATCTAAAGAGGACTGGTGGTCATATATTTGTGTATAAGTCGAGTTTTGGAGAGCTCAATTATCTGTAGATATTCATCAATTTGAAAATAGTGCAGAGTGGAACGCTCAAATGCTTCAAACGTTTAAAGGAAAGATTCCCAAGTTATTAAAGAAAACAGTTTTATTAATTTGTTATGTTAATTGACTTAAAGTCTTGCCGCGTTTTATTTCTGTAGTGTAAAAAGCAATTGGTCAAACTTTGACCTTTGACGCGTGGTCTTTCTGCACGACTGACATTTGATTTATAAAACAGAGGCGAATTTATTTTATGAAGTTCCTCAAAATATGGCGCTTCCTTGTTGTTTACTAATCTTAGTTTAATTTAGGCATGAGGTCACAAAAGTAGGAGGAAACTAGTAAGGGTTGAACTCACTCGAAATGGTCAGCAAGACTGGCTTGCTAAATATTGCGTCACACCGTGACATTCACACACACACACACACACACACACACAAACACACACACACATAATGATAATAATAATAATAATAATAATAATTATAATATTAATAATAATAATAGGGATTCCTGGAAGTCCATGCCTCAAGGAGATACAAAAAATTGTTCTGACAAGTACAGCCCACACCTTACGAAGGGCTTTATCTATGTAATATTCTTTTTTTTTTTTTTTTGTCAGTGGAAAGTGTCATGACGCCATTTCTAACCTTAGGTCCCTGGGCGGGACCCGGAAAGAAATGTGTAAACGCCAGAAATCCAAGAAAATAAAAATGATAATAATAATAATATCAAATCAGTAAATGGAAAGGATAATCCAAGTGGTTCTTTTAATATTAAATACTAAAACGATAGATCCATAGAGAGCTCAATGTATAGAATACAGAGCAATATCATCACAAATCTTTGTTTACATTTTTCGGACAGTTGTTCTCATCTTTATTGGCATATTCACGACGTTTCGAACGATGCGCGCTCTGCCCTTTTTCAGGTGATATTTTTTGGAATTTCAAGCCAAACCCTCTATTTAATCGCAGGGTGGGGGTATATCGTTCTAATCCCATGTGCAGTGCTTTTGCATATATTTAAGTTTTTGTTAATTCTTTTATGGCCCCGGCTAGGGGCAAATAGTGAATCTCCTCAAAACGCTACGAAACAATAAAAAAAAATGTTTTTTTTATGAGTAAAAATTTTTATATGAAATAACAGCAAGACATTTTTATAAAAAATAATGACAAAAAATACATTCTTGTAGTTAAATTACCAGCAAACTATTTAAAAAATGACCAGTACATTTTTATAGTAAAATGAGCAGATAGGTTTGCCTAACGTCCGGTTCATACTCCACCCTTGTCTTTTGAAAAGGGGTAGAGGTTTATCCGTTGTTTCCCGTTTAGGATTGGGTTTACGATTCCTTCTCTTTCACTCCCAGTATCCCCTTACGTCTTAATGGCAGTATTACAATGCTTGGGTGAATTGACCAACTATATATTTTTATATTAAAATTCAAAACATAGCCGAGATTGTTGAAAAAAAAAACAATTTGCTATGATTAATCAGATTTCTTGTGAGAAGAAATACTTTTTTACTCCACGTTTGATTTTTTTAATATTATTTTGTAAAAAGAAAATACAGCAAAGTAATTATAGTTTAATCATGTTGAATTTTCATATTCAGATTTCGGCATTAAATAACCCATGGAGGACTTGATATGTCGCTAAATAAAAGCAACCAAACCAAATTCAGCACGTTGCTCTTCCAACAACTTGAGCCAAAGTGCCTGGACCAATAACCAAACTCAAATACTTGACGCTACTGTCGTCCATATCATCGAACCAATTCCAAGATGTCCCTTCTTCAACCGACAACCAGATGCTGTCCTCGAAATGTTACGAACTATTCCCAATCGATCAGCCTGCAATCTTCGACCCACTCATCCTCTTGATGGCGATACGAGTTCTTAATACGAACCAAAGGAGACGGAGCACATTACTCGTTTCGTTTGACAATCGGACGAGTGCCTAGTTGTTTAATTATAATTTAATGTCATGGACGAGAAACGGATTTAAAGAGTTCTGTCGCATCATTAACAATAACAACGTGCCTGCCTCCAGTGGAATGCACAGACGCAATGGGAAAAATTCAGTATTTGTCATTCAGTCCCTGACAATTCTTGTTTCTTCAGTTAACGAAGTGTCACAAACCGGTTCTCCTTGCTTTTCCCTGATTTTGTTTTGGCCGCACGACACATCAAGTGTTTTATAACCTTGCACAAAAGAAAACGGCGGTCTATAGAATGACAGCACTTTAATACCGGTCTTCTGTGATTGCGAAACAACGCCATAGCAAAAGGAGAGATCTTTTGTTTTCGCCCACAGAGAACGTAAAACGCCTCATTTTGTTTCGTTCTTTCTTTCTTTTTTTTTTTTTTTTTTTTTCGAACAGATTGCAAGGCGCACGTTTCTTTCTGAAAGAAGTCGACAGAGGATTTTGAAAATGAGCCGTTTCTGATTCATTCCTGGAAAGAGGTTTGCCAAAATAAAAATAAAAAAATACAAAAAAACGTTTGGGTGAAATTCATTGCGTTTGCATCTGTGAAAAGTAATTCCCAGGAATATTTTTGATGCAGATCCACCCAGAGTAAAAGAGAACGAAAATAAAAGAAAATAAATAAAAGTACTAACTTTTTATTTTTTTTAAATTACTACAGGGTGTGACACAAAGATCCGAAAGAGCATTAAAAGAATGAAGAACGTCTTCCAGACAGTATCTGTCTATATTTCCAGACATTAGATAAAGTATTTCTTTTACTAATGTTCCCCAAAATGAGGCGCAAGAATCAAAATCTTTCAGACACTCACCAAAGAGGTACGCAGGTTCGAATCCTGCTGGAGAGCGCACATGTTTCTTTAATGAGGTTTCTCGAATATTCAGGCCGGTAGACGAATATAAATAAATCTGTCAATATTTCTCAGATGAGGTATTGTAACTATTTACACTATTTACATTGTTCGGACTGTTGTCCTCATCTTCATCGTCATATCCACGATGCTTCGGCGTACACCGTCGAAACGTCGTGAATATTACAATAGAGGATAACAGTCCGAACAATGTAAATAGCATAAACGGAGAGCCATCTTTTTTTTTTCACTGATGTTCACCAAATACAAGGCCCAAAAGCCACTCAAGGTAGAGGGTTACTGTGTGGTGTTGCATGCGCGTAAGAAAGGGCAAGAAGTGATGTTCTTGGGGCTATGCAGGGAAAATAACGACTGACTCTGACCTTAATAAGTAAGTAGGATTTCAGAATTAAGTCGGAGACGTTAGAAATATAGTGTGAAGGCAAACTTGAGGTAAAGCCCAATCTTGAACGGGAGGGGTATTAAAAAAAAAGGAACAATTTCATTAGAAACAGGGAAAAGGGTGATGAAATATCATATAGTATATGTCCTTCCATACAGCAGAGAATGTTAGACAATTTCTTCACAGATGACGATGAGGATACTGAGCATACCATAGTACTAACATATAATCATCAAGAAAATAACCCATGTAGGTGTTGATATGCCGCTGAACAAAAACAATCAAACCAAATCCAGTACGTTGTCCTTCAAACAACTTCAGCCGAAATAACTGGACCAATAACCAAACTTGAATACTTAAACTAAAAAAGCTAAGAAATATAGATGATATACCACATATCCAGCAAGCAGTTCAACACAATTGACGAATTTTTTTTTTAACTGATAAATAAATAATAAAAATATTGTTTGATTATTAGAATACTGCCATTTAACTTAGCCACCGGGTTACGTTCCAACGACCTGGACGCTAAACGAACCAGTCGCTAAGTGAGGAGTACCTAACTGTTATTCATGGCATATGATACCTGTAATGGATTTGTGTCAACCAGCATCAAAGAGATTTTGCACCATTTGTAACATTTATAATTTATCTCTAAATGTTTATACAGTGCAGTAGCGATTTTATCTCTAAAAGTTTGAACAGTAAATCTAATAAACTAATTTGAAAATCAGCTCTGTATTCTGTACCTTGCTTCAGTTTGCATGCTACAAATAGAGTACAATTCAAGTTTTATTTTGGCAATAAAGATGCGTCCTAATTAGAAAAAAGTCAAGTACAGAAAATGATAAATCATACGAAAAATAGAAATATACAAAAAACAAAAGAGAAAATAAAGAAGAGAGCAAGAAAGTAAAGATGAGAAAAAACAGGAATGAGACAAGCGATTTCATGCCTCATTCATCAGAGCTCGATTGGGATAAATCAATAAAATTCCTGTACACACCGATTAAAAAAAAAGAATAGAAAAGAAAATAGGCCCGCCTCTATAAAGTATTGAGGTCAGTATACTTTTTTTCATCAGCAGATTACATTAAATCTACACAAGCAGTTCTTCTGTTTACACTGGGGTAGTTGTTTTGTTTTAATAAAGATTTGTTTCAATGACTTTCAGCTGGTCAGTAGAATGCGATCTACAAAGGAGCAAAAAAATGTCCATCTTGAAGATATAAAAAAAATCTCTATATTCACTGATTGCAGACCTCGAAGTGTCAGCACAATACATTTCTATTTTTTTACGGTACTTGTGATTTTTCTTTACTTGACTTTTTAATTAATTACACCCACCTTTATTGCCATAATTTATTATTACAATAATCTTCTTTTTTTTAATTTATTTATCACTTTATTATTTGTTTGATTTATTTGTATACGGTTAAAAGAAAAAGACGATTAAGGTTTTTCGTACGACGTACAATATATCGTCGATTGCTTATTTTTATTTTATGAGGTCTCATCGTTAGTCGTAAGTTGGTGGTGGTTAAACAAGTAAGTCGTTAAATGAGGATCGCATCCGCCGATTGAGGAAGTAGGTGAGGCTGACAACTTTTCAGCGCCAGCTTTGAATATATAAATCAACACATAATAGTGATTATCAGTTGAAAAATTCTTAGCCCTGAACACTTCCCAAAATCCTACTGAGTGAGTGAACACCAGAATTTAGTTGGGGGATCTATTCTTGGGCGGGTCGAGAGATTTTCAGCATTCCACTGTGTGTGTGTGTGTGTGTGTGTGTGTGTGTGTGTGTGTGTGTGTGTGTGTGTGTGTGTGTGTGTGTGTGTGTGTGTGATATAAGGTTAATATAAAAACTCCCTGAGGATAAAATAGAGAAATCATGACTTTGATATTTACGCAGGTATTAATAGTTTTTTTTTTTTTGGGGGGGGTTGTTTTTTGCAGTTAGCCCACTCTCTCTATAGTAAATCATAAAAAAGCGCACCCACACAATCGAAAGAAACACTTTGGGTTTCGGACATTCGGTTGGCAGCGAAGTGAACATTGGTCAACGATTAAACATGTCTTATTCTTTCTGTTCGATACAGAGGAAGCAATTTCTGAAAACTGAATTAACAACAAGAATCGAAAACAAAGAAAATTCCATCTCCATATAGGAGAGTGCTCAATAACTGAACATAAGTGGAATTTGCCCGGGAGAGAAATATGCTCTGCTCCGTGTTTGTTGGGATCCAAACGGAATTATTTATCGCCTATTGAAGGAAATGGGAGAAAACTCTTACTGTGCAAGGCTGTGAGAGCAATTGGTACGTTTGAATGATGCACTGGAATAGACCTTTGTGGTGGTACCGTGTGTGGGGGGGGCAATTAAGTTCAAATACGACACGGCAAATGATAAGTGAATTCAAAGAAGAAGCTATTCGCACCACATTTGTTCATTGTCAGGCTCTATTTCGTTTCATTTTTGTAAGTAGCGCCATTAAACAGAACATATTGACAAAACCTCAAAGAATTAGTCAAAACGAAATCCTTTTTCATGGAAAAAATACGCAATTATTTCGAAAGTGGTGAAAGATCACATAAAGAATGTGAAAATACACATACAGAAAAACTGGTATCATTTAAAATGTGAATATACGAGTAATTACGTTTCCCAGGCAAATGAAATTAGATAGACTTCATGTTAAATAATAAACGATCTATTTATCAAAATTCGAACAAGATAATCAAAGGGGTGGAGATTTTGTAACCAATTTCACAAATCTTCACCAATGTTCACTATTCGCACCACCTGTGACACGACACACGTCAAGACAGTAGTCCAGCTCCTGCCAAACACGCTGTAGCATGTCTTGCGTAACATTCGCCAGTGCCTTAGTGATTCTTTGCTTAAGTTCTCCTAGGCTTGTAGAAAGAGGGGGATACAGTCCTGTCCTTTCACATAACGCAATAGAAACAAAATTACAAGTCAAGTGAACGTGGTAGCAATTTCAACAGAACATTGTCATTATCACTGGCACGTCCAAACCATCTTCCTGGTAGGTTTCCATTGAGATAAGTCCACACTGTCAACTTGGTCTTTAAACATTTTGTTAAAATTTGAGATCACTTGAGCGAGAATTGGCCATGTTATTTTACTACAAAATGTTGTCATTTTGGGGACATTCTGTAATTTCATGTGTAAATAATGAAGCTATGAATTTATATGAAGGGAAGCTTTTCCCGCACACAGACAATATATATATATATATATATATATATTTAGTTGGATCGATTAGCGATCGTCAGACAAACTGACGATCGACAAACGTGAAACCCAGGGTCACAAACTCACATCTATCCAACCAAATATATTAGCTCTATCTCTGATATTGAGCGCTTTCTAATAAGTACTGTGCATATAATATATAAAAATAATACATATATATATTTATTTATATTTATATACACTTTTCACACATATATATATATTATATATATATATATATATATAATATCTATATATATATATATATATACATATATATATATACATATAGATATATATATAGATATATATATAGATATATATATATATAGATAGATAGATATATAGATATATATATAGATATAGATATATATATGTATGTATGTATGTATATATATATATATATGTATGTATGTATATATATATATATATATGTATGTATATATATATATATATATATGTATATATATATGTATATATATGTATGTATATATATATGTATGTACGTATGTATATATATATATATATATTTATATGTATGTATGTATGTATCTATGTATGCATATATATATATATATATATATATATATATATATATATATATAAACACATAGTGGTCCGAAAGTTTTGTCACTCCTTACCAAAATGTAATAAGAAAAATAAAGTGACAAGTAATACAGCAATACAAATTACATGTATCGGATTCAGTTTATTCACTTTCATTGACGCTGTTACACATCGAGAAGGTCTGTATGAAAACCATCATTTTTGTAATAGCCATCTTAAATAAAAAGAATTATATTATGTAGGGGTGACAAAATTTTCGGACCACACAGCATATATATGTTTATGCCGAAATTTTCAGATATATTTTCAGATTTCTTATTTTGTTAACCCCCTATCGACAATGTCGACAATAAATTTAGTAACATTTTATATTTAGTGACTGGCAAGTAAGAGTTAATCTGTCTTTAAGTTCTAATGCCACATCTGTATTCGCCGTCCATTATTTTAGCATTGAATTAGAAATAAAGAAAAGACAAAATTTATTTAGAGCTGCAAGGAACAGGAAATTGTGGAGAGCCATGATCGCCAACGTCCTGAAGGAACACTGCACATAAAGAAGTAGAAAGGCAAAGATATTAGGTTGGTGCAAAAATAATGACGTAATAATGTCGTTTTTTGACGTTAAAAAATACGTTAAAAAACGACATTAATACGTCATTATTTTTGCACCAACCTAATATTTTGTCAAAATGTCTGGTGATTGAAAAAAAATCACAGCGAAAGTGAATTCATGCCTTTTTCAAGGTTACTAATGCGAAAAGAACCCGAGTAACCTCAGTCAAAATTTAAAATGTTCACAGATATTTCTTGTGCTAATAAATATTACTCCATCTTCTTACTTTGAAATTTTTTTGACTAGAATTTTTTTCATTCAATTTCTCAAACCAATCGATGATAGTTGAATAAGCTGATTTGTTTGAAAAATATTTTGACAAGACCCTGCATCTTAGTTTAATAATTTCTTTAATTTAATAGGACTACATGGTAAACAATATTTTTTAAGAAAAATTCCTTTTTTGCTTTTTAACGGCGAAGAATAAATTATTACGATTTCTTACTCTTGAGCATGCAACATAAAACTGGCCATGCATAAATATTTCTTTCTGGAGCCAAATTCCAACTTTTTGAAGCCTTTGCCTTTGTTATTTGTTTAAAGTTCTCGCAAACACAGGGCGAACTGGAAACTGGATTCTTGTATATAAAAACTTAAAGAAAAAATATGCAAAAAACAATATTGCATTTTTATTAAATAAGTATTTGATATTTTAATCATTAGATGTTTTTTCAAATAATTGGTGTATATTGCATGTTAAATAATAAAACTTTAATTTTTCCAAAAAATTTAATGAAAATTTATTGTACTAAGCTACGCGTCGTAGGAAAACTAACTATGCTTTGTTGCCACTTATTTGCACTTATCCAAAAATTTAGAGGGTATGACGGACGAACGGACAGACGGACTAGCGGAAGTCCCAAAATTTTATATATAAAAGATAGATTTTCACACAGAATTCATGTGAAAATAAGTAGTATTTTTTTATAACCTTGAAGAAAGTCTTGAAATGAATGACCGTTTTAGAGAATGGAAAGAGTTGAAACTTACACGATATCAGTTCAGAGGAGAATATTCTTAAAGACATTGACTATCATCAACAATTTAACCGTTAATTGGTGATTCCCAAGTGGGGCGCATGCCCCATTGGTGGAGCATGTTGGTATGCGTAGGATGTGTACCCTTCAGCTTACTATACCAACAGAATAAAGGGGCCATTCCAGAATGAGTTATTAACAGTGAATTGTTTTCTAGTGAGCTCAAATTTCATTTTGCATTATTATTTCATGGTTAAAATGATCAAAGTATATTACAGAATAAACTTTCATTCAAATATTTTATATTTCTGCCTTTCAGTTCTCTATTATATGTTTTAAAACTATATATATTTAACTGTCTTTTTGTTTTTTTTAATTTTTCTCTTTCATGGACGCCATGATCATTGGAAGCTTGTTTAGAGAAAAAGTTAATAGCCTTTTAAGCTTCCTTCACATAAATTTCAGTAAAATTTTAAATATGTAAGAATTAAATATTACAGAGGTGGGAGGCACCAGAATTTTAGAAATACCAAAGTGGGGCATGGCCCAAAATCGGTTGGGAACCACTGGTCTAAACAGTCTTCTCCCATGAACTGAATTAGGAATTGCAAAAAAAAAATGGGGTAAATTTATACGTGTGTATATTTACGGATAAATGACTGAGGTAGTTTGTGCTTTTTTTTTTTTTGCTTTTTTTTTTCATTAATGTCTGCGATTTTGTCCCAGATAACGATACTGATTATATCATTTTATGAACAATTTTAATAGTAAAGATTATATATATATATATATATATATATATATATATATATATATACAATGTAAAAAATGCCATAAAATTTGAAATGCGACATTGTTAACTAATGTATCTTTTGCCGTTTCATTTCCTTTCAAAAATTTGAATTCTGTCATTCAATATAATTTCATTGGGTTAATTCATATCAACATCGTCTCATGTTATTTTCATAACTCTCCTCTTCCTTTGTATCTGTGTAATTTTAAATATACTCTTCACTTTCTTTTGCCTTTCTTTTTTGTCTATAATTTTGGTAGTAGGGCTTATTTCTTATGCTTTCTTTTTTCTTTCATTTCTTTCCTTTTTCTTTTGTTGATTTCTTATTTTCTTTCCCTTTTTCTTTTTAAAAATCCTTTTTTACGTTGCATGGAAAGGAAAACAGAAAATGAAGTGGTGTTTCATAAGTTGCCATTTAAAATGAGATCGTTTAGTACCATCATTGTTAATTACCTGAAGAGACGTTTTATTTAAACGTCGAAACATAATGTACCATTTTGTAGTAGTTACTTACAGATTCTAATGTAACAGTACATAATATATATATATATATATATATATATATATATATTAGTAAAATTTTATTAACAATTTTAATCATTAAGTCTTTACTGATGATAACATAATTAGTTATAGTTATAATTTATTGGTGATATTTAATTGACAAGAAGGCTAAATGAACTCAGTAATGGATAGCGTCTAAGATTGAGGAATCGGAGAGCCGAGTTCGAATTCCAGTCGAATACATTACATTTACTTACGTGCTAATAACCTTAGGAAACGTATGAATCCTCTTCTTCTCCCCCGCCCCCAGCTATGGGTAAATAGCAAGTCAGACTGGGTTCTATAGCCCTGGATAGCAACTGGTCTACCGCAGAAAGAAATGGTAACCTACTGCGGGGAAAAATCTACCTAATCAATTATGTATCGAAAGATACATGATCGCTTAAGCATGTCTCATGCATGGTACATAACTGACTGACTGAGGCTTATTAGCGTAAAGTTGAAACATTCGGTCTTTTCCTTCAAATCAATGGCTGATGATTCAGTCATTGTACTATGAGCACATCACATTCTTAAATGTGTGTTGTTTCGTCCATACACAACACAAAATATCTTCTCCTTGACGTGACAATAACAAAAGGACTAAAAGATAAAAAAAAGGCTACTTCGATATTAGTGATTTGTATTCAGAAGGTGAGTACTAAGGCCTTCTGCTAATTTCTTTACACTAAGAAATCGCTCACTATTCTGGAGATTATTTACAAGTGACCACAGACATTGTGCTTTAAGAGATCCAGCATAGAAAGGAAGCCGTGTAACGTGAGGGCTAAAGTTATTAATGGATTTTCATTCGGCCATCTGGTAGCTACCAAGCCTATCTTTAGTGGTTAGACCATTAGCTGAGTACGAGTCAATACCGGATAAAATAATCCATGTGATGAGATTGTTAAAATTCGGTTACGATAGAGTAGCAGGTGTGTCTGGCACATTCCTGTTATTTATTTCTATTAAATGCTCTATAACCATGGCCTTATGCCAGCCTGAACTTTGTAAATATTTGGGGATCATCTCTAAATTCAAGCTAGCAAACTTCTCTTGTTGGCATAGAAAAGTGATTGATCCCCAAATTACATTAATCTTTGTAGCTCTATCTATGCTTGTTGTACGCAGTGTTTAACTCCACAATATTTTTTTGTTATTACCTTTACTCAAATTTAACTAAACATTAAACAACACCATTATCGATGCCAGTGTCATTTTAGCAGATCTAAAAATAAACAAGATAAAAAATAATCAAAAAGAGTTAATAAATACGTTATTTTATAATGCATTAAAAATTCGACTGATTCAAATTCTTGTGAAAAATTATGCAACTACGTGGCAACATCCGATTTCGTCTCCCATTAAGAGCGATTTCAACACCTGAACTCAGCTAAATCTGGCACATTTCTTGAGTATCTACTGAGAGTAAGCTAGTCACAACGACTATATTAGAAAGTACACATTTCCAGAGGATACCGTTGTTCGTAGCCATGATACATATGATCATCCCAAATTCATGGAAGCCCTATGTCAGTTATGAGTGACTAATTCTGTACTAAGGATACAACCACGACGTTCTTGATATTGTTAGCACACCGCTTCGGTCCACTTATTTTCACTCTTCATCAATATATAATCGATAATATAATAATAAAAAAAATAAAACGATTAAATAGAATAATCCAATATCTGTCTATATCTCTGAGATATGATTATTTACACTGTTTACATTATTCGGACTGTTATCCTCATCTTCATTGCCACATTCACAAACATTTCGGCTGTTGTACGCTCCGGCCTTCTTCAGGTGATTGGAATTTCGAACAGAACCCTTTATTTCGTCCGCTGGGGTAGATTGTTCTAGTTCCACGTGCCATGCCTCTTCCGGATGTCTCAGTCTTCAAGGACATGTCCTAGTGGATAAAGGCGCTTGGTTAGATCCAGTGACTAGACCCAAAGGATTGTGAGTTTAATACCAGGCTAGAGCAGTGGCGTATCCCCTCGTCTCAAAAAACATGGAAAGTTGAGTTAAAGAGAAGTAACTGAGACATCCGGAAGAGGCATGGCACGTGGAACTAGAACAATCTACCCCGGCGGATGAAATATGACAGTGAAGATGAGGATAAGAGTCCGAATAATGTAAATAGACAAATCCATTTGGCATATTAAAGACTTTTTTTTTCTCTCGTTATTTTCTGAAGAGATCGGGCATTCTTCCTTCTGTTGGACTGGTTGTTTTTTTGTTTTTTTATGTCAATATGTATTGGATTATTTAACGTCAAATTTTGTATAGTGCACACAGTTAGGATAGAACTCAATACTCTCTAGTAAGTGATCAACCAGAATAAAACGCTAACACTTTACGCCACGCTGAGCAGTGATCTTTATCGTGTCGCCACATCGTTTCAGTCTACGTCATTGTATAATTCTTAATAAAATTATAAATAATAAAACTAAAATAATCCGTTTTGAAACAGGATTATAGATAGAATAATGGAAGGCAAATTCACAAAGATTTCCCCTTGGGTTTCTAGACACATTATAGTTTACAGCTAACATTTTTTAATCTAGGATTTCTGATTTTTTTCTATGCGTCGTAAAATCGTGGTTCTCCACAGCTTCCTGTTTTTTATAGATTTGTGTAAAGGTTGTTTTTTTGCCTGTCTTCTTAGTCCATGTTCTGCCTACCATTTACACAAGCTCGTGAGGTTAGTCGTTGTTTTCCACTGTTTTTTTAGCTTCAATATATTGTGTGTTTCAAATTCCCCAAGTCTTCTTTCCTCATAATGTGCTATAAAAAATGTCATTTGTATCTTTCTAAGTAAGTATGTTCCCTAAAACTTCGTCGTTGCTCACATGCTTTATCAGTGGTATTCTCAGCATCCTTCTGTAGATGCTAATATATGTTGCTTCAAGTCCCTTCATCGTCTGTGAAGACATTGTCCAGCATCCACTGTTATATAGGAGGACTGATATTACATAAGTGTTCAGTACTCTTTTCTTTGTTTCTAACGAAATTTTCATGTTTCTTAATACTTTGCTGAGGTTTTGGAAGGCATTTTCCTGTATCACAATGCGACTTCGGATTTCGCTGTGGTATTTTCCGTCCTCTGTTAAAACATTTCCCAGATATTTAAATTATTGTATTTGCTTGATTTTGGTATTTCCTACTTGTAATTTTCATGTTAGGCTGTTTCTTTTGCTGACCACCATACATTCAGTCTTCTTACAATTGATGTCTCGTCTTTTCTTCCCGATTTCCTTTATTGCCTTCACTAGAAGTTTTCTTCTTGTGTCAGCTCGAACAAGTTTTATTTTATTTAAAATTGTAATATATTCAATAGGCCATGATTGTAGACGTAGTCGTAATCGACCAAATAATCAGATCAAATGATTTATGTGCGTATATAATTATGTGGCTTTTATCATAAAACTATTTAAAATGCAACCAGCTAGACCGTTGCTTCAAAACTTAATGATTTACGTGTTGTGTGATTAAGTGCCAAAAATCTTTACAATAGGAAACACGTATATAACTGAAAAGACAAACATAGATAAGTAGAAATGATTATAGTTATTTGTATTATTAAACCTCGACAACAAATAAGTTAAATAATGGATTACTTATTGCCGAAAATTGAATTGACTTAATCTTTTTGTGGGCGCAGCCAATACTATCAGATTATACGGCCGTGAATATGTTTAGGGAAAGAATTCAGAAGCTTCGCTAGACAAGTGGGAAAAATTGATTGCTCTGAATAGAGCTTTTTGAAAAAAATATATATTTGAAGCGCCGACCGTTCTTTTCTTTTTTTTCATGTCAGAACTATCAGGTTCCTTGTTTCTTTTGATTTTTAGTGACTGGCTTATCCAGAAATCAAAGAGATTAACAATAGTCAAAGAAATCAAATGCAACGACCTCAATATGAAACCTTGAAAAAAAATGTTATGACGATTAAAACTAAAAACCTTAGATAAGAAACATAAAGTATTGTACAGTATTTACATTAGTCGGACTATTGTCCTCATCTTTGTCGCCATATTTGTCACAACGTTTCGGCCGTTGTACGCTCCGGCCTTCTTCAGGTGGTTGGAATTTCGAACTGAACCCTTTATTGGCATCACTGGGATAAACTGTTCTAGATCCAGTGATGGACCCAAAGAAGGTGAGTTCAATGTCTGGTTAAGGCAGTGGAGAACTCTTCAGAGGGAAAAATTTAACAGGAGATAAATGATAACCAAGGACATCCATGGATAAACATGGCACGGAACTAGAACATTCTGGACCCCAGTCATGGAAATAAAGGGTTCAGTTCTGAAATCCATCCACCTGAAGAGTGATGGAAATAAAGGTTCAGCACAACCACCTGAAAAGGCGTTGCGTTGTGATAAATATGACGACAAAGATGAGGACAATAGTCCGATTAATGTAAATACTGTACATAATACCTCATCTCAGAAATATAGACAGATTTAAAGTATTATTTAAAATTTAGAACAGTTTATATTCTTAGCGAATTACCTTTAATCAATCTCTGAGTAATCATGTATTCAAAACATAAGTACCTTTATTCAATCTAAGAACTAATATATTCAAAACTTAAATACTTTTATTCAATTTATAAGTACCCTATATCCAATTTATAAGTACCTTATATTCAATCTAAAGGACGCACATATTCAAAGCGTAAGAACATTTATTCAATCTATAAAGGGTTATATAATCAACTTATAAGCACCTTTTATATGCACCTCTAGGTAGTGTAATGTTCTGCCAGCTTGTCTCGCTAGAACAATTACGACTGAGTAGTGAGTTCGATCCTCTCTGGGTGCCCCATAATTTCGGCCTTGTACCACATCTGAGCTACGCTTGAAAAATCACTATAAGTACCTTTTATTGTAACCTAAACAGCACAGTTAATGGTTGACCAAGAGGAAATGAAACCAACAATAAGTGGTCTGCCACAGAGATTTAGTGTTACCAAAAAAATACAATGGCTTACCTAATGTAATATAACTTTAGTCCGTTTCAGTTTTCTCCTTCTTGTGATCTCGCTCACTTCGTGTCTTCCATATTTCAAAACAGTCTACAAAGATCTCTTTCTGGATTACCATCAGCTGCTCGTTTCATTCAATTGAAATTCACCTGCGGCTTATGGAAAAATCCAGAAATCAAAAAGAGCTACACGGAACTCTACGGTATGGTGGTGATCAACCTAATGTTTGATCAACATTTCTCAGCATGAGACGTAAATAAGCAAGAGAGTCAGGCAATAGGAATCCCACGCGTAAGAAAAGCTCATTCAATGGCGTTTCACTGCTGGTTGAAAGATCTTTTGCTCCTACTCCGATCATATGTGACTATCTAAGCTGATGATACAAAGATATATGATTTCACCTCCAAAACCCTCAATGATCAGAGTTTGGCAGCTGATCTCTCCTTTCACCGAGTTCTAGCAGCTCAATGTGGGAAAAACTGACTCAAAACCCAAACTAATGACCTTCTACCATCGACGATCGGGCCTGGAACTTTCACCAATCGTGACGAACGGAGGTACACTCAGGGAAACCCAGTGCCTTGAGCGTCTAGTGGAACTCCGACATACGATTCATCGCTAAAGATGCTGAGGAAAATGGTTGGTTACTTGTATCGCTCCAGTAAGTACATGACTCTTCCTGCCATCCTCTGCGGTTACAAGAGCGAGACCAAGCCGAAAATGAACTCCGTAATGGATAGCGGCTCAGATTGAGGAATCGGAGAACCGAGTTCGGATTCCAGTCGAATCCATTACATTTACTTACGTGCTAATACCTTGGGAAACGTAAGAATCTTCTTCTCCCACCAGCTATGGGTAAATAGCAAGTCAAACCAGATTCTGTAGCCTTGAATGGCAACTGATGTACCGTAGACAAAAATGGCAACCTACTCCGGGAATAATCTGCCTAGTCAGTCATGTATCGAAAGATACATGATCGTCTAAGCATGTATCACGCTTGGCACATGGACTGAGGCTTATTAGCGTAAAATTGAAACATTCGATCTTTTCTTTCAAATCAGTGGCTGATGATTCAGTCATTGTACTATGAACACATCACATTCTTAAATGTGTGTTGTTTCGTCTATACACAAGACAAAATACTACTGTCATATACGGGTGGAAGCTACCCAGCCTTCACTTTCTACTCTCGATAAGGTTGAAAAGCGTCTCCGGAGGGGACAAATTATTTTCCATTCTGCAGCCCTTTTTTTTCACAGACGTCGCAAGCCTCTAACTGCTGTATCGCTATTTCCATGGAGAATGTTCAGATAAACAACATTCTTTTGTTGTATGTGTCCTAAACTTCACCTATGTTACGCACATTGTAGGGAATCACCTTAGATCCCATCATATATAGATAGAATTATATTTATCGAATTGCTCCTTGAATATTTTACAAGTACACTAATTTGCCTGATGTTTAGTGTAACAAAATAAGGTGTCTTGCTAAGTGATAGGGAAGAGCTTAATTTGAAACTATTTCCAAAATTCACTCAACTGAAGCCAAATGTAAAATTGGTATCGTTACAGTCGTTGAGCTAGAGTGAGAGAAATGAACAAGGAGAGAGTGAGAGAGAGTGGGACGAGTAAAGAAAGAGAGACAAAAAGATCTGAAGAAAGAAAGAGAGACAGAGAAAGAAGGAGAGAGAGAAAGACAAAAAGAGAGAGAAAGGTAAAAAGAGAGAGAAAGAGAGAGAGAGAATGCCAAAAAGAGAGAGAATGCCAAAAAGAGAGAGAAAGAGAAAGAAAAGACAGAGAGAGAAAGAGAAAACGAGAAAGAAGAGGAGAGCGGAAAAAAAAGAGAAAAAGAAAGAAAGAAAGAAAGAAAATGAGAGATAAGGAAAGAGATCCAGGAAAAGAGAGAACACAAAGAGAGACATTATTAAGAGAATTGCAAAATGAAAACCATTTTCAAATGTGCGTAATACATAACAGATGGAGAAGGTATGTCTCTTGCCATTAATACCGCGGCGATTTCAGAAAAAGTCAGCGGCAGTCGTGATCAGCTGAATGCGCCTGTCGTGTTCATTGCCTCGACACCATTTCGATTCTTCCATGAATAAAAATGCCAATGCCGGACAGAAAGAAAATCAGCCTTTCAATTATTTTCCTATTGTTCTGGTATTGGACATTTTTTTTGTTTTGTCTTTTGCTTTATTTACTTTTGTTTTCAAATTCTTTTTTTTTTTTTTTGCACCCATGATTATTAAGAAAAGAATGCATGGATTCACTGTCACACAAATGGAATTGAAAATAGACATCGTTAAAATATCAACCACCTGACCGGCGATAATTGTTGGTCAATAATTGGTTCATTTCACATCACGAGTAAAATTCTATTTAAAGGCTTTCTTTGATGTAAATTTTTAAAAAATATTTTAAAGACAACAGATATCAAAGAACGATGAACAGGAACAACAATGTTACATTGTATATATTTATTTATTTGTGTAAAAAAGTTTATATATATATATATATATATATATATATATATATATATATATGAAATAACGAGATATATCTTTATATATCAAGACCAAAATGCATGACAAAATGAAAAAATTTTCGTAACACATTTCGTCATTTAGGAATTCATTGGACTAAATTTGTTATGTTGGTGCCACTACACATGCGCACGAACAAGGGATGCTGGGAATTTCAAATTAAAATTTTGTTTTTAATCTAGCCGGTTTCATTTGGATTCTTTTTCTTTTTCTTTCCATCACTTTTGTTAGTAGATATCCCATCAAGCAACGCCGCTTTAACAACAGTTTAAAACTTAGTGTCTACTGGAAATCAACCAATAAATACGAGCTAATAAATTTCTATTCTCATTATATCAACAAAAACATTCGGTATAATCATCGGATTCTACTTAAGATCACTCAGAATTTGCAGCCCTCAATATTTACATGAAGAGGAGAAATACACTAAAAACCCTTTCAAATTTCTTCAATTCGCTAATTATTTTATATTCAATGTGAAATAAAAGGCTAATACAATATTCCCAAAGTAGAAAAAAACACCCCTACTGACAAATCCAATGATTAAAAAAATATTGTCCTACCAACTTACTCTATCACAACTACAACTGGAAAGAATCTATCTAAACTCAATATAAAATGTGTTACTACTATATGTAAGTCAAATACTTAAAAAAAAAACAATAAGCTAAAAACTGAAGAAGGAACTTCTCCATCGGTTGTAATAATTATCACAAAAATACATAAACAAAACCACGACGAATCTAAATAAAAGATTATATGAACAAAAAAGGGACATTTTACAAACCAATATATCAAAATGCATTGGTTACCCAGCGTAACGAGACTGGCCACAATTTTGACATAAAAATGCTACTCTGATCAAAGTAAAAAAAAAACTACGGCGAAAATGTCTAGAGAGTGCCTTGATCGCAAGGTCATCTACAGTAAATTTGTGGCCTGGGTCTTACAACATTTCACCATTCCTGGCAGAAATTCTGTTATCACAGCGTGGGATATCTGTTTACAATAGTGATGTAAAGAAAAAAGAATCTAAATGAAATCAGCAAGATAAAAACAAATTCAAAATTCCCAGCATTCAACGTTCGTGCTCATAACAAATTTAGTTCGATGAAGTTCTTTTTCCACTTTATCATAAATTTTCACCTATATATATATATATATATATATATATATATATATATATATATATACATTGAATATTTGTATTGTTCAAAAAAATATATATATATATATATATATATATATATTGAATATTTGTATTGTTCAAAAACACACACATATATATATATATATATATATATATATATATATATATATATATATATACATACATACATTGAATATTTGTATTGTTCAAAAATATATATATATATATATATATATATATATATATATATATATACATTGAATATTTGTATTGGGGGGGGGGGGCACAACGGCCGTAACTTTAGGGTAACAACAAAGATGAGGACAATAGTCCAAATATAAATAGTGTAAATAATGCATTCTCTCCACTTCGACATGATGTAAGTGTTACAAAGCTTACCTCGCTACATCAATTACGACTGAGTAGTGAGTTCGATCCTCACTGGATGCTCCACACATTTGTCCTTGTTCCATATCTAAGATACGCTCAGTACATGTTTTTGGGCACTTCGACGTGGTGCAATGGTTAACAAGGCTGTCTCAAGGCTTATTATGACTGAATAATGAGTTCGATCCTCTCTGGGTGCCTCATACTTTTGGCCTTGTGCCACATCTAAGCTATGCTTAGAAAATTATTCCCTCCTCTGTTTAGTCATTTCTTACTTTTCTCGTCTTCCATTTGAGTAAAAAGTATACCAAAAAATGTATACTAAAAAAATCCAGACTATATTCAGAGGAATTATTGTCAATTTCTTTGTTTTCATATTTTCATTGCTGATCAGCGTAAATATTTCCGTTTTCTCGAAGTATTAATAGCAAAAATTATTTTAAGGGATTGAGCGTGTTGCTCTAGTCAAAGATTGCACAAGGCCATGTGTATAAAATATATAAATAAAAATATTAAAATAAATAAAAAAAAATACACATTTTATGACATGACGTTTAAGTAAAATAATCATATTTTTTTTTTTAAAATGAAAAAAATTCATAGTTTTTACCGCAGTTCCGTCACCCCTGACGAACTGATTCCATATCTGGTTTTTTTTTTTTTGTTTTTTTTTTTTCGCATCTATTTTGCTGGTTGCCACACCTTCTTTACCCCTTTTTCATATCTGATTATTTTTCATAAGGATTTCGCATTGCAGTCTTTGTCATGGGGCAAACGCGGCTGCATAGTTTCAATCGTCTCTCCTGCTCCAAACCGTTAGTCTCTGCGGGGTTGCACTGCCTGTCGCGTTTTATGATGCTTAAAGGAGAAAAGATTGACTATACGACAAGAACTTACGTACTCGCAAATACAGACATGATTCATTTAGCATCGCTCGCCTGTCAGTGGAGGTAAAAAGAAAGCCAAAAACAATGATGGACTCGTGCGTTCGTTTTTTTTAACCTTTATTTTTTAATTTCTTTCTCTGCAACTTCAGTTATACTTTCTCATTTTTTTCTTCAATTCTTTGTTTTTTTTTCTTTTATTCTTTTAATTTTTTTTTCTCTCGTGTTTCTCTTTTCTTACCCATTTCTTTACTAAATTTATTTCTTACGTGTTTTTCTTTCCTTTCCTAATTTCTTTCTTGTCGTTTTTATTCTTCCTTCTTTTCCACATCCATTTTTCTCCACTTTCTTTCCTTCTCTTATCAGTTTCTTCCCCAACTTTCTACTTCTCCACTCTTTCTTTCTTTCTTTCTTTCTTTCTTTCTTTCTTTCTTTCTTTCTTTCTTTCTTTTCTTTCTTTCTTTCTTTCTTTTTCCTTTTCCTTTTTTCGTCTTCCCTTACATTCGTTATTTTCTTACTCTTCTCTTTCTTCCAGTCTCTCTCTCTATTTTCTTTATTTCTGCCTTCACACCTATTACGTAGTGTGCTGAAAAGTTCTTGACCTGACCAAGTAGCGATTTCTAAATAAATTCTGATGCTTGGCCATTTTGGTCAGTTTTAGTGAAACGTGCCAGATCGAGAATTTTTCGGCACCCACCCCTACGGTCATTTAATATCGATTCTTTATTTCGTTTCAATATATCTATTAGTACAAGTACATACGTCGAGTGGTGATACCATTCAGTTCTCTCCGAAGCCAAAAATACATGTTACAAAAGTACCACTGAAAATCTCTCTTCAACATTTTCATTTCTCTCTACAATATTAGCTATTGACCTCTGACATTTCGCTATCTATGCGCACCCCCTCCATCAATGGTTTAGAAGTAGAAATCTATAATCAATACCTGTTTTTGGTTGATTGATTTTGTTTAGCAGCATATCAAACTCTATGGGTTATTTAATACCGAAATCTAAATATTTTGAACACAATTTTATGGCTTCTACTAAATATAATTTGAATGCGATTGTATGCCTTCAACTACAGATAAGATGTATTGTTGGTCATTTTGCTATAAAAATGCATTGTTGGTGACTTTGCTATAAAATGTATTGTTGGTCTTTTATGTTGGTTGTTTGGTAGTATTTTAAATGGATTTGAGTGAAACGCTACAATTTGTTAGTATGTGCCTATTGTTGGTAATTTTACTAAAAATATGTATTGTTGGTAATTTTTTATATAAAAAATATATTGCTGGCATTTTTACTATAAAAATGTATATTTATTCTTTCATAGTGTTTTGTTTAGAGATAGTTCACTGTTTTTCTATAGCTGAGAGCCTAACAATTGGTACTGCACTGGGTCAGGGTGGACCTGGGAGCAATAGCAATTAAGAGGTGGTTCAACGCAACTGAAAAACCAATCAGACACCTTGCTGCCGGATGTAGTTTATCGTCATACCCAGGACGCCGGTTTTTGTTTTAAGTTTTATAATGGATACCGGATGTTACGGTGGGTATTAATAGATAAAATGACAAAGTCCGATATGCTAAACGAAAAGTGACTATTTGCTGATAGATTAAAATATTCATTTCTCGCTTTGGCATCTTGAGTCGTTTTCACATCACAACAAAAAAAGGGCACAAACGTCAAAACAAACAGCTTTACCAAAGAAATTCTTTCGAAACGACAAATTCACTTATTTTAGAACGATAGGAAAAACGAATACCTATAGTGGAGACGGTTGAACTATAGGAAAGTAGTAAAAATAAAGTGAGAAGAAAGGGCCAATCATCAATAGTGAGAAGACAGAATGTGCAGTTCTCAGCAAAACTAAACCCTCCAACATACGGATTACGAATTAAAGACAGCAAAATCATGTAAGTACAAGATTTTAAATATCTAGGAGGTGTTTTAACAGAGGACAGAAAATATGGCACAGAATTCCGAAATCGCATTGGAATAGTGAAAGATGTCTTCCAAAATCAAAGCAAAGTATCAAGAAACAGGAAATTTTAATTAGAAGTAGTTTTGTTATAAAAGCCACATAATTATATACACACATAAATCATTTAATCTGATTATTTGGTCGATTACGACCATGCCTACAACCATGGTCTATTAAATATATTACAATTTTAAATAAAATAAAACTTGTTCGATAAGAACACAAGAAGAAAACTTCTAGTGAAGGCAGTAAAGGAAATTGGGAAGAAAAGACTAGACATCAATTGTAAGATGACTGAATGTATGGTGGTCAGCAAAAGAAACAACCTAACATGAAAATTACAAGTAGGAAATACCAAAATCAAGCAAATACAATAATTTAAATATCTGGGAAATGTTTTAACAGAGGACGGAAAATACCACAGCGAAATCCGAAGTCGCATTGGGATACAGGAAAATGCCTTCCAAAACCTCAGCAAAGTATTAAGAAACATGAAAATTTCGTTAGAAACAAAGAAAAGAGTACTGAACTGTTATTCAATATCAGTCCTGGTCCTCAAAGTCTTATGTTTGGGTTTCAGAAATAGAAAAGTAAGACATTTCAATTTAATTTCCAAAGAAAAGAATACTATTTACATTATTCGGACTATTGTCCTCATCTTTGTTGCCATATTTAGTACAACGGCCTTCTTCAGGTGGTTGGAATGTCGAACTGAACCCTTTATTTTGTTCAATGGGGTAGACTCTTCTAGTACCACGTGCCATGTCTAATGGATGTCAGTTATGTTATCTCCTGTTAATTCACTTCTCCAAGTTCTCCACTGCCTTAACCAGGTATTGAACTCACAACTCTTTGGTTCCTGTCACTGGATCTAACCAACGCCTTTATAGTGTGACATTACTGGCAATGGTGTCATCAACTTTTTTTTCTTTCAGTTTTTCACCCCAAGCAAGGCAGTAGTGCCACTAGCATGCAAGGGAGTGGGAGCAAGAATAAAGAGGAGTGAAAGAGGAAAGGATGAAGAAAAAGACGAGGAATAGATCAAGGCATCTGGAGATGTCGGTTGACATTGCATTGGAATAGTTGGAGATTATAGCTATCAGGGAAGCAAGTAAGAGGAAGGGAGTTCCATAGAAGGGAAGTGTGAGACTTGAAGCTATTGGAGTAGAAGAGATGGCTACATTTAACCGTTTCGACAGTGAAAGGGTGGGACTGAAATGCCGACTTAGTGGCATGCTTGAATTCATGCAGTTTGAGAACCAGTGAAAGTAGCTCGTCGGAGCATTACTGTGAAAGTATTTGTAGAAAAGACAGAAGGAGGCACGTCCGTGAGAGAGCGACTGTAGACGAGATGCCAGATCAGGGCCAACCACATTGCATATCCGTCTCTGGATTTTGTCGAGGACCTTAATATGAACATCGGGGGCTCCAGACCATATATGACAGCAATATTCCATGCAATGGTTGATTTATAGATTTGAAGGATGGACTCGGGCGAGAAAAACTTTCTGGCGCGACACAGAGACATCTAATATCATTATGAAGAAGGTATTTTTGGGAGGTATATGTGGGAAGTATTTCTAGCGCACTCTGTAACAGTGGTTAGCACAGGTCGCTTAATGGGATTTATTTCTAATTTATTTAGTTGAAAATCCCCACCACCAAATGTTTTAGATAGAAAATATATTTCTACTCCAGAGAAAAAAAAATTATTATGAATGTTTCCTACTTCTAATTTAAAAGATATTTACATGTCTGGTCTTCCATAGTGAAAATCGCCAAAGGTTTAGAATAATGAAAACGCTATCTTCGATGAAAATTTAAACATCCAAGAAAAGCTGCATTTGATGATTGTTTATATATGTGGTTATGTATGAAAAAGTATGAGTAGACAAGTGAGAATGAAACGAAAAAAGAAAAAAAAAGAAATGTTATTTTCCTCATGTTATTAAGAAAGTCCAACGGACCGCATGTGGCTCGCGGGCCGCAGTTTGCCCATGAGTGGTACAGAGACTCACCCGCCTGATATTTCTGGTCGTAAATGAAACCTTCCGAACCACGAGTCTGTAGTATGAATCCCTGATGCAAACTCGAAAGGAATGCCACAGTTGCTGCCGTTAAAACTGCTAAGCCCAATAATGTGGACACCTTAACTACGGTAACCAGTGAGTCAGCAGCAGCAGCAGCAGCAGCAGCAGCAGCAGCAAACTAACCATTCTACAAAGTAAACGTCGGCATCTCTGTGGCGACCCGACAATGGGTGTTGTAAGCATCACACGGGGTCCATAAATACGCTGACGCTTTGGTAATTCAGGCTTGGATTTCACAGAGAAAACATATAAAAGCAAATAAATCGCACAGTCGGGTGGAGAGAAGACAACAGTCGCATATTTGAGAGTGAGAAAAAATAATAAATATTGTAAGTAACACAGAGAGGGAACAGGAATGCAAGCGAGAAAGAGAGAGAGGAGAAGGCCGAGAGAGAATTAAATACAAAATGTGAAAGAGTGGAAGAACAGAGGAGAGAGGAATAGAATGAGGAAATAAGAAACGGGTGTAAGAGAGAAGGAGAGAGGAATAGAATGAGGAAATAAGAAACGGGTGTAAGAGAGGAGGAGAGAGGAATAGAATGAGGAAATAAGAAACGGGTGTAAGAGAGGAGGAGAGAGGAATAGAATGAGGAAATAAGAAACGGGTGTAAGAGAGGAGGAGAGATGAGAAAACAAGAACGTAGAAGTCAGTAAATAAAAAGATGGGTTAAAAGAAATACTGAAAGTGCAAATAAAAGAAAATGAGAGAGAAAGAGGGGGGATTTACAGAAGATCTAGCAGGGGACAGAAGAGCGGACAGTGAGCCAACAGAGACAGACAAAGAGCGAAAGGACAGACAGATAGGACAGAAGAGCGGAGAGCGAGTCAAAGGGGGACAAAAGAGCCAACAGAGAAAGACAAACGGAGGAGGCAAGAGAACTAACAGAGAGAGAGAGAGACAGATAGACGGGAGGGGGGCAGAAGAGCGGAGAACGAGACAAAGGGGACAAAAGAGCCAACAGAGAGAAACAAAGGGAGGGGACAACAAAGAGAGACAAAGGGACAAAAGAGCCAACACAGAGAGGGTGACGGGGAGGCAAGAGAGCTAAGGGAGAGAGAAAGAGACAGACAGACGAAGGGGAGAGAAGAACGGAGAGCGAGACAAAGGGGACAGAAAGAACCAACAGATAGAGACAAAGGGAGGAAACAACAGAGCCAACAGAGAGCGACAAAGGGAAGGTACAAAAGATCGAAAAGACAGACGGATGGGACAGAAGAGCGGAGAGAGAACGAGTGTGATGTAGTGGGGAAAAGAGCTAAAAGAGAGAAGGTGTATAAAAAACAGAAGGGTGAACAAAGATAAGTGGCGTATGGGACAGAAGAGCGTACAAAGAGAGAGAGAGCGAGAGAGAGAGAGAGAGATGAAAGGGAAAGAAGAGCGAACTGTGAGAATGTGGCGTAAGGGACAGAAGAGCGAAAATAGAAACGGAAAGGACAGAAGAGCGAAAAGAGAGAGAGAGAGAAAGAGAGAAACAGATGAAAGGGAAAGAAGAGCGAACTGTGAGAATGTGGCGTAAGGGACAGAAGAGCGAAAATAGAAACGGAAAGGACAGAAGAGCGAAAAGAGAGAGAGAGAGAGAGAAACAGATGAAAGGGAAAGAAGAGCGAACTGTGAGAATGTGGCGTAAGGGACAGAAGAGCGAAAATAGAAACGGAAAGGACAGAAGAGCGAACAGAGAGAGAGAGAGAGAGAAAGTGTGTGTGGTGGTGTAGGGGAAAATAGCGAACAGAGAGAAATTGGTGTAAGGGACAGAAGAGCGAAGAGAGAGAAAGGGTGGCGGAGGGGACAGAAGAACGAACAGAGAGAGAGAGAGAGAGAGGGGCAGAGGTGACAGAAGAGTGAACACAGAGAGAAAGTGAGAGAGACGGAAGCAACAAAAGAGTGACTGAATATAGAAGTAGGAGACAGAGATCCCTCAAAGCTCAAAAGGTGACAGAATTTTCGAACATCTTTTTCCGCCAGTTTTCTATTTCCCTTTTTTCGCCATCCCTCTGATTCTATCCCCTGAAATATCACCTGCCGCCTGAGAGTTCTTCTAACTTCAAGTGAAATATATCTTCCCAACTCGCTGTCCTCTGATTCAATAATCACTTTCACCTTTCGACTCAGATTGTTTGCTCTTATTAAATAAATAAGAAAGAATAGGGTGGGAAAATGTCCACTTTTCTAAAATATAACTCTTCAAGACTCATTCATGCTTGCCTTTAATGTAAGGAGGAACCCTTGTGTTCATCATCTCAAGTATTTACAGCAGTTACTGGTCTCATTAGCTTTCGAGACTTTTGAATTGATGATCATAAATTTTGAACATGAAACTACTTTGTTGATTTATCCTCAAAGTCCTTACAAGGATATATCTCTATCTATAAAAGCGGGATGTGTGTATGTGTGTATGTGTGTGTGTGTGTGTGTGTGTGTGTGTGTGTAACGAATGCACGGCCGCAATTTTCGACGGATTTGCACCAAAATTTACATGCATATTCTCCAAGTTAGTGGGAAGGCCAACACCGACGTTGCATTTCCCAACTCCCATCGATAGTGGAAATAATCGATTTTTTCATGCTTCTACGGCAGTTTTCATGTAGTTTGCGGCCATTTTCTACTGGCCAGATTGAGAGCCAATAGCTGGCTGCCACAAATAGGCAGGGAGATTCTATTGGCCAGCGTGAGAGCCAAAAGCTGACTGACACGAATGTTAACTAGCATGCTAGCATGCAAAAAAAAAAAAAAAAAAACGATAGCTGCGTTCGTCACAAGTAGGAAAAATTTAAATCTGCATGGCACTTTACTCCAATTGGCTCATTCGCTTGCTTAAACTCAACGTTGATTTTGATTCCGCAGAACTGGGTTGATTGTGAAAAAGTATTTGTTGTTAACATTCTTTTTTTCATTCGGTTTTTCCAGTTACGAGTCCTTTTTTAAAGCTGATCGTTTTGTATTCATTTTGTTTAGTTCTTTTTTCCTAACAGATTTAATGTTTAGTATAGAGCTTGGAAAAATTCGCAGTGTGAGATAGGCAAGAAGTAAGGCATGTAGCAACATCAGCACGGAAAAGGGCACTCCTTTAAAGGCAAGGAAGGGCAAAAATATTTTAAGTCAAGTGATAGCGATTGCTGTATGAGTCGTACGATTTTTGAATCAAGCACGGGCAACGCCGGGCCATGTTGCTAGTATATATATATATATATATATATATATATATATATAGAGAGAGAGAGAGAGAGAGAATTGTGTATTTGTGTAGCAATCTCTCTTTTATACAAGTTTCATTAAAAACGATTGACAAGGTACTGCGAAAAAGAAGGAAAATAACCTCAGTACTTTGTCAGTTGTTTTTAATGAGACTTGTGGAATTCCAGTCGAATCCATTACATTTACTTACGTGCTAATACTCTTTTGAAAGGTATGGCTCTTTTTCTACTCACCCCAGCTATAGGTATATTTTATCCCTTGTTTCCTGTTTAGGATTAGGTTTCCAGTTCCTTCTAAAATCTACTTCAACTTTCTTTTCGCTTGATTTCTGACATTTTATTCGTTAATTAAATCTTGATCTCTTCAAGTCTATAATTATCTGTCTATCTTTCCTGCTATCTTGCCCTTTCTTACGCACATACAACACCACATAGTAACCCTCTACCTTGAGTGTCCCTTAGGCCTTGTATTGGGTGAACATTAATAAAGAAAAAAAATCAAAATCACCAAGCTTTCTTTTTTAATAATGTTTCTCAGAAATTTGAACTGTTTTCGTTACTCGAAGTTAATTGCAACCATAAAATATTACTTTTAAAATTATCTAATTCTCTTTTTTATTTTTAAATTCTTTTTTTTTTTTTTATTTCATTTTTTTTTTTTTTTTTACAAAGCTACTTCGGTTCACTTAATACATTTTTTTTTCTCGGAAAGAGAAATTTTCCAATTAATTTATTCCATGTTCCAGAGAATCAACCCAAGTTGTCATCTTAAATGTCTTGTTAATGAAACAAGAAAGGCTTTATGATGCGTCAGTTGTTGTTTAAACCGAAGATCGCGTTTGGGCAAAATATCGGAGAAAAACAAAACAAAACGAATTCTGTTAAGATGTTGATATAATTATTCTAAGGTCAACCTCACGTGGTCTCGGGTCGCTTTTGGGTATACTTACCGATCGGTTCTCTTATCATTGATGTCAATTTTAAGAAGACTTATGAATTAGTCTTTCTTTTATAGAGCAACCGTGACCTTTAAGACCGGAAAGGTCAGGTATTTTGTAGCTGGAGTATGTTTACAAATCGCAAATTCCCCTCACTTGCCGGCTTCTTTGGGCTGAACCTCCTCGCTGCCTTGCAAGAACTGACATTTGGCGTTGATGTTTAACTGGGATATTGCAGTTAAGTTTGTAACGATGGTGGGAGAGCGTAGAGTGAAGCGTGCGACCCTTGGTCTCAGGAGTTGAATTTACATTTGATAGAGTTAGAGGCTTCCTAATCTTATAGAAACAAAAGAGAACCAGCTGTGGTGCTGAACAGTAAGGGTGGGGATCTCAGTGTTCTGTCCAATAAGAAACACCGACATGTTAGATTTAAGGTTCCGGGTCTTGGGAAGGGTGTATATTTCATTTGCATTTCCCAGATGCGCGCAGATGCCGGTTTTTAGTAGGTGTTGCGAGATTTGCTTACTGAAGAGGAGACAAGAGAATGGTAGGAGAGAAATGGAAGAGACGCAAAGGTCTCTGTTATTGGTGGGCTTGTCAGGAAGGGAAAGAAAAAAAGAGATTGACCTCCGGTATCTACGCTCTTATACAAAGATTAAATTACTTATATAGACCGGCGTGTCCGCACTTATGCTCAAACCAATCAAAATAACTTTTTTTTTTTTTTTGCAATGATGTTCATTCTGTAAAATGCCCAAGAGCCACTCAAGTTAGAGGGGTACAGTTTAAGAAGCATAGTTTATGGAAATATGTGGTGAAAATACCAGTTAACTCTAAACTTGAACAGATCCTCTTGAGAGTCGGTTTTACAGAGCAGCGGTTCGTGAGAAGAAGCTGCCCGTATAGAAATTACATCTCACCGATGGAATACGAAAGGAATGTGGTTCGATTGGCGTGGCAGGGCGGCTCTTGGCCGTGAAGGTTAGAACTGGTGGGACTAAGAAATGCAGTTCATCTGAGCACTTTCCACAGAAATAGCGATAGAGCAGAGAGTGGCTTGCGACGTTTCCTTCCTTCGAAGAGGGTTGCAAGGCGGAAAATAATTCATCACTCACGAGAACGTGATGCACGGGTAAACTAACGTTTAACCCGCTAAAACGGTAGAAGATTGCGCAGCATTGAATGATCGGAATAGAATTGTAGATTATCTCTATTTCAATTAATTCGATTACGCTTAACATCATATTTATCAGGGTAGACACTGTAGCAAAAATACATTTTTTACAGCTTATCAACCCTTTTGCAGGTTATTTAAAGTCAGAGCTTATTTTTGTATTGTAAATCTATTTTTTGCAGATATAATACGGATTTACAGATGCAAGTCCTACTGATTAACCATATCTGGACGGAAGAGGTGGATTCATGACTTCCCCGCGTAAGTGAATATAACAAACCCAACGGGAATTAAAACTCGGCTCTCCGATTTCTAATACCGAGCCGTTATCCATTACACCACCCGCACACCTAAGCTTACAACACCTGCTATTTCCAAACAGTCACTCATCTAGATACTGACTAGACTCGACGTTGCTTCGGCAGTACGAGGTATGACGATAAACTACATTCTGTATCACTGCCTTTGATTAAAAGATTGGAGCTTTTGAGCAGGGTGGAACCACTTCTTAACTGGTATTATTTTCAGGTCAATGCTGACCCGGGGGTGGTACCACTTGTTAGGGCCCCAGCTATGGGTAAATAGTGAACCCCGTAAACAAAGCACTACGAAAGTATCAAAATACATTTTTATAGTAAAAATATCGGCAATAATGTTTAGATAAAAAAAATTACTAACAATATATTTCATCTACAGTTTAAGCCATAAAATTGTGCGCAAAATGTTTAGATTTCGTCATTAAATAACCCACAGATGTGTTGATAGGCCGCTAAAAATCAACCAAACAAACAAAGCTTAATTTCGATGTTCGTACGTGAACAGATGTTACACGTGATATGGCCATAAGCCAGTCCTATCGAGAATAGTGACGCTGGTAGGAGTGACGGTTCAAATAAATGATACGTCCGGAATTTTTATATAAGTTTATATAAATGCCAAACAAATTAATCGTGTCCTGCCAAATAAGCAAGGCGACAGTGGGGGAGAATCGAATTAAATATTTTAATCCTTTTTGCGCTTTTATTAACTAGACAACACTATTGGAAATATTTTAATTCATAGAAAAATTTAAAATTTATAACAAAAGAACAATGTGGCACATGACTGACACTTATTGGACAGAAAAGTTGTTGATCATTATCGTATAATTAACTTAGATAGTCACATTTATTGACCCAGACTTTTGTTATTTTTCCTTTTACTATAGTATCACATGTGTGGCAGAATGAAAACAAAGAGCGAAACTCTGCTTAAAAATACAAAGACCAGAAAGTTGTGGAGAACCATGTCTCTAAGGGACATGACATTTAATAGAAAAATCACATGTATAATTTTTTTTCCACAATACAATCAACAACAGACTACATCAACCTCTGAAAATTAACAAATAATAATAATAATAATCCAATTTTTTTTAGTTTTTTTTTTTAATATTTTTCATTTCATTTATTCATCGTAGAATATTTTCAAGTTTATGATAAAAATCCATTTTCATCAACCCAATTAAAAATTTGATATTTTTATGATAAATTTATAGTTCCTATGTTTTACATTTCTAGAAAGATAAAAACGAGAAAATGATCGCTTAAAAAGTAAAAATGTTTTAAGATTTCAACACATAAATTTTTTCCTGAAAACTGAGATACTATTTTTAAAACAATTTTTTAAGACGATCCCGTTTGTGTTGTGTTGGAATTTTTGTAAGACTTTTTTTTTTTTTTTTTTCAGCGTCGGCAATTAATCTTTATGGAAATGTAAAAATTTGCGACTTAAACATTCTTTTACGAGAAAAATTTAGTCATGAAAATATTGGTGGTTATTACAAAAAGAATAACATTTGCTCAGATTTTGAGAAAAAAAAAACCTATTCATTATAAAAGTAAATAATTAATATGTACTGATATTTTCATTTAAATTGGATAATTCCATGATTTTTGCTAAATTTAAAAAGAAAAACGCTATCCTTCTGACCCAATTTTCCTTCGAGAGTTTCTGGATCCTATGCTGAGAAACTTTGAAATCGACATGTAGTAGTGAGGGGGAGCGTATCAATGTTTCGTTGTGTGGTGGGGAGAGCCTAGTCCCGGCCCCGTATGACGTCTTTCCACTCAAATGTTTAAATATGCGACTGGTTATTTACACTATTTGCATGCAGATTATTGTTCTCGTCTTACTTTATCACGACGTTTCAGTCCTCCGGCCTTCATCAGGTGTATGTTGATCCGAGTATACCACGGGAACAATAGCCTAGTGGATTAAAGCGTTGATTCGTGAATTTTGTGGCATAGTAATTGTGAGTTCAACCCTCGGACCGGACAGTGTTTACTTGAACAAATTTGAAACAGGGAGAGCAGTACTAAAAATAAGAACTAGAAGAAATACCCATTGACGTGAACGAGAACTGTCTACCACCGTATATTAAATAAAGTGTTCTGTTCGGAATTTCCATGTTTGTTTGGAAATTATTTTACTACAGAGACATTTCATTTATTTATTAAACAAATATATTAAAATTTTATATCAACTTAAATAATATATTAAGCTGGAACAAAATTTCGTAGTGTTTTTTCACATTCCATTACAAAAGGCGATTTTGTTTCAGACATTACTGAAATGTATTACATATGTCTTAAAAGTGGCATTTAAACACGGCTCTCTCTGATTCGTGCGTGGAGTGTGATGGTATTTTTTAACATTATAAATATGATGCATTTACAGTATTTACATTGTTTCACATTGTATTTACACTGTTGTCCTTTGTTATCATATTCACAACGTACTCCCGCCTTCTTCAGATGATTGGAATTTCGAACCAAAACCTTTCTTTCGTCCACCGGAATAGATTGTTCTAGTTCCACGTACTGTGCCTCTTCCAGATATCTCAGTTTCAGTTATTTCCCTTTTGTAACTCAAATCTCCAAGTTTTTTTTTCACCTCTACTGTGGCCAGGTATTGAACTCACAACTCTTCGACCAACGCTTTTATCCACTGGGCCATCATCCGCAGAAGGCCGGAGCGTACAACGGCTGAAACACAGTGAATATGACAACAAAGATGAAGACAACAGTCCGAACGATGTAAATAGTTACACAGAAATATAAACAAACCCTGATGAAGCCCGGAGCTTGCAACGGCCGAAACATCGTGAATAGGACAATAAAGCTAAAGGACAAAAATCCGAACAATGTAAATAGTTGCAATACCTCATCACAGAAATATAGAGAGACCCTGAAGAAGGCTGGAGCTTACAACGACCGAAAAGTCGTAGATATGAAAATAAGGATGAGGACAATAGTCTGAACACTGTAAGTAGTTACACTACCTTATTTCAGAAATATTAACAAATGCGATACATTTTCGTCATTTGATATTCTCGTATTTCAGGAAAGTAAAAGTAAAAAAAAAAAACCCGTTAAGCAGAAAAAAATAAGCGCCGTTTATAGAGATGGTGCCATAGCTGATAGTATCGTGGAAATGTTCATCTGAAAGACGGAAAACAAATTGAAACAGCGATTAAAAATGACCCAAGTCACACGAAACGGCAGATCACAATCATATTGAACATATCCAGGGCTAGTGCGTACTACCTCCGAACTCTCCAACCGGGGCGAAGAAGGGTCAAGCCTGATTGGAGACCTGGGCAGTGCTTTGTGACACTTGCTGTCTGAATACTATCTATCGAGACCCTTGCAGCAGCCCTGCACATATGACCGTTGTAAATCATATGAAAAAACTTAGATATGAGAATTGTTAAGATGTTTGTTTGCCTGATGGTTTTATAGAACGCTTTTAAATCGGCCATTCTCTGTTCAACTACCACCCCAATAAAAAATGCCCCACTTTCTTTTTAAACAATGATCCCAAGCGATGAAATATGGATTGTCTACAACGATATCAAGCGAAAAAGATCCTGGAGAAAATGATGTGAGCCACCATACTAATCTGAGCTTTAAGCCTTGTGCTTTCGTACGACCACCTATTTTGACGTATACAAAATTATCTTAATGTAGGTATCTTCAATGAATATCTTGTACCATGACGAAAAATATTAATTACATATTTAATGATGATTTTTTCTTTAAAATTTAAAGTGTTTTTGTTTATTTTAAACATGAGAACCCAAATATGCGACTTGCAAAGGAAAAACAATACTTCTAATTACTTAATTAATTAATTAAGTTTGAATTAAATGGTTACGAAGTTCAAATTTTCTTTCGAATCGCCAAAAATCACAATGGCCGTTATCTGACTGACAGAAATTCGATATTGTAAAAAATACAAATAAAAATCTATTAATAATTAAAATAATCATAACATCAAAACAGTTTTATGGGAAATATTATTTACCTAATTTGACTACAACAAAAATGCCACATTGTATTTAAAAAATTAAAAAAATATATTATTATAACATCGATGACTCGCCTCAGTCAGGCCTGACTGACAGCAACATAAATTCGAGTTGACACATCTAGACTGAATTACTTCCTTTATAAGTATGGTAGCCCGTAATAAAAAATCAACATTTTTCTTTTTGTAAACTAATTACTTTTCTGTTTTTGATTATTATTTTTTAAAATAAGCCAATCATTTCTATAAAAAATGTATTCTGGAAAACATTCAGTTGCATGAAATGCTAATTACATGGAATATAAGAATATTTCACATACAAGAGAATGTATTTGAGTTTATGGTGAAAATGATTATTATGATATCAAAAGATATGATGTTTTAGGATGTGAAAAATTTAGGAAGCAAACTATTTTATTTTCAAAATAAAGTGTTGTAGCAATCAGAAAAAAAGCAGTTTTACATAGAAGACGTGTGCAAAATCTTTCAGTTGAAACGCAGAAATGATTACCAGTCTGTGCACCCGTAGTTAAAAATAATAACCCATCAACAACCGTATAATATTTTTTGGATCTTTTCTGTGAATTCACACCTAAAATATTAAATCGCCCCAAAATAAGAAGAAATTATATTTATTAAAATTCACACCAAATTCTCCCAGAGCTTCTTCCATTGCACTCCAGTTGGGTTGACTTTTTGTGACCGCTCCAAATGTGTGCGACTCGAGTGCACTATTTCTAAGTGTGGGGTCTGCATTCGCGCTTTCCCGACAAACACGCCAAAAACAGCTTTTTTTTTTCTCCTTTTTTTAATTTAAAAAAAATTCCTTCTTAGTACCTCGAATATCATCCACACTTAGGAAATGTGAATAAATCCTTGATTTTTTAATAATTTGAGAGTTGGAGTTGTTGTGAGGCAAGCTAAACAAATTTTGATTTAAAATTTATAATTTCAAAAGAGAGGCAAAAATTTAATAAAATCACAAACAAACTTTGATTTAAAATTTATAATTTCTTGGGGTGAATTAATATTTGCAATATTACATTATTTGGGGTAAATTAACCGAAAATATCCTATTTTTTTTAAGAATAGTTCCAAATAATATTTCCTAATATAGTATACACATTTTGAAAGAACAATTAAAGGCGTTTAAAAGATATGGCATTATTAAATCACAAAAATTACAAAAACAAAAACTAATTAAAATATAGAAAATTTATTTTTTTCTCTTGAAGTCAGCAGACTTAGAAAATAAATTAAAATAATAAGGATAAAAATGTTAAAGACGTGACATATTTTAATTTTATTTTTCAAAACTTTAAGCCAAAGGCATCTGCATCGACCTTTTTTAGTTATCCGATTTTTTCATTTTTTTCAGTATTTATTTTTCAAGTGCAAATTGAAAAAAAAAAATGTAAATCTATCTCGATACACAACTGAGAATCACCAATTTAAATAAGTGGGGTGTAATCGCGCGAAAAAAAAAATCTCTAAAATTTTGAAGAGAGACTACTTTAAAAAATATATTATCTTTTACGAAAATCCTAAACGTTTTATTAAAAAGCCAATAATTCAATTAATTTTGGATGAAACCAATCTGTGTTTTTACGACTCCCAAACAGACAAGGATATTTTTTATAGTGACTGTGTTTTAATAAATAAAGTTTTGAAACGTAAATATTTTTGATTTTACTTAAAATCTAGAAATAGTAGTTATATCAGAATGTTTCCATTATTTTAGATTTCGATTAGTAAAAAAGAAAGACCATAAACTTAAGTTTTATTATAAATGTTTCATAGCTTTTTTTCTTTTACTGAGGTGTCTAACTTTCCGACATTTTACCGAGATAGCTGTTTTAATGAAGATAACTTCAATTCTCTGGAAATCTGTAAAAATCACTTTGACCAATTTATCACCGGAAAGATAGCAAGTTCTAGGAGGATGGAATCATGAAGCTGACTCGAAGATGACAAAAGGTAATGGAACAAAATAAGCATATATGTAGTTTAATAAATCTCCGTAGAGATGGCAAAGGTCAACAGTTTCTCGACTGGTCTGGATATATCCACAAAAAAAAAAAAGAGTTAGATAATTTATACATGGGATATTTTGAAAATATATACAATTGTGTTACAAGTTAAAGAAGCGGGAATTAATGGTAGAGATATTTTTTTTAGCTCAAAAAGTTTTTTAGATTTTTTTAAATTCATTATGCCAAATAGTATGAATTCAAGAAGTGACTGCGGACACTTTGGATATATTTACAAATGCTTCGCTTACTCAGCGACATATTTGGGTAGAGAGAGAAAGAGAAATGAAAAGCCAAGTAAGCAGACGGACAGAATCAGGCAGACGGATCAGGCTGAAACAAAGGCCATGGGGTAGACGGTTGGACAGATCAGACAGACATTCATACATTCAGATGGCCAGACCATTAGATAAAGTTAAGCATGTAGACAGACAAATCAAAAAACTCTCAAAGAAAAACGTTCTCATATTTAATTGTCTGTATTAGTGACGAATACATTCATAAAAAAAATTATCATTCCAATTCTTTCATGTCCTTTCTTCGCCTCACCCTCACCCGTCCAACTTACGGACGCACCCACACGCCTTCTTCTCGAAAACAAAACCTAACGTCTGAAGTGAATGTGTGAAAATGGCTTCCATCTGCAAGTCATTCAAAAGTTAGAGACCGGAAAAAATAATACAATTCAGCGAAGAGAACATAAAGACTTCCTCTCATATCGCGGATGTGCGTTTGGTGTAATAGATAGCCATTTGAAATGAGAAATCGGAGGACAGGGTTCGAATTCTGGTCGGGTTTGTTATATTCACTTGGGCGTATATAATAGTGGGAAAATTATGAATTCGTCCCCTCCTCCCAATTATGTGCTAAATAGTATGGCTTTTAACTGCGGAAATCGTTGCTATTCTCAAGAGAATTATTATACACTCGCAAGAAAAAAATATACTTACAAACAAAAAAAAATGCTTCAGTTTTAGATAATACACAAAGGGTTGATAAGCCGTAAAAAACCTCTCCCGTATCCTATTTTGATGACTAAAATCTATAATAGACTCATATCAGCCATAAAACTCAGCATCATTGCTTCCTGTCTAGGCTCCAACGCCGAACTCTGACACTGATGGGAAATATACAACATTCGGTTCAGTTTGGCACAAGGTCACTAAAATAGTGCACAGAGAAGGACCAAACGCACTACTCAATAGTTATGGCCAACTAGACTAAACTGTTTGTTTTACGGCATATCAACCTCAATGGGTTATTTAACGCCGGCAAAACAGACTAAGCTATCTCGCTAAGTCCTACACCAAAGCTCCTGGAAATATGCAACAGTTGCCCACATGTGTGGGTAGTGTATCAGTTATCAACACCGAAAAGCAAATTCCAATTCTGACGTAGAATTTACGTCACTTTAGCAATAATACCCTTGGAAAAGACATTTTTTACTTTCCCTAGCTAAGTTAAATAGTAAAGTTGTCTAAGCTCTCTAGAATTCGGATACAAGCAGTTATGGAGGACGGGTCTGAATTCAAAACGGGAAATCACTCCGAAATCTTTCACAAAAAGTCAAGGCTTACGGTCACATCACCATGTTGAAACACTTGTCTACGTACGATCACCGAAGTTAAGCAACGTCGAACCTGGTCAGTATTTAAATGGGTGAACGCTTAGGAATATTGGGTGTTGCAAGCTTGGAAGTGTAGGTGGTGTTATGGGTAATGGCTCGGAACTGTTAATTAGAGAGCCGAGTTCTAATTCCAATTGGGTTCGTTAAATTCACGCAAATACCGTTTGGAAAAGAATGAATCCACCTCTTCACCCCCAGATACGTGTTAATTAATAAGACTTGGGTCATGAAAATCATTATTATCTCCAAAAATGAAATTGCGTACAAAATATTTAGATTTCGGCATTAAATAACCCATTTAAGTGTTGATAGGCCGCTAAACAAAATCAACCAAACCAAAAAGTCAAGGCAGTTCACAGCTAATAAAAATGAATGGGAAGCTGTGGAGAAGCATGATCACATACATCAATAGTTTGGCAATTATTTCTCTTCAAAATACCCCCCTCGAGACTTCAAGGTCTGCTGTATGATCTTCTGGAAGTGCTATCAGTTACATCGTCGCACTCTCGTTAATCTCGTCCACAGTCTAAAATCACACTTTTAACATCGATTTTGGGAGGAGTTAAATTTAGACTGTAAGGGGTGAAGAGAAAAGACCTGGTTGATGGGATGTTTTTCCATAAATTCTGCATCCAAAGCAAAGAATAGACAGACAGTGTAAATGTGACGATAAAAATGTTAAAAATAACTCACAATGGCGTCTCCCTGCCGACTTAGTAACTTGGGAGATAGTGCGCGCTAACGCATGCGTAATAACTTTCCTCCATTACATGAAAGCAACCGAGTCGCAAAATATTGGTTGGCAACCGGTCCAGGACTAAGACAACTCTGAATTCAAATCCTCCAACATTGGGTTAAATAACCTTCCCAACCTGCAAATAGCCAAGTGTGACACGGCTACACTTCTGAAGACATGACCAATGAGTGAGTTGGTCACTCCAAGATGATTTTTAAAAAAAATGATGTTCACCTTGTACAAGGCGACAGAGCCACACAAGGTAGAGGGTTACAGATTAAGAGGCACAATTTATGCGAATGTGTGGGGATGATAACGGTTAACCCTAGACTTGAACAGGTTAAGACTGTAGTGATCGGGGAAGTATTGGCAGTCGGTTCTACAGAGTAGTGGTTCGTGGGGAGAAGCTATTTGACTGAAGCATATCTCATCAATGGAAGACGAAGAGAATGAAAGTGGTTCGCTACAATGTGCATAGCATGCTGGGTCTTAGCCGTGAAGATTAGAACTGATGAAACTAAGGAATGTAGTTCGTCTGAGCACTCTCCATGGAAATACAGAATGAGAAAGTCCTGAATGTGGATGATGATGATGATGATGATATTATTATTATTATTATTATTATTTTCTTTGATTTCTGGCGTTTACACATTTCTTTCCGGGTCCCGCCCAGGGACCTAAGGTTAGAAATGGCGTCATGACACTTCCCACTGACAATAAAAAAAAAAAGAATATTACATAGATAAGGCCCTTCGTAAAGTGTGGGCTGTACTTGTCAAAACAATTTTTTTGTATCTCTTTGAGGCATGGACTTCCGGGAATCCCTTGAATTAGTCTACTGGAACCTTTTCCAACCAATCCTAGGGCTCCAACTACAACAGGGATTGTTGATGTTCCCATATGCCACATTTTTGAGATTTCTCTTTTAAAGGTATTTGTATTTTGACAGCTTTTTGAATATCTTCAAAGATACATTGCAGTCAGCAGGGACTGCCATATCAATAAGGAGGCACTTTTATTATTATTATTATTATTATTATTATTATTATTATTATTATTATTATTATTATTATTACTACTACTACTACTACTACAACAACAATAATAATAATAATAAAATTGTTATACACAATTTTAAAAAAATATCTCGATCCAAATCAAAGGTTCTAACCTGTTATATTTTTACGTCTAGTTTTCCTTTTGTCTTGGTTTGTTGCTTTTATGACAATGGTTAGCTTGCATTCTAGCACTGACAAATGAACAACATAGATCATGAAATAAAATAAAATAAAATAAACATCTGACAAATTGGCAACTCGCAGTGCTAACCTGTTTAAATATTACAGCCTCTTAACAATTAGGCTACATAAGCTGAACCAGAAGACATTCAGATTGTTGTTACACGGTGCAGAATTTTCATGTATTATTTCTTATTCCTCTAATTCTGCATTCCGATATTGAGGGATATAAAAAACATGACTTTCTTTTTGCACGAAATCAACACTGATGTCAAATTTATTTATACCTGTAAATGAATAATTGACGTAATATCAATCAAACATAAGTAATTATCTTTAGATTCGTGCATTAACATATCAGAAAATTAACTATGGCAGTGGTTCTCAACCATTTCATTTTTTTTGGCTTATGAACACTTTTTAACATGCAGAGATTCCGCGACTAACGTCATAGTTCTGTTCCTACGATTCGTCGTAACGCGCTTTTCCGTGTAAGTTAGAATGGACCTACGATTTTCCACGAATAAGCACTCACGTCTCTCATCTATGCTAACGCCATAGTAAAGTAATAATTTAGGACATAACAACACATTTCTATGATATATGTTAACATAATTAGGACTACAACAGATTGGGGACATAAATATAATACGCATAATAAAAATCGAACGACAATCGGCCAATGTCCGTCACTGTTTCTCCCATTTCAGACCATTTGACAATGTCTAACTTAATTTCCATGGTGATGGCTTTCTCTTGCTTTTCTTCGAAGCACCGCCAGCAGAAGAGGTTACACTTGTGTTATGAAGGGCAATAAGTTTCCACAAACACAACACAAGCGAAAGAGAGCGAATGCACAACAACCCATTTTGGCGTAAAACCAGGAACTGACTTCCTCACTCTCGCGCTGTATGACAACGTATTCTTCCGCCGCTCCGTCTGCGTCGTATGTACGAGGCAAACGGCATAAGTCGAAACAAGATTTATGACGATTGCGTCATAACCACGAATCGTCGTACGTCGGGACTGTCGTAACCCGTGGACTTCATTCCTCTCCTCTGACGTTGCCTAACACAAATGGTAAGTTGTAGAATTCTGCTTCCTGAAACGCTCAATATTCCAATAGTTCTTAGAATGTCCCTCCTGTTCAAGAACCTCTAATCTATAGGCTTAAATAAGTGGGATTAAAAATTATTTCACAAATATTTTTACAACCACATCGAATATTTTTTAAATTGTGAAATGGCTAGACGTAACAGCAAGTTCTATGCTAACAGTTTCTTCTATCGCAGTTCTTGCTTGTGGAACTCTCTTCCGTCTTCGTTTCTTGCTTACCAGTCGACTGTGATCTTCAAAAATTTAAATACAATGTCAATTGTTATCTACTGTCTTCTTAACTCGTGTTCTTTTATTGTTCACTCTCATTCATAGTGTTTTTCCTCATATTGTCTAACACCCAGAAGGCCCTTGCGTCTTAGTGGCTTTATTGCCTTGATTGAATTGAAGATTAAAAAATTAAGGAAAAAGAATCCCCTTGAGTTGTGATGTCATGCCGGCGAAATATATCTCGTCATCTGTTGCCGTAAAATACCGCTTTCATCTACGCTTTCTATCTAGTTTGTATCCTAACACAGGTTTTAACTGAATTTTGTTATGAACTTTTGGGTGACAGAATTAATTTCAAGTCAATTTGCAGTTCACGCCCCGCTCTTAGTTTCTAGTAAAAATTTCCCGAATAGTTCCATTTAGGTGTAAATATACATCCTGAATTAAAATATAACAAAGAAATTTTGATAAAATCTACCATTTTCGAGTTATCAACAATAAAAGTTCCAACTCATTCGCGTCGCGGTGGCTGAAATTGAAATTAATACTGAACCCCGAAATTTTCAGTGTATGATATTCAGTTTATAGAGAAACGCTGGATTAAGTGCATTGACATGGAAATAGATCATACTGAAAAATAAGCATTTCTTATATCACATTTCATTATTATTGACCAACGTATAACCCGAGTCACTGCCAATAAAAAAAAAATCGAACAGTATGTGAACAAAGATTTTCTATGAACACTGACATTTTTTAAAATGTCAGGTTTTTATTTAGTTGCTATTATTTCAACGACATTTATTGGTGAAAGACATAAATATATTGATCTTGTGAAAAAAAAAAGTTGAAGTAGAATTCATTACCAAGGAGAGAAAATTGCACTATTTTTAATTCTGCATAAATTGCTAAAAATGTAGTCAATGTGTGAAGCCATATCGGTGAAAAGATAGTTATATTTCTACCAATCAACATTTCTTAACTAACGGTGTCATTGGAGAGTTAGCAAACACGTCTTATTCAGAAACAAATAATAATATAGCTGATTGTTGTTATAAAATATCTTGTAACGCAGATTTCTTTTTTTGTCTTCGGAGGGAATATGTCTTGGTGGTTAAAGAGAAATGAATATAGTCTGACAACCAAAAAAGAGACCCAATGTAAGTCAAAGTAATAGTTACTACTAGTGAATATTAAAAAGGTCAATTCAAGATACGAGTTGCGGACGTCAGGGGCATAAGACAAGGATGTGTCTTCTCCCCAGATTTATTCAACCTATACAGCAAGGCTATCCTAAGAGAGCTAAAGACTCTACCAAGATTTATTATTTGGTGATGGGGGCGGATAATCTAAACAATATGAGATATGCAAATATTACTATGTTGATGAATTACCCGAAACGAAAACTACAGGACTTCATGGACTTTCGGGAGTTTTTATAAGTGTAATAATATATATATATATATATATATATATATATATATATATATATATATATATATATGTGAAAGTGTATATAAATATAAATAAATATAAGTATGTATAATTATTTATATATTATATGCGCGGTACTTATTAGAAAGCGCTCAATATCAGAGATAGAGCTAACATATTTGGTTGGATAGATGTGAGTTTGTGACCCTGGGTTTCACGCTTGTCTGACGATCGCTAAAGCGTGAAACCCAGGGTCACAAACTCACATCTATCCAACTAAATATATATATATATATATATATATATAATTATTTTACATTTATAAAGACTTCCGAAAGTCTAAAAACAGAGTATTTACTTAAATATATTGTATCTATAAAAATAAAGCATAAACAGAAAATATATTAAATAATTGTCGGATTGTCGGAATATATATATATTCAGGTAAGATGAGAACGAATAGAGTACAATTCCAACCGTCGTAATATTTAATATTTAATATATAAATATATATATATATATATATATATATATATATATATATATATATATATATATATATATATATATATTGATGGTAAAACATAAAATGTCTGGTTAATCCACATTTTCGTGAAGTAAAATATCAAGTTGATTCTCTCATCATGCCAGTTATTAGGTTATAAACCATTGCAATAATAACAAATATTCCATTCATCCATAGATAATAGCTGAATCAACTTTTAACTTCTCAAAGAATATATTTGGTCCACAGCTGTCTAACCAAAGATTGCTTAAAATATCCACTATACTCTGAGTTCCTCGAGAGAATTCCTGCCCACTTGCGTAAGAGATTTAACCCTATGGTCAAATCTGATTAAGGATATACCAAACATTTCTGGTTTAGCAGCGGTCATATCAGCGCTGCGACCAAGATTTGAACTCTGTTTCCATTTCATACATATAGAGGTTTTTTTTTTTATTTTATTTATGTAGCTGTGAGTTAGAGAATATTGGTAGCACGTTACTACGTCTTATTCAAGAAACTACAGCTGTTACTGCCAAATTGTTTTTCTGCACACTTCAAGTATTTACTTCCTTCTCGAGAAAATGTCGGCGTTTCTGGTGCTGTGTCGTTCGGAAGAACGGTCAGTACAAACATCTTGAGTAAGTTTTGTTTTTGTTCTTACTAAATTACAGCCGAAGTGAAGTAGACGCATCATCAGTCGGGTGGATGTAAACGAGAAATATAGCTATAATTACTACAGTGTGTACTTAACAACAACTTATGAAGGAAACGAAAACGAGAAATAAATCAACTCTGTAAAATAATGTATAATGGATTATTTATTTTTGGGAGCCTCGACTTTCGTTGATTTGATTTTAATGTGAGCGCACACTTCAGTCATGTAAGCAAATGCTCAATAAACTTGCGAGCGCAAGTTTTTATGAAGGCACTTGTTTTCATGGGGACTTGAAGTGATGGAAAAAGTTCACTGGTAATTAGGTTGACTTGTTTGCAGCTGTCACTGTACGAGTAGCATTTTCTCCGTGAGCCGATAAATGTCGAAGTTTTGCCGGGTGTTTCCTGACGAGAAATAGCCAATCATTAGTTCTAAAGCAGATTTGTCAAACCTCCGGCCTATGGCCAGGTTTATTCCGACAAGCAGGTCAATTTTATCTGAAAAAATAAACCTCTGCTGCTGTGGACGTATTTATACGTCAATAGGAAACTTACATTCCTTGCTCTCTCTCCAAGTGTACCTGGTGTAACAGCAAAATAGTCCAAATCGTGTAACAGCATAATTGTCCAACCCACAATGACTTTTTAATGTAAAAACACTAAATGAATTGAGTTTTTCTATATTTTCAGATAAGACGTTTAGCCGGCTTTACACCATTTGTCGCAGGAATCACAGAAAAAAGCCTTTTGAGTTATTCAGCTAGAAAGAGAACAGGTTAAAATCGTTTTGTTTCAGCCCCACTATGTCTTTCCAATTGAGCAATAGTGATACGAAAAAGATCATTCAGGCCTTCAGTAATGCTATCAACATTCATACATTGGCTACAACGTCCATTCAAGAACGATCAAGGGAACGGTGAATAAGTTTTTTAAAAAAGAGGGAATAGTTGAGAAGAAAACTGGATCAGGGGGTCACGACAGCAAGAGGAATCATCATTTCAACTTAGTTCTAAATACAATCTTATTGTTCAAAGTAGCGTCAGAATTTTTTTAATAAAAACCTCGGAGAATTACAGTAAGATATCTTTAATCATTTCTAAGATACAACGGTTCAAAGCTTAATCGGACAATTGGAAAAATTAACAGTTTAATTCTCTCTCTCTCTCTCTCTCTCTCTCTCTCTCTCTATATATATATATATATATATATATATATATATATATATATATTTGAAGATCTTAGCTTCAGTTTTTGAAACATGGTAATTCCTGTGTAGCGAAGGAACCATATTTTTAAATCAATTAATTTATAATATTTATGCTCTGTAAATTTACATTGAGCATTGTTTTGTAAAAATAAAAATATCAATAAGAACACCGGATTATATATCTTACTGTTCTTTCTTTTTTACTGTTATATATATATATATATATATATATATATATATATATATATATATATATATATATATATATATAATGGATGCACTGGTGGTGGTGTAATGGATTGTGGCATCGGAGAGTCATGTTCGGATTCCATTGGAATTCATGACATTCACTTACGTTGAAAGGTATGAACCCATTGCTGTTCCTCCTAGCCTATGGGTAAATAGCCGTGGATGGTGAATGGTCTGAGAGGCGGACAATTCTGAATTCAAAACCTGTGGAGTGTTGTTTGAGGGGCATGTAGCATATTGACCACTAGTTCACTGTAGTTGGCTCTTCCAAAAATTGGGGTTGTCTGCACAAACCTTCGCCACTATAATCAAATATGTGTGGGTTCTCTGTCTGTTGGATCTAAGAACTAAGCTGCTTGGCCCTCATACGTCGAAAACGACGGAAGATTCTAGTATATATATATATATATATATATATATATATATAAATTCCCAAGAGGATAGAATCCAGGTAGAACTTGATGATTTGGATCATGATTACGATTCCAATGTAATAAATTATAACCATGGAATATTAGTGTTTGAGCCTTTTATATATATATATATATATATATATATATATATATATATATATATATATATATATATATATATCTGTGTGTATATATATATTTAAGAAAAGGCTAAATTGCCAACCACCCTCGCAACACGGGTTTCGACCGCAAGATCTCAGGCAAGGGAAGGATATTGAGCACTTTTTTGTTGTCTATACCTTTTAGGCGCGACTGTTTTAAGTCTTCCTTTTACACATACACATATATATATATATATGTGTGTGTGTGTGTATGTGCGTGTGCGTTTATGCAAGACATCGTGAAATCTAGCTAGCATTTATATTTTAAACTAGGTAGATATTTCCAAACCAGTGTAGACATACAGCCTGTTTTAAGAGTTACTTTTTCTTATATTGCGTGATAGAGATTTTGTTCAGTTTAATCTTTACTGCAGAGTAATCGATCGAAACCAAACTTTTGGCGCCATTGAAAGCTCACTATCAGCGCCGTTATCATAACTTATTTCCAGTAAATTGCAATTTCCTATTTTTTTCTCAAAACGTGCCAGCACAGCCAGACGACAATGGTATAAAAATGCGCCAATGAATGGCTCAAGGTTAAATATAGATTCATTTAATGCTCACAAACACCGTGCCACATTGAAAGGTTTAAAATTTGGCAACGGAGCCGAGAACCATTCTCACTCTACGCTTATCTATAAAGTATATATATATATATATATATATATATATATATATATATATATATATATATATATATATATATATATATATATATATACCATCTAGTAGAATTCCTACATAACTTTACCCATACACAATTGACTAATACTTCACAATCATTCCGTTATATCTTGTTATATTTTTTAG